>JAJPUD010001793.1:305282-357738 GCA_023553655.1 Myrmecobius fasciatus | reverse complement strand
GGGCAGGGGTTTGGTGATGTCTCTTACAGTCTCTTTGTCTCCAACAATGAAATTGATGTATTATACTGATGAACTTCTCTGGGCAACCAAATTTTAACATAATTTTCCCTAGAGGTCTTGAGGAAAATTATGTCAAAATTCTGACAGTATAAAAGGCTTTAGTCAGAACTACAAATGTTGTATACAGACCTCTGTTCTGCTCCTGGAATTTTTCCTGGAGTGGCTGGGCAGTAATCAACTGCTCCTTGGCCCCTTCTAAAGCCACAGTGACTCTCAGGTAGATGACCTTTTTGTAGGTGTAAGGTCAGGCTATTAAGGAGAACTCTGGCAAGAATTTTGAAACTGCACCAAATGACATGTTTTATTTAAAAATATTTTTCATATAACCTTCACTTTTTTTTTCAAACTAACAACAATATCTTTAATCTTAAAGATGTGATGGCTGACAGCAATTAGTGTTTTATAATTCTGAAAAATATTCTATTAGATCACCTAGTTAATTATTTCATGAAACTTTTTCATTTCTCCTTTTCATACATAGCCAAGTTCTTGCAGTTTTCTTAAAAATTAAAAAGTACAAATTAAATAGCTTTGTGATTTTATTAGAAAAATAAAACAATTGTTATCAAAAATCTGATAACATAGCAAAAGCTACAAATGATGTATCCAAGTCATTAGAGGTAAAGTCAGATTAAGTTGGTGATTAGGATTGTCACAATGAATTTCTTCACCTACATATTGTTTTGGAATTTTTTTCATATTTCTCTTTCTTTAAACTTCCTGATTTTACTTTCTTTGTCCATAATTGGAATTTGTACACACAAACTAAAGGATTTGTTTTGTTTAAAGCTGATAACATACATGCATACAATTTATATCACAAATAAGCTATAAATACAAGGTCTGGGGTTAGCTAGTTGGCGCAGTGGATAGAGCACCAGCCCTGAAGTCAAAAGGACCTGAGTTCAACTCTGGTCTGGGACACATTTCCTAGCTGTGTGACCCTAGGCAAGTCACTTAACCCCAAATGCCTCAGCAAAAAAAAAAAAAAAAAAAAAAAAGACAAGGTCTGTTGGAGTCCTGTGAATTCTCAAGCAAAGGTGCAAACAACTTTAAAAGACAAACTTAATCATTCTGGAGAAAGGGAGGATTCTGGGAAAATGGTGGAGTATATCAGAAAATCATAAATTCTCTAGATTTCCCCCACAATCAAAACAAATCTGCTCATCAAGGTGAACATAGATGAAAAACAAATAATACTTGGGCAAAATAGCTGTGTTCCTAATACAAGCTGAGCAGACCCAAAGAAGATCCTAGGATTGAACTTTGACTAATGTGAAGTGTAAGCACCTATAGGTTAGCTTCACAGAAAGAGCAAGTAGAGAGCCCTGGGGCTAGTTGGATTTGGAAGGAATCTTATTCTGAACCATAGGAACTTTCAACTTCTAGACAAAGTAGTGGGAGTCTGAGTCAAGGAAGACTGAGGGAACCTTGGCTGATTAAGAATGGCAGGCACAGCTGTGCTGCTGAGACTCTGCCCTAGGTGATAAGGAAGTTGCACCTGGTGAGTATAGAAGCAGTGGGACAGGGTCACTGTTGGCTTCAGGCACTTGCAGGAAGATGGAGTTGTGAGTTTGGGATTCTAAATCAGAGGATAAACCTGAAGTAAAGCCCAGAGGGACCATTCTCCCAAATAAGAGAGATTGAGGAAAAACTAAAGAAAATAAGTATATAAATAAATAAATAAGAACCATCAAAAAATAACAAAAAGATAATGACAAAAAAATTAACCAACTAGAAGGGGAGTTCCAGATTCTTAAAAAAGAAAAAAAATTGAAAATTATAATTAGACAAGGGGAAACCATTGGAGCTATAAGAAACCAAGTAATAATGGTTATATATACTTATATAAAGAATGAAAAAATAGAATAGAATGTGAAACATCTTATTAGAAAAATAACAGTTAGGGAGAACAGATCAAGAAGAGAATGCATAATAATTGGGTTACCTGAAATCTGTGACTGAAAAAATAATCTTGACACAATAACACAAAAAATAATCAATGTGTCCTAAATACAGAACAAGAGGGGAAAATAGAAATAGAAAAAAAAAATCCATTAATCATGACCCCAAAGAGATCCTACAGGAAAACACATAGGGATATTATTGCTAAATTTCAAAACCTTTAGATGAAAGAGAAAATTTCACAAGACACAAACAAAATCACAACAACAACAATTCACATATGCCAGAGCTACAGTTAGAATTGTTTAGGATATATCAGTAGTTATTATGAAAGACTGCAGATACTGAAATAGTATATATTGACAATAAACATAACTAGGTCTGCAGCCAAAAATATCATATCCAGCAAAACTAAGCATAATATTGTATGACATTCAATGAACTTTCAGATTTTCGGTATTTTGTCTCAATCAAACCTGAACTCAATAGAAAATCTAGCATATAAGAGTCAACATCAAAGACTAATTTCAAGGGACTCAATAAGGACAAACTTTATGTTTTATACATGGAAATATAAAACATGTTTAATATTGACATCAGTAACTGGGTAGCTCAAAAGGAAAATTGGCGTAGAGCTGAGTATGATCTGATTCTAAAAAAACAAAACTTTCTAGAAAAAGACCTTATATAATATGAATGAGGCACAGAAGAAGAACTGGCCAGAGATATTAGATAGAGGAGGACTAGTAGTTCTTAAAACCTACTCACATCTGGAATGGGTTAAAAAGGGAGCAATGCATATATACACCATGAAGATTCTAGCATCCTCTACAATCTATTAAAAAAATTAGGGGGAGTGATGGGATAAAGTAGGGTATAAAGGAGTGTGAAGATTAGTAAGAATAGAATAAAGGAGGAAAGGAGTGGGGGGGGAGAAAAGAAAAGAAAGGGATCCATGGAGGGGGGAATTAAGTAATGGCAAGGCAAGTTAAGAATTAGAATTAAAGTATAAGAGTTAACAGGGCTAAAAAATAAGAGATATACACAGACACTACAACAAGGATCGGGAGTAGAATGTATTAGGAGAAAAAAGTATGGCTAATAATCATTAATCTCAAAGTAAAACTTAAAGATTCAATCAAGAGAGAAATCTCCATTATATATCATTATTATTGTTTTATATGCATGTTTACATACATGTAAATGTGTGTATAGATGTTAATGTATGCATTTAGATGTAAGTGTGATATGTAGTGTGTGGGCATGTGTGGATAGATAGATAAATACTAGATAGAGGGATGGATAGATAGATAGCTATTTCTATGCTTAACTGCAGCTTGTTTGGGGGAAGTAGGATAAAAAAAGAAAAAAAAAGAATAAAGCATAAAGTACACAGGAGAGAACAAAAGAATAACCTAAAAGGAAGCAAAGAAAAGATGGACTGACATGAATATAATATCTTCTATTATTATATATGCTTTTTTGAAATGGAAATTTATTGTTACATGTTTTGAATCCTCCCTGATGTTCTGCTTGGCACATTATAATGTTTTGTTTTTTTTTTCCCCTTTCCTGTCTTTCTTTTTCTATTTTTTTTTCTTATTTCTTCTTTTAATTTTCTTATTTATCCAAACTCTATAACAAGATCAAAGGTAGAATTCATTAGGAAAAAAAGTAGAGCTAGTAATCATTGATCTCAGTCAAACTAAAAGATTCAATTAAAAGAAAAATCTACATAATGTGTCAAGCCATAGTAATATTGTCTACATATGTGAAAATTAACATGTATGTGTATATTAAAATATGTTTATATGTAGGCATATATAGGTGTGCATATAGATAAGTTTGTATGTGGGTATATGTGTGGGTGTTAATATTTGTGTTTAATTGTATCTGTGTTTAACTATAGCCTCCTTGGGGGAGGTAGTGAGAAAAGAAAAGGAGGGAAAAAAAGAATAAAATGAAAACTGCACAGCAGAGAACAAAAGAATAACCTACAAAAAAGCAAAGAAAAGAAGGGTAATCATGAATATTATTTTTTCTATTTATCTATATGATTTCTTAAATGGAAATTTATTATTAAATTTTGACCCCTTCCTGATATTCTGCCGGTTTTGTTTGGTTTTGTTTTTTCTATCTTTCTTTTTTGTTTGTTTGTCATTTTATTATTTTGTATTTAGTTTTAAATATTTTTAATCATCCTGGAGAAGATGAGAAGATGGTAGCATAAACCCAAGGTTCAAAGGATACTTAGATTAATAATTAGTATGTCATCAGCAGAGAATGTGGATAAAGAAGGTTACAAATGTATAGATAAGACATTCATAGATAGCAGAGTAGATAGCTTCCTGAGATGCAGATGTATTTTTGAAGTACCAGAAAAAGCACATCAATTTTCATTTCTAAGAACCTATAGAAAAACACTCCTGCATTGTTGATTCTTTTAACAATTAATTATTCTTTTTTTCTTCCTCCCTCCTTCTCTCTCTCTCTCTCTCTCTCTCTCTCTCTCTCTCTCTCTCTCTCTCACACACACACACACACACACACACACACACACAGAAGGAGGGAAAGAAGGAGGGAGATTAAGTTGCTACTATGATCTAGGCACTGTGCCAAGTATTCAATACAAATGACAAGCAGAAAAGGAGTTAGAAGGGAATAGAAGGGGAGAAGTGGGGAATAAGATAGAAAAATCTGGGTAGAAAAGAATCTGAAGAGAAATGAACAGGAAACTTCCTTAGATCATGAGCCAAGTTAAAAATTTACTAATTGGAGCAAAAGGTATCTTCAGAGTGAGTAGACTACTGATGACACAAAGGTAAAAGACACCAAAGTCAGGAGCACAGCCATTTTTTTTAAATTATATAAACAATTTCTAAAAATCTCAACTTTTTGTATCAACTTTATACATATTAAGGGTGACCAAGAAACAGTAAATAAAATACTGTTACAGTATAGTAACAGTAAACTCTGTTTGCTCTAGGTGTTTTTTTTGACATTACTTTTTTTTAAAAAGTAGAATCTCTTGAACTACTTAAGAGAACCCAAAAGTACTATGAAATATATGTACTATGAAATATAAACTAAAAGCTTGATAATGAAAATAACAAATCATGTTTATATTGAACCTTTAAAATACAAAACATTTTTCTCATAGCAACCCATTAGTTAGGAAGCACAAGTATTTTCATTTCTATTTCATTTAAGTAGGAAGTATAGCCATGCAATGAATACTTTCTTGAATGCTATTTCTGGGAAAGCTTTCTTTCCCTCTTCTTTTTTAATTAGGTATTTTGCTTTTAACTAACATGTCTTTTGATTGACTAGGAAAAGAAATACATTGTTGGGGCCATGTAAACTATAATTTTGCATGCTTAGTGATCCACAAGGGATCTTGAATTAGAAATTATCTGCAAGGCACCCATTTGCGATTGGTGATCCAGGATGGTACATTAAAAAATAATGTTCAGAGACATCAAGTGACTAATACAAGTCAAACAACTATCGGATTTCTGAATCAGAATTAATGTTCAAATCTTCTTTCATCAAATATATTACTGTCCTTCATAAATTCTTACGTAGGAACTAAACAATCTTATTTACTATATGCATACACAATTTCCATTTCCTGTCTCTTCACCTTTGTTTGGGCTCACTGTACCTGTAATACATGCTCTCTTCACCTTCAGCTAATAGAATCTTTAGATTCTTCAAAATCTAATTTATGAGCCGTTTCCTTTAGGGTGCCTTTCTGTTTCCCACCTGCTGCTAGAATTCTGTACAAATTATTTTATACTCTATAATATGTCTTATACTCCCTTATATGTACACATACTATTTCTTCTAATAGAAGTTAAGCTTCTGGAAGGTGTAGAAACATTTTAAAAATTATTTTATCCTTAATGCCTAAAACAAAGTAAGATACTTTTTGATGCACTGACTTGCTGAAAGGGATAAAATTTATCAACAGAGTGAAATAGGTAAGGTTTTTTGGATAATGTAATGTTTAAAATGGATTTTAAAGAATATGTACACCAGCCCTGAAGTCAGGAGGACCTGAGTTCAAATCTGGTCTCAGACACTTAATATTCCCTAGCTGTGTGACCCTGGGCAAGTCACTTAACCCCAATTGCCTCAGAAAAAAGAAAAAAAAAATATGTAACAGGGCAGCTAGATAGTGCAGTGGATAGAGCACCAGCCCTGAAGTCAGAAGGACCTGAGTTCAAATCTGACTTTAGACACTTAACTCTTTCTAGATGTAGGACCCTGGGCAGATCACTTAACCTCAATTGCCTCAGGGAAAAAAAAAAGAATAGAATATGTAACAATTTAACAGGTAAAGATAGGGAGATTGATCATTGTAGGGTTTTGAATAATCTGAGCAAAGGCATGGTAAATAAAGAGCCTGCATATACTAAAACCAGAGAGCTATTGGTTAAAGCATGTTGTGTGTAGAGTCATCATATGAGATGAGTCTAGGAAAGTCAAATGACGCAAGATTGTGGAATGACTTGAAGTCCAGGCAAAATAGTTTAAGCTTTACTTAAGAGACAATAGACACAGCAACTGAAGGGATTTATCAGATTTGTGAGACAGTTCAAACTATACATTTCTAATGTTAGGAAGGATAGATTGAAAGGATTGAGTGAAGAAAAGCTCCTTAGGAGCCATTAATATGGATCTATACTAACTAGTAGCAATGGGAATAAAGAGGGGACAAATTTAATAGATTCCATAGAGAAAGAATTGATGGAACCTGTGAAATAAGAAAAAATATCTTCAAGATTTTGAACAAGGAAGGCCAGCTTTGGAGAGGAAGAACTATACAGTATGAAGAATCAAAAGCTATAGAAAAATTAAAGGAGAGGGCTGAAAAAAGATCATGGAATTTGGCAACTAGATCAATTGTGATCTTAGAAAGAGTAGCTTATAGGAGAGTAATGAAGGTTTGTAGACAGCTTGTGATGTCCAGAAAAAAAAAAATGGTACTGAATAAGAAAAGGCATCTGTTCTAGAAAGTATTTTAATTTTAGTAATAAAAGTAAGTACAAAGATGAATAGTGCCTGGAAGGATTAGAAGAGTCAATTAAAGTTATTGTGGATTTTTTTGGGGGGGGAGGAGGGGACTGGGGAGATCTGAGAATGTTTATAAGTAAAAAATATTTATTAGGGACATATTATCTGTATCTCTAGAACTTAGCAAAAAGACACTGCTTGCTAAGTTCTGGGGATGCAGAGAAAATATAGTCCCTAAACTCAAGGAACTCATGTTGTAGGATAGGAGAAACAACTAAATACATTCATAATAGATGCAGGGTAAATTGGAGGGAAGACAATACCAGTGAAAAGACAGGTATTTTTTACAAATGGAAGGATCTTGGCTCTCTTGAAATAAAAAAAGAAGAAATTAAGAAAAAAAAGAAAAAAAAAAAGGAAACTAAAAGGAAAAGCATTCCAGGCATGTGGAAAGCCAATGAAAAAGCATGAAATTGGGAGATGGATTTACATGTGCCAAGATCATTTAGATGGCCAGTGTTGGTCAAACATAAATTATGTGGAAGTGAGTAAAATAGAAATCTCAGAAGTTAGGAAGGAGTCAATTTGTAGAATGCTATGGAAATGAAACAGAGAGTGTTAGATATTGCATGGATATCTATGCTGTTTCCATTGCTTGGTGGAAAAAAAAAGGGGGGGGGAGGGATGTAGGATAGGAGATTTAAAACTAGAAGGGACCTTAGAGAACATATGGTTCAATCTCCTCATTTTACAGATGAGAAAATTCAGGCACGGGAAGGGCAAGTGATTTGCCCAGTCACACACATAATATGTATCTGAGATAATATTAGGAGTCTTCCTGACTCCAATTCTAGAGTTCAATATGGTGCATCAGGCTACTTATCAACTTTGAAATGAAGTGATCCTATCATATATATGGCAAATTAATCTTGCTTGTCTTTAACATTTTAATGATAAAAACAACTAACAAAATATTAATTGCTTGTGGGTAGACTGAGTCAGCATTATAGAAATGATAATTTTACCTAAATTAATTTACTTATTCAGTACCATGCCACTAAAATTGCAATGAAGTTGAAACCGGAAAGAACAAAAGATGCAAAGTGGAGTGAGCTGAGAAACCAACTTCTGCCTTCCAGAAAGGAAACATTAGGAGGAGTTTATTACTCTGCTCTCCATATCTCTTGTCAGAGAGAATAGAAGGCTGCATGAATGATGTCAATAAAGGTTTGAGCTAACAGCATGTTGGTGAGTTTAGAAGTGATGAGCTTATGCTGGGAGGGAAAGCTTCTTTGAAACCATTACTATAGTAAAATAAACCCTACCTTACCCATGGAACTAGATACATTTTATGAATTTTTGGTAAAAAAAAATTTCCCCATTTTATTGCTTCTAATTTTATCTTCTTTAGTTTTGTTGGTACAAAAACTTTTCAACTTAATAAAATCACAATTCTCTATTTGGTGTTCAATAATGAGTTCCAATTCTTCTTCGGTCACAAATTCTTTCCTTCTCTACAGGTCTGAGAGGTAAACTATACTATGTTCTTCTAATTTGCTTATAATATCTCTCTTTATATCTAAATCATGGACCCATTTTGACTTTATCTTGGTATAGGCTGTTAGGTGTGAATCAATGCCTAGTTTCTGCCATACTAGTTTCCAACTTTCCCAGCAGTTTTTGTCAAATACTGAGTTCTTATCCCAGAAGATGGGGTCTTTGGGTTTGTCAAACACTAGATTGCTATAAGTATTGACTATTTTGTCCTGTGAATATAACCTATTCCACTGATCAACTACTCTTTTTTCTTAGTATCAAATAATTTTGATGACTGCTGCTTTATAATGTAGTTTTAGGTCTGGCACAGCTAGGCCACCTTCAATGACTTTTTTTTTTCATTAATTCCCTTGAAATTCATGACCTTTTGTGAAGATCTTAAGTCTTAAGAGGATATGGATAAGAGTCGTGATTTCACACTTGAATTGGGATGAAATTCTCTATCCTCTTCTCTCCTCTCCTCTCTTTTCCTCTCTTCTTCTCTCCTCTCTTCTCCTCTCTTCTCCTCTCCTCTCTTCTCCTCTCCTCTCTTCTCCTCTCTTCTTCTCTCCTGTCTTCTCCTCTACTCTCTTCTCCGCTTTTCCTCTCCTCTCCTTTCCTCTTCTCTTCTCTACTCTCTTCTCCTCTCATTTCCTCTTCTTTCCTTTCTTCTCCTCTCCTCCCTTTTCCCTTCCCCTCCCCTTTTCTCTCCTTTACTCTCCTCTCCTTTCCTTTCCCATTCACACAGAACTCAGCTATTTATTCAGTATCTTTGCGGATAGCTCATTGGTTGAATTCATGCAGATGTCACTTCTGCCTCTCAGGGCTTTTTCATTCTCTTCTTGGTTCCTAAATATTTCATAGGCTCCATTAGGAAAAAAAAAAAAAAGCTATTTTAGGTTATATTTTATAGAATCAATGGTATGTACTAGTTACTCCCATTTTGGTGTTATCATAATGAAGCTATGTGCTTATTCCAAAAGTATTTCTGTAGGTTTTTTAACCAGTTTGTCACAAACCCTAAAAATGTCTGTTGTTTCCTTCTTTTTTTCAATGAGGAAGTGTTTATTTTTATATTGTTGTTAGGTTTTGCTAAAATTGTCCAGATTCTTTTTAGGGTATTTTCCCCAATCTCTTATGGTCCATTTTACAAATCCAAAGAGTTACATTAAGGTTGTGTAAGTGTTAATTATTCTAAATGTGTTCTCTCCATTAAGCTTTCATTCCAAAAGTCAGTATAAGTTTCTTAAAATTTTTAGTCACATCGGAGATAGCTATCTGCACCCAGAGAGAGAATTGAGGGGACTGAGTGTGGATCACCACATAATATTTTCCCTTTTTTGTCATTGTTTACTTGCATTTTGTTTTCCTTGTCATTTTTTTCCTTTTTGATCTGATTTTTCTTGTGCAACATGATAATTATGGAAATATGTATCAAAGAATTGCACATGTTTAACATAAATTGGATTGCTTGTCATCTAGGGGAGGGAGTAGGGAGAAGGGAGGGAGAAAAAAATTTTTGAACACAAGGTTTTGCAAAGGTAAATGTCGAAAACTATCTATGCATGTGTTTTTGAAAATGAAAAGCTTTATTTAAAAAAAATTAGTCACAGATTCCATTCTGATAGTTTAAGTCTTGCTATAGTTTTCCTGGAAGAGGCCACCATATTTTGATTAATTTGATCTCCAAATTTTAACTCAAAGTCTCTGTTTTGTTTATGCTAAGAATTGTATATTTATTCAATTCAAATGGCATTTTGATATTGATGAAAAATTCTGTGAAATAATTGTTTTGATTTGACATTCTCTCCATAAATTGAAAGTCATGCTTAATTCTTTTTAATAGCACTGATATTGCATTTAAGGTGCAGATGAATCCCTAATGGTTTTAAATTATCTTTCTGAAAAATGCTGTATTTTGAAAATTGACACATTTTATGTGAATTGTTCTTGATGTTGTGTGGGTTGCAGGTATTAAATAAAAAATAATTTTCTATGAGGACTTAATATACTCCATCATTATCCTTTATATTTGGGACTGATTTGTCTATTTGTAATGCATTAACAAACTATGAGTGAGGAACTGAGTCAAAAGTTTTCTAATAATCAAGAATAGTAGTGTATATGTTATGTTTAACTTTCACTTTCACATTTTTTACTGTGTGTTCCAGCTTCCAGTGTCTTTCTACAGATTTTCTAAAGCTCCATTAGGCATGAACTTAAGGATTTAACACAGTACCTGGCACATACTAGGCACTATATAAATATTTATTCCCTTCCTCTTCCATTACATGATGACCTTTGACATATATCTTTAGAAATATCCCTTGGTAATTTTACCTTTATTTCCATGGTTCTTGCTATGGTTATGGCTGTATCATTTACTCTATACATCCAGAAATGTTTTTATATTATCTGTCTAATAATGTGAGAAGATCTCTATACATGATGTTATAATGAATACCACCTTTTAAAAATTATTCTTTTTTAGAATAGATGGTCTACTACTTGGATTTATGAAAGAAACTCTAAAAGATATTGATTTTTCATCTCCAATTTTTAATAACTTCTTGATTTCTTCTCTTACTTCATGTAATCCTGGCTTAAGGTAGAAGCCATTTCTTAGGATTCTCCCTACTAGTTTGTATTACCCATATATTATCAGAATTGTGTGTAGGCTGAAACCATGAGTACTTTTGACTAAACAAACAAACAAAAACAACATATGAAACCCTTGCATATAATTAATAAGATGTATTTCCAATATGTTTCTAATTTTGTTATAAGGTAGTTGTTGTTGAGTCATTTCAGTTTTGTCTAAATCTTTATGATCCCATTTGGGGCTTTCTTGGCAAAGATACTGAAGTGGTTTGCTATTTCCTTTTCTATATTATTTTATAGGTAAGAAAACTGAGGCAAACTGGGTTAAGTGACTTATTCAGGGTCAAACAGCCTAAAGCCAAATTTGAAATCAGGTCTTCCTGACTCCAGACCTGGCACTCTTTCTACCATGTCACCCTGCTGTGCTATTATATAATACTAGCACATAATAAACATATTTTTGTCTTCATTTCATGAGCACCAGTGGGTTTGCCTGTTTTATTGTTGTTCTGCCTTCTGCTCTGAATCTTTTCCAGTAAGTGAAAAATAGGCATTTTTTAAAGTTTGCTCTAGAACAAAGAAGTGCCACTCACTCACCATCTTCTGTGTCAAGCTGGTCATTTTAATGGTTTTGAATAGGACTGGGCTGCAGCCGCATTCTGTTCCTCCTAGTTATTTGAGCAATTAGGAGCAGCGCATCACTCTAACCCAACTGCCAACCCAATTAGTGCTGTCAATGGAGCCTAATTCCCTAGTGTATTGGCATTTGTGCCAGGCCTTCACCCCTAAAATAATAGTCTCTGGTCACATAATGTCCCTGCTATCTATTAGTATATCATTCTACCTAGAATTTTTTACTTTACCATTCCCACATTACCATCACTATTCTACTACCCAAAATGGACAACAACTTTATGGAATTTGAAAGATAATAGTAAATACTGATGTAATCTAAAATTATTAACATAACAATATCATTAGTAGTGGCATTAGTAGTAGTAGTTCATCCCCTTTATATTTATATATGTATATTGAGACTAATGTTTGCGTAGTACAGTGTTATATTGCACACAGAATCATCATTTGAAGGAATTTAAAAAAGAGATTTAAAAAAACATCTAGTCCAAGTCTTTTATTTTCCTAAGTAAGAAACTGAGATTAAAGAAGTTGAATTATTTTTCCCAAGGTCACACAGGGAAACAGCAGAACCACTGAACTCAAGTTCTCTGACTCCAAACTGAGTAGTGTTTCCACCATATCGAGGAGTTTTGCATGTTTGTTGAATTTGAATTTTGATTTCTAACTTATATTCAATATCATCATATTGGATTACTTATGAATTTTATATAAGCAACATTTTCATAGGAATGTGTTTTCAACCTCTATTGGAGAATAATGACTAGACTGTGTGGCTTCTTTAACCTTCAAATTAAACAATAATTACTAAAAATAGGAGTGTGAATAAAGACTCTCCTTCTGAAGTAATACATTAATGGTTGAAAGCAAGCCTTTGCAGATTCACTGACACAATGAAATACCTTTTATCTCACTAGCAGACAGTGTAAGAAATGAACCCTGTCACCAGCATGTGAATTGTATTTTCTATGAGAGCACTGCCAGTAAAAACTTCTTATGTGAGTTCTATCCACTGAGAGCATTGAATGTTCTTAAACTCTCTGAGACCTTTCACTAACCTTGAATTTCTGGCTCCTGGCTACCTTATTACATACTATTCCTCTACACATACCTTTTGCTTCAGTCAAATTGACTATCTTGTCAAATGAGATATCAAATAAGATAATATTTGAAAAGTTCTTAGCAGTGCCCAGCCTATACTAGATACTTAATAAATGCTAATTCTCTTCCCTGCCCCCTCCCATCTCTATGGTTTTTGACAGGTTGTCCCATGTCTCAGACATATTACTTTTTCACCTTCTTCAAAGATCTGTTCAAGGACTATTTTCTATATGAGAGTATTCCTCATTCTTCACACACACACACACACACACACACACACACACACACACACACACACACACACACATATATGCCTTTCTACTTTTAGTTGAGATAGTGAAGAAAACCCTGGACTTGAATGTCAGGAAGCCCCAAATTCACATCCTGCCTTAAATGTTCATTAGCTGTGTGCCTAATCACTTGATCTTCTAGTCCCAGTTTTCTCATCTGTAAACTGGAAATAACCATAGTGACTAGCTCAAGGGGTTGTTATGAAGGTCAAGTGAAAAGGTCAAAGTAAGGTACTTTGCAAAACTTAAAGGTTATTACTATTATTTCCCCTCCTAAAATTTCCTTGCCTCTATCGGCTTATATTTTTATGTGTACTTTTGCATATACTTCTATGTGTACATATGTTCAAGCTCACTAGAAGGTAAAATCTTTGAGGGAAGGAATTTTCTCATTTATTTATTTAGTTAGATTTTTTTTTTTTTTTGCAGCTCTAGGCCCATTTTAGTTTCTGACACATCTTAGTTTCTTGATAAATGCTTATTCACATTGAATTGATAGTTTGATTGGTTTATTGAAATGAATAAATCAATTGTTAATAATTTAATTAATAATTAATTAAAAATGCTCACAAAGTCTTCTCACCCTGGAATATTTCTTTGCCAAGATGGCCCTCTTCTCCTATCAATGAGTTCCTTCCATGGTTACTATTTAGGGGTGGAATCAGATTGTCTCATTCCCCTTCTGGCTGTCCTTCCAACTTTCTGTACTATCTTCCCCAAGTACTTCCTCCATCCCACATCCCACTTCAGTGCCCCTTTATGTCTTGTCTTTATTAGAACATAAGCTCTTTGAAATCAGGAATTTTATTTGCTTTTTTTTTTAATTAAAACTTTTTATTTACAAAACATATGCATGGGTAATTTTTCAACATTGACCCTTGCAAAACCTTCTGTTTTAAATTTTGCTTTCCTTCCTCCCACCCTCTCCCCTAGATGGCAGGTAATACATGTTCAATATGTTACAATATATGTTAAATCCAATATATGTATATATATAGCTATACAGTTATCTTGCTGCACAACAAAAATAGGTTCAATAAGGGAAAAAAAATTGAAGAAGAAAACAAAATGCAAGTAAACAACAACAGAAAAAGCAAAAATGCTATGTTGTAATCCACAGTCCTCTCTCTGAGTATAGATGGCTCTTTTCATCACTGAAAAATTGGAACTGATTTGAATCATTTCATTGTTGAAGAGAGCCATGTCCATTACAACTGATCCTCATATAGTATTGTTGTTGCTGTATATAATGATCTCCTGGTTCTGCTCGTTTCACTTAGCATCAGTTCATGCAAGTCTCTCCAGGCCTCTCTGAAATCGTCCTGCTGGTCGTTTCTTACAGAGCAATAATATTCCATGACATTCATATACCATAATTTATTCAGCCATTCTCCAATTGATGGGCATCCACTCAGTTTCCAGTTTCTAGCCACTACAAAAAGGGCTGCCACAAACATTCTTGCACATCTTTTTGGCATATAAGCTCAATAGAAACACTGCTGGCTCAAAGAGTATGCACAGTTTGATAACTTTTTGAGCATAGTTCCAAATTGCTCTCCAGAATGGTTGGATCCGTTCACAGTTTAAGGACTTTATTTCCTTTTATTGTCTCAGTGTCTATAGAGGTTTCTGATACATAGTAAGCACTTGATAAATACTTGTTGCCTGACTGTCACTACATTCTATAATTTGGTAGTAAAGCCCCGTAGAACTGCTTGAGGAATATAGAGATTAAATGCCTTGCCTCAACATTATGCTTGTCAATAAACATTTATCAAGTGCCCACTATGTCCTATTCATTGTGCTAAGTGATAAGGACGCAAGAGACATAGTTTGCCCTCAAGATGCTTACAGTATAAGGGGAGGAAGACAATCCCAAGAAATTAAATTGTTGGGACAAGGGATGGCAGAAAACACCTTGCATGGGAGCAAGATGAATCTGAAATTGGAGTCAAAAATCAAGCAAGGCAACTGATGGTTGAGATTGGGGCTTTCTCTAGAGGGAGACTATGGGAGGAGGTTTTTTGTTTGTTGTAGAGGGCCACAGACAGTGGGGGAACTCTGGGTGGGGTATAAGACTCTTCAGCCCAAAGGGAACCTGCTGACAATGTCTGGTTCGGCCCTCATCTCCCCTTGGAGCATCTCACCCTTCCTAAGAAGTCGGGGGGGGGGGCATGACCACCTGTGTTCTACTTGAAGCAAGGATACTTACAGTAAAGAAAGGCATTTACATATCTATAGCAGGGGGCTTATAGTTAGCACTTGTGCAGTGTGCAGTGGTGATGGAATGGTACTGCAGTTGGCACATGCTCAGTGTGCTGTAGTGATGTAATTTCACTAAAGTATTTAAGGATTGAGAAGACTTGAAATAAACGACTCCATATTTGACTGTCTTCATGGATCCCAGCCTCATCACTCCTCCACCAAGACCAAGGACTTAGGCTGATCCTGAGATCCTCCAGGGAGCTAGTCTGGATGATATGGCACCCCAGCATGAAGATTCTAGAAAGCATAGTACATTTTGACACCCCAACTTGGGTGTTCTAGAAATCACACTACATTTTGGCTCCTAGATGTGGGGCTCTAGCCACAAGGCCCTACACACACACACACATACACACACATATACACACAGCAGCTGGACTGATGTGACCACCCAGTTCGGTGGAGGAGACCCGTGACCATAGGATAAAGTGACTATAAAAATAGGCAGTCCGGAAGATTCAGTAAGGGCTAAAAGAGTAACTTTCGTTTTTCAGCTGAAATGGGGCAAACGGTAAGAAATGAGCATCCCTCCCTAGGGAAGTATGAAGCATGCTTAGTTAGGTTAGTAGAGAAGCAAGGTTTGTTGGTAACTCAGAAGCAGATCACTTGAGTTTTCATATGCTCAGGAGTACATGTCTCCTTGGCTCTCTAAGGAGAGTTTGGAGCCAGAGATATGGAAGGTAGTTGAGAATAACAAACTGAATATAATTGGCTTTAAGGAATCCCACAAGTTATAAAACAAGGAAAGATTTTAACTTGGGCCGATAAACAAGGATGTATCAGGAGAAAAACAAGCAGAGGGTTGGTGGCTGTAGCCCCAGAAGGTACTGCACAAGGGACGCATTTAAGGAAGTCTTTTTTACTATTTTACTGATTTATTTTGCTTGTGATTGCCCTAGGAGGTTTGCCGGGCATGGCCAATTGGGTGGGAAAATATTTAAGTATCTTAAGTACCAGGGGGAGTTGGGCTGAAAAGGAATTAAGTACCTTAAGTAGCTCATTTTCAATTCTTTCTACACAGAGCATGCATCCTTAAGATATTCTCCATCTCCTGACCCTCCTCCCTCAACTCTATCTTCATGGTCTGGAGGAGGAGTTGGAGGGGCAATGAAACCATTGGCACTACCCATGCAGCAATTTTGCCCATACCCTATGTCCTCATCACTAGAGTTGGAGTTCAGCTCCAGGGCCCCAGGGGAAAAAAAAACATTTGTGGTATGATGGCAACTGCTATTACACCCAAAGAGTCTTTAAAAATTCAGTACTCCAAGCAGAACCAGGAGATCATTATACAGGGCAACAACAGTACTATATGACGATCAATTCTGATGGACATGGCTCTCTTCAACAATGAAATGTTTCAAACCACCTCCAATTGTTCACTGAAGAAAGCCATATACACCCAGAGAGAGGGATGTGAAATGTGGACCACAACATAACATTCTCATACTCCTTGATTGATGTTTGCTTACATTGTGTTTCCTTTATCTGATATATCGTTTGTGTAGACAAGATTTTTCTTGCACAACAATGACAAGTTTGGAAATATGTATACATATATTCGATTTACCAATATTTTAACATAATTAACATGTAGTGGATATCCTGCCATCTAGGGGAGGGGAGGGGAGTTGGGGGAAAATTTGTAACGGAAAGCTATGTAAGGGTTATTGTTGAAGAATTACCCACACATATGTTATGCAAATAAAATTTAAAAAAAAAAAAAAAAGTTCAGTACTCCAACATGAGCAGTCAGCTGAGAAGCAAGCCAATGGGGGAAGGGATTGCAATTATGAAGAATAGATTTGGACTGCTGTAATATCCCCTGGAGAGTTGAAACATGTCCCTACCTGGCCTATAGATTCCTTGCCTCCACACCACAGCAGGCTTGACCATTTCACCTCTTGAGAATGCTTAAAAAACAGTGTCTAACCATACACTGCTTTGGAAAACTGGGGAATGTGTAGCTAATATCCCTGTCACTAATAGAGGTAGACAATGTGTGATCTATCACCCAGGAGAAGTAGTAGCATCAGGCCTCCTGAAACACACTCCTGATATGCAATTTGGTGATATTTACCCAGATTTTGATTCCCAACAACAGAATCCAGGAATATTCTGGACTGCAGCTGTTACAGTTGACCATCCTATGCTCACTATCTATGTAAATGGTATATCATTGAAAGGGTTGGTAGACATGATCTACAATCATTAGAGGGGCCAACTAGCCCCCTGGCCAAAGATTCTGGCAAACACCCTTATGTCTGGCATAGGAAGATCAATAATAGCTGAACTTAGTGCCACCACTTTGAGATGGAAATTTGAAGATAAAAACAGGAGTTTTTACTCCTTTTGTAGTTTAAAAAAAAAATCCCCATCAATCTGTGGGGAAGAGACATTTTGCAACAATTAGGATTACAGTTGAGTACTTCAGCTTTTTAGGCAGGGCTACTGTAGACCTATTCTACATTCCTATTCACATTCAATACACCAGTGTGGGTGGAACAGTGGCCCTTAACCAGTGTAAAAATTCAGGCCTTATTAGATGTAGTACAGAAGCAGCTTAAACAAGGACACTTACAACCTTCTCTAAGTCCTTGGAATTCCCTTATATTTTCTATAAAAAAGAAATCTGGAAAATGGAGGATGTTGACTGATTTGAGAAAAGTGAATGAACAGATGGAAACTATGGAAAGTCTTCAGCCTGGACTTCCATCTTCTACTCAATTGCCTAAGGAATGGCCTCTTTGGGTTATAGATATTAAGGATTTTTTCTATTCTATCCCTCTGGATAAAGAAGATATGAAAAAATTTGCCTTTTCAGTGCCCAGTGTTAATTTAGCTGAGCCTCATAAAAGATTTGAATGGACAGCTTTGCCAGAGGGAATGACAAATAGCCCTACCATGTGTCAAATGTATGTAGCTGCTGCTCTTACTCCAGTAAGAAAAGCATTTCCAAAAGATATGTTATTACATTACATGGATGATATATATCTTGGGGTATGCAGATGACAAGCAAATGTTAGAAGCATGTCTACAAAAGACCATAGAAACATTAAGAAACTACCAATTGTATATAGCTCCAGAAAAAATTCAAGGGCACTACTCCTTTTCAATATTTAGGATATGAAGTATATCCTAAAGTACTTATAGTACAAAAATCTTCTTTAAGAACAGAGAAGTTGAACCTTAAATGACTTTCAGAAATTGATAGGAGATACCCAATGGATGTGTCCAGTGTTGGGCTTAACTACTTATCAATTGCAACCATTGTATGACATTTTAAGGGGAGACACTGCTTTAGACTCACCTCTCCAGCTTACAAAAGAAGCTCAAGAAACTTTGAGAGAGGTTGAACTAGCTTTATCCAATGTGATTGAAAGAGTAACTCAAAAACCTTTGCAAATATCAGTTTTTGCTACAAAAGAGGTACCTACAGCAGTCCTTCATCAAGGAGACAGCGTGATCGGGTGGGTGACCCTCCAAGCACAACCAGACCAAAGCCTTATTCCTTACCCAGTACTTGTGGCTAGAATCTTATTAAAATCCATTAAGTGAGTAATATCATTATCTGGGATAAGACCTGACAAGATATATGCACCTTTTATGCCAATGCACAAATTAATGTATACTGTGAAACCATCCCAGAGTGGCAAATTTTATTGGCCACAGCTCCAGATTTTACACAAGGGGCCTCCCATAAAGATAACCTGGCTATTACATAATTGGCAATGGATTTTTGAAGAAAAGGTTTCTAAAGTTCCTCTTAAAGGACCAACTATCTTTACAGATTAATCCAAAATAACATTTGTGTTGTATATTCGAGTTAACTATAAAAAGAGTGGTCAGAACTTCCTTTCAGCAGAATGACTTGCATGCATATATGCTAGCTCTTACTTATTATATAAGAGATGTAAATGTAATATCTGATTTGACCTATTCAGTAGGTGTGGTATAAAGAATTGCCATAGCCCAAACAAAATTTGTAACTTCTAATATATATCAGCTCTTTAAGGAACTTCAAGAGCAAGTGAGAAAACGTCCAGGTAAGTATTACATCTTGCACCTCCACTCTCATAATGGACTTCCAGGTCCCATTTTTTATGGAAATTCAAAGGCAGATCGCCTTCTCACCATGTTAACCAATACTCCTTTATTTCAGGCAGTTAAAGAATCTCATTCTAAATATCATTAGACTGCTCCAGCTTTATGTCTGCAATTTGGAATAACAAAAGAGGAAGCTAGGAGCATAGTAAAAGCCTGTACAGCTTGCTTTCCTTTCCACACTTCCTGCAGGGAAGAGCCCTCTTGGTTTGAGACCCAATGAAATTTGGCAGATGGATGTGACCCATTATAAATCTTTTGGTCATCTGTCTTTTATCCATGTTGTAGTGGCACCTTTTCAGGATTTACTTTTGCAATACCAGCAGCAAAAGAGATAGCCCAAATGGTCACTTAATTCCTTACACAAAATATAGTATGCTTTCTAGAACCTCCACGCTGGGGTGCCAAAATGTACCTTCTGGACTAGCTCTCTGGAGGATCTCAGGACCAGCCCGAGTCCTTGGTCTTGGTGGAGGAGTGATGAGACTGAGATCCATGAAGATGGTCAAATATGGAGTCCTTTATTTCAAGTCCTCTCAGCCCTTAAATACTTCAGTGTAATTACATCACTACAGCACACTGAGCATGTGCCAATTGCAGTACCATTATAGCACACCAAGCAAGTGCTAACTATAAGCACCCTACTATAGATATGTAAATATCTCTCTTTACTGTAAGTATCCCTTGCTTCAAGTAGAACACAGGTGGTCAGCCCCCCTCTCTCCCTTTACTTCTCAGGAAGGATGAGACTCCCCAAAGGGAAATGAGAGTCAAACCAGATATTGTCAGCAGGTTCAGCAAGTTCCCTTTGTGCTGAAGGGTCTTATACCCCACCCAGAGTTCCCCCACTATTTGTGGCCCTCTACAATTTGATTTGTTTTTTGTTTGTTTTGTTTCTGTTCCATCTTCCAATCAGAGAGATAGAAGCAACAGAAAGTACTGGTAAGATGAGTAGCAGTCGCCATGGTGATAACTTTCTAGGTGATGAGTTTATCCTAGAAGGGGCAGGATGAAGTTACTATAAAGTTAAAGCCAAGCAGAATAGCTGGTGGTAAATGAGTTTTACAAATAGTAAACATCAGAGGCAAGACTTAAACTCTGATCTTCCTGACTCTAAGAAAAGAATTCTACTCATTGCACCATCTATACCTGATAAATGGCAAGAATAGTATGTACTTGTCTGGAAGGCCTAATGTAACCAGCATATTTCATGAGATTAAAAAGCAAACATAAAATTCAACAAATTTAAATTGTATCATTTCAGTTACCTACTAAGTATGCTTTTCTTTCAAAGGAACCTGTTGATCAATATTGTTGACTCTCTAAGGCTATCTACAAAGGAAAAGATACTGCTGTGCTTTTTTTTTTTTTTACATTAGTCCAGGGGAAGGAAAATTAGTATCTTCAAAATCACAAAGGAGACACATTTTCATATGTTATTGCATATTACTTCTGCATTCAGAAGCTTGAGAGTATTGACTATGCAAAGTCTGTACCAGGTAAAAGAATTAAAGATAGTTGCCAGTTGCATGTCACTCTTAGATTATAAGGCTGTATAAAGTGTATTTAACTTGCATATTTATCTTATTCCTATTGACATAAATTCTCCTACTGCAAACATTTAATAAATGCTATCCAAGGTTAATTCTAAATTTCATAAGCCACCAGAGCCGCAACACACATTCAAGCACCTAAAACAAGACTAATTTTGAATATGGTATTGAAAAAAGTTTATATAATAACTAAACATTTGTTTTGCTTAATTCCATAGGCTTTCCCTTGGGTCCATAAAATGCTTACATTTGAAGTAAAGGTATTTGAGAGCCTATATGAGTGTATTGGCAAAATGGAAAACTACCTCAACCCTCAAAACACAGTACCACAATATTAAATGAATGGAACAATTTAGAAACATGATTTGAATCACCTCCTCCCAGGCTGAATGTGCTTTATGGTTCTGTCTATCCATGCCAACCCTTGCCTCTGACCCTTCTCCCAGATTTCCCCCAATATTTGGAATATATTCACAAACCCAGATTCCCTAAGTTCTCTCATTTTTCTTTCAGTGACCTCTATATTTTGTCTTGTTAGCCTTCCTAAACTAAGCTAAGTTCAAATGCCTCTGCAGTCCAATGGGTCCCAATAAGAATCTCTTCAACTTCATGCAGATTCATCTTGGACATTCTCAACCTCAAAGGAAAGGGAAGGGTGGAGTTCTTTCTTTCTAGTGCCTCTGCTCCAATCTTGCAATAATTCCAAAGAAATCTCCACATTAAAACATCTTTGTTGCTTATAGCTAGGCTTCCCTTCATAGGTGTGTATAAAGGAAGAACCTCTTAAATGCTTCCCCTAAGGTATACCAGTACATCACACTCTATGCATAACTGAACTCTTCTCAAAATGTGGGTCATGAAGTCATTTCAAGAAAAAGTATTCAATTTGCAATATGGGTTTCAGGTATAGAATTTCTAGTTTTCTCCTCTAATAGAAACTGCTCAATTTGCAAAAAAAAAAAAAATGACAGGTGCAGAAAATATAAAATATCTCATAGTTCATTGTATGCATATACTTTCTTGTCTACTCACTTCCTTCTCACTGAACATCTTCTAAATTAAAGAAAATTATATGGAAATGCTTAAAAATTATTTTGTTTTCATTTTTAATCTACATCTCCAAGAAGCCCATGAGGCTCAGCTCTGTTAACTGATCAGGGAATGGCTTTTATCTGTTTGATTACTCAGTCATCTATAAGGTGAAGTAATAAGTAATGCTCTTCTCTGAGAAGCATGCTACTTCTCTCTTATCTTTTGCTGCCTGAATCTAGGACTGAAGAATTCTTCAATGACAAGGCTGTAGATATCTTGCCATGTTAACTTTTAATCTAAGCTCCAGACCACTCAACATTTAGAACTTGATAATAATCCCTTGTATGTGTATTCTCTATTAGAATATACAATCCTGGGGCAGCTAGGTAGTGCAGTGCATAGAGCACCAGCCCTGAAGTCAGAAGGACCTGAGTTCAAATCTAGTTCAGACACTCAATACTTCCTAGCTGTGTGACCCTGGTCAAGTCACTTACCCCCAATTGCCTCAGCAAAAACAAAAAACAAAACAAAAAGAATATACATTCCTGCAGATCAGGGACTCTCTTATTTCCCCAGAATATAAAACAAACATTGAGACATTGATCCAGTTTGCTTAGTAAATGATCTCCAGTAACTTTTGAAACACTTCATGTACTGACACTAACCTTTTTTTGGGGGGCGGGGGGGAACTTAACTGAGCATTCCTCCCCTTCTTGCATTGTAAGAGTCAATCAAATTAGGTTTTTCTCTATTCATCAAAAAATACTTCATTTCCTGTCTCAACACTGTACCTCATTCCTAGAATTTACTTTGTTCTCACTTCTACCTCACAGAATCCTTCATTTTCTTCAAGTGATGCAGGTTAGGCATCATCTCTATGAATTCTTGTCAATTCACCCAAATGTTAATGTCCTCCTCCCCTATTTTGTTTTTAGCCATTATTTATGGCTAAATGAATTTAGCCAATTCATTATTTTGTATCTTCTATATGCTCATATATGTAGATACTATTTGCTCTCCAAAATAAAAAGAATGGAAGCTTCTTAAGAGTGGGGATACTTATTCTTTGTCTTGGTTTAATAAATGATTCTTGATTGATTATTTTATTGATTTGTATGGCATAAATACCCAATTCAGCTATTTGTGAGAAAAACTGACATGAAACCTCAAATAGGATCTAGCAACTTGATATCAAGAGCAAGATGTTCTTAAACTCTTTCATGTAATAAAATCTTTTATATTCAAATTAAATATGTTTTGGATTTTTTCCTCATTCAAAGTCAAGTAAACTATTAAATCTCTGCAAATCCCCTTGGTCCCAAATTAAAAACTAGTGATCTAACTCTGGGTAGAAAAAAAGAGACAGAAATAGAGACAGCAAGACAGAGACAAAGGAGCAGAAACAAAAAGAGGCCAAGCCAAGGCAGAGTAGAGATAGTTCTATAGCTGAACTCTTTCAGCATTTCCTTTCAAATAACAAAAATAATGCCTCAAAGTGAATTTTGAAATGGCATATCCAAGAACTAGTGATGTAGAGTGAATTTTGGGGGACAGATACAATGAGAACACTAAAAAGGTGGTTTTTGGAAGACAATACAGTACCAGTTATAGAACAGACTCAATTTTGTAAGTTGCAATCTAGCCTCTCAGTTTTCTCCTTTACTTCATTCTAGTTTTGATACTGTTGACTACCCTCTCTTTTCTATGTTCTCCTTGATTCCAAAGTTTGAATTCTCTTCTGTTGGTTGATATTTTCAGGTAAAGTGTTAGAATCTATTACTACATGTCTTGGCAAATAACAGAACTATGCTAATAATGTGAACTTTTTGTTGCTACTACTAATTAATATATGTAAAATATATTTATAATCCTTAAGGTATGTTACCATGTCTATTAACTAGTCAGTTTTCCATTGTAACAATTTACATATTCTTAGTTCTTTTGTTGCCTTTTTAATGAACTCTGTCTCATTCATTAGTTCTTCATGTTGGAGCCCACTTTGTCTTAAGTTGACAATCTCAGCTCTCTTCTATTCTCTCTCTCTGTTTCTCTTAAAGATATGACTGCAGTTTTCCCTTTAATCTCTCTATGCAATCTTCCCCTAATGATTTCATCCACTCTGATAACCTCAACTATCATCTCAAGGAAGGGTTGCCCAGGTCTCCAAGGTGGGGTAGAGAACATGTACACAGGACACATTTAAAAGTTTAATCTACATTATTAGTATTTTCTCCATTACTTTCTTAAAGTCTATACATTTAATAAAATGATCAAATAAATATACATACATAAAATTTTGAAGAAAATCAACCCCTGATTTGTAGCATTTGGCCATTTCCAAAGTATAAATGCTTAACTTGAACATTAAATAATTACTTCTTGTGAAATGATTTGAGTATAACCCTACCTCAAGGTAAATAAACAACATTTTTTTTCTATCTCTTACCTTTTTCCCCAGGGTAAATACACACACACACACACACACACACACACACACACACACATTCACTTGGATGTCCTGGAATTATTTAAACTGAACATGCCCCAAACCTAATGTGTTTCTCTCAAAAAATTGTTTTGTTTTTGCACATTTCTATTTCTTTTAATGATTCCATTGGCAAATGGTGGGATGAAATCAAAATTTTGAACAGGAGATGCCATCTCCATCATAAAATCAGCTCTCATTATTATTTTATTATATCATGTCATTAACATTTTGAGAAGTTTTCTTCCAGTGACTCCCCTATCTAATTCTTATTTCATGCCCCTATCATATAAGTATTTGTGAGTTCATGTCTAATCATGACATTTTTTTTTCCTCTCAAAACTCATCAGTATTAGTATATTTCTTACTATTATATATAAACTCCAAACTCTTTAGCCCAGCATTCTAATTTTTCCCAATCATCAATTTATATTTCTTGTCTCTGTTGACAATAATTTTGACAACCATTTTCTCCATATAGTTTTTTTTCCTTTAGTTAAGTTGAATTTGTTATTTTCCATTTTTCCAACTCTATATCAATCCTTAAGTCATTTGATATATGTAGAGATATTCTCCTTTCCTTTCCTTCACCTATTCATCTGTCCCCAAACATCGATTTAATAATAACTCCTCCATGAAGCTTTTCCTGATCTGCTCAGTCAAAAATCACTTTCTTATTTGTGAATATCACATAGCACTCTGCCTATCACTTATGTATTTACATTGCTTGATTACTGTGATACCTACATCTGTGTCCCATGAAGTTAGGAACCACATCACATTTATCTTTGTATCTCTCCCAGTACACAATACCATCTTCTACATATCTGTAAGTATCTAGGTAATACAGTGGAAAATACATTGGACTTGATGTCAGGAAGACATATTCAAATCCCACTTCAAACAATTACTGTGACCTTATGCAACCTACTGAACATTTCTCAGCTATAATTTAATCATGTGCAAAATGAAGGTGTTAGGTTTAGTGGCCTCTATGCTCCTTTCCTAAAACTGTGATCATATGTAATAAATATATCATAGATCTGTCTTTGTCAAAACCTCTTTCTGATATAGGTCACAATCCATTAATAGCATAATAAATAAATCTCAGCATTTAAATCACTCATGAGTCACAAAAAAAAAAAAGTAAGTATCAGAGATGGAATTTGAATTTCAGCCTTGCTGAGAAGTCCAGCGCTCCATTTACTTTATTACCTTGCCTCTTTACTGTAGTCATGTAGTATTTTTTTTAAATCAACTTTTCAATTTTGAAATTCAAAGTAGTTAAAAAGAAAATCACACTTTTCCTGTCAATGACAGCTGAGGCTCATCAGTTGAATGTGGAAAAGGTAGACTTTAAAAAAATACAGATTCCAGTTATTTTAATGCAAATAAGGTTTTACTTCCCTGTTACCACTTCACAGGTTCCCTTATAAGTTTGTTGAATTACTTTTTTGACCCCAGTCTAGTAAATTCATTAATAATTCCAATCTAATGCTCTCATAGCACCTGTTTTCCCCAAGGTATTAAATGTATTGATCAACAGTAGGACACCTACATACACACAGTTCGGGCATATTTTTTTTTTTTTTTTGCAATGTTCACTCATGCTCACTCTCCTAAATAAACTTCCTAAATAAAGTAACATAAATTCAGAACTCCCCACTCAGGCTTCAAATCTACAAACAGTCTGCTGGGGACTATGACAATAATCTTGCTAGTACTTAATTCATGATGAACTTAAAACTATTACATATTAGTTACAAAGCAACTTTACTATTAAAAAAGAAAACGTCTCTATAGTCTACTCTGAAACTCATGATGACAGTTCCTTTATATTTCATTAATTATAAAATTCCATTAAAATATTTTGGTATTCCAACATCAAAGTCTGTAAATAAAAAATAAAAAAAAGTTAGTTCTCATAGGAAAATTAGTGATGGCCCCAATATAAACCCTAATAGAAATTACTAATGCAGTAGAATCAATTTGCCTTCAAAAAACCTACAGTCCTTTAAAAAAACAAAAAAGACACTACACATGGGGAAGTTAAATTGACTTGAAGAATTTTAACTGCTGCTTTTCTTGACGTTTTCATTTGAACAATAAGTGCAAAAAAAGTCCACAAATATAATAAATTTACTCAGATTATTTTTATAAAAAATAAAATGGAGAAGCATAAAAAAGGCATAAGTTTATGTACACAGTCATCTGGCTCCTTGGCAACACAGCAGCTGTATTTAATGGAAAAACGGCAGCTATGAAATTGTTTATAGAAAAGAAAGACTTTGTTTATGAAACTCTAGTGCCATGAAAAGCATTCAAGGTCTGTAAGCACAATTGAAATTCCATACTGAGCATGGGCAAATAGCATTTCTAAAATACTTAGTGTTCCCTGCCTTTTATTTCTTCTGCATTTGATCAGGATAGGCAATATGGTGAGATGTATACAATGCTAACTTGGGAGCCATGAAAATCTGGACACAAGACCTGCCTCACATACAGGGTGTCCCAAAATTTTTAGTGCCTTTTAAAGTTTTGTAGTATTAAGCTATTAAAGCTTAAAGCTGCACTAAGACTTTGGGGACATTCTGTATATTTATTGTGTTTCCAAGAGGAAACTATTTAATTCTCAGCCCTCTCAGAAACTTAAGTCTGCAAGATATAGACCACATCTAAAGAATAGATTTCTGTACCAGGATCTCTCTACACCAAAGAAATGACAAATCTAGACCAAAATCAGCTGAGTGATAAGTTTTCCTTGGCAAGCAAGTTATTGAACAAGTCTGAAGCTCAGTTTCCTCATCAGTAAAACTCAGTAAACAACTACCAAATTGGTTTCACCCTAAAAGTATTCCTAATATTTAGTTTTCTTGGTTTTTCTTTCTTTCTGCCACATTTGATCAGAACAGGCCAGTATGGTAGGGTAATCTCTTCTAGTTCTAGATCTATGATCCCAATGATATGACAAAATTGGGAAAATAAATATCCTCTCCTATTTGTAGTTCTGATTTTAAAGGACTACCCCCAGAAGAAACATTTTTAAGATATCTTTATTGGAGTGAGGAAAGTTATTAATAGAAGACATAAAAAATAGTTAATTAAATTTGTATAAAAGAACAAATTCAATGCTCTTTGATATTGTATAGAGAAGGATTTGAAAAAAGAAAAGTTGTTTAATTTCATTTTTACTTGTCAAGCTATTGTGATGGTATATAAACAACTTTAAACCTTGAAATAAAAACAAACAAACAAAAAAATTAAACCATGAGACTGAAAGGAATACAAACAAGAATTAGTGAAATTTAGCTAAAGTTCAGATATGTATTAAAAGAGCATGTGATAAATTAAATCAACATATAATTCAAAAACTTCAATTTCACCTTCTTTCTTGTGAAAAAGGTTACTATCATCGCCAAGAGAAATGTGTTAAGAAGCAGGGAATGGAAGAACCAAGATGGCAAAGAGTATAGATGTTTCTCTGAGTTCTTTCCTCAGATCAATATCAGATCAAGTCTCTGAACTGGCTTTAGAGTGACAGAAAAAACAAATATTTGAAGTATAAGAAATTTATACTAACACAAATACAAAAGGCAAATAGTGAACCTCTGAACCCCAGCATAATGCAGAACCTGGTCATGCCTACCAAGCGCAGCAAGGAAGCCAGCAGCACCAGCCCCAGAACAGAGGGAAGCTATTGGGCTGTAGAGGAAACTTGGAACAATCTCCCCTTTACCCTAAGAGCAGACTTTAATCTTTAAAAATGAGCAAAAAAGCAAAAGGAGGGGGAGTGGAGCCAAGATGACAGAGAGGAGACACGTCTTTATCTGAGTTCTCCCTGATATCCCCCAGATCAACACCATATCAAGCCTCTGGACTGGTTTTAGGCTCACCAGAACCCACAAATATTTGGAGTGTAATAAATTTCCAGCAGAAGATATTTTGGAAGAACTTCAGAAAAAGTCTATTTCAATTGGGCACAGAGAGAGGGGCTAGGCACAAGCGATGCACAAGGACCTAGGGCAATGTGGAGTCCCTCAAGCTGAGTAATATAGCCAGAGGAATTTAGATCAGTGGTGGCTACTCTAACCTGGTTGCAAGCCAATAGATCAGAAAATTAGCTATACAACATCCAACACTAATACAAAAGGCAAATACTGAACCCCAGAATACCATGAGATCTGGCCACAGTCACCCAGCACTAGAAGTTAGTCAGCACCAACCCAGTACAGTCACTATCTCCTATACAGGAAGCTTGGACAATCTTCCCTTTATCCTAAAAGCAGACTTCAACCTTTTAAAGAAAAAGATCAAAAAAGAAAAAATAATTCTGACCATAAATAGTTTTTTTTATGGAGAAAGAGAAGAACAGATTTCAAACCCTGAGGACATGAAAAGCAGATCATCTCCAAGTGAAGCCCCAAAGGGTGATATGAATTGGTCCTCATCTCACAAAGGATTCTTGGAAAAATTCAAAAAGGATCTTAAAAAAGAGTTAGAAGAAAAATAGGGAAAGGAAATGAGAACTTTGCAATAGGGTTTGGAAAAAGAAACACAGAAATTATCTAAAGAAAACTCCTTAAAAATAAATTTAGTGAAATGAAAAAAAAAACCTCCCTATAAAGAAAAACCTTGATAAGATGGAAAAAGCATACAACTCCTTACAAATTGATTTGACAAAATGGAAAAAGAAAAATAACTCCTTGAAAAACAGAATTTGTGAAATGGGGGGGGGGAATCCATTGAATAAAACAATTCATTTAAAAATTCAATTGGCCAAATCAAAAGGACCTAAAAAAGGTAACTGAAGAAAATAATTTACTAAAAATTAGAACTGAATAATTGGAAATGTATGACTCAATGAGACATCAAGAATCAGTCAAAAAAATCCAAAAAAAAATTTAAAATAGGAGAAAATATAAAAATACTTCACTGGAAAAACACTTGACTTAGAAAATAGGTCTAGGAGAGACAATCTAAGGATTATTGAACTTCCTGAAAACCATGATGGAAAAAAGAGCTTAGCATCTTTCAGGAAATCAAGGAAAACTGCCTTACTGTCTTAGAAACATAAGGTAAAATAGTCATTGAAAGAATTCACCAATCACCTCCTGAAAGAGATCCCAAAATGAAAACAAAAAAAAACATCATAGCTAAATTTAAGAATTATCAAATTAAAGAAAAATTATTGCAAGCAGCCAGAAAGAAACAATTCAAATATAGAGGAGCCACAATCAGGATCACACAGAACCTAGCATCTTCCACCTTAAAGTATTGAAAGGTTTGGAATCTGATATTCCAAAAGGCAAAGGTACTTGGATTGCAATCAAGAATTAGAAATCCAGCAAAACTGAGCATTATCTTTCAGGGAAGAAGACAGACATTCAATGATAAGGTGGATTTCATTTATTACTGATGAAAAGACCAGAACTGAACAAAATATTTGATCTCCAAATACAGAACTCAAGAGAAGCATAAAAGGTAAAAATGAAAGAACTCTTGAGAACAATATATCTGATATGGGTATACCTAGAGAGTGCAAGTAAAATTTGATTTTATTGTGATAATATAAAAAAGAAAATAGAGGTGGAAAGAGAATTATACTGGAAAAAAGGAAATTGGAGGTAAAATAAGGTAAAATACATCTTATGAAGCAAAGAAGACCTATTATAATTGAGGGAAAGAAGGAAGGGGATGAACCTTGGTGTGAATCTTACTCTCATCAGATTTGGCTCAAAGAAAAAAATATCAGACATATTTGGCTTCACAGATTATTAGGGGTCTTGTTGAGGCTTAGTGTGAGGAAATGAGAAAATAACAAGCTGGGTTAGTGCAGAGTCAACTTATCAGATTGATGGATAGCAGCATTGAATAAGAATGGATACAAGCACTATTCGTATTGGTACTTATATATCTCATTGTGCATGTACTCAGGGCCTGTTTTTCCATCAAACTGAGACTATGATCATTGATCTTTGCTGAGGACTTCAGAGTGTTTGCTGTTACTCATGCGAATACCTTGACTGGTGATGAATGCACAAGTATAAGCACAAAGACATGAGGAGACCCTCCCCAGCTTTAACTTGGCTATATTTCATTATATCGATATATGGTACTCAGTGCTATAGGGTATAAAAAGGAAGGAGGTAGGCAGAGAGGGGAGTTCCTGAACATGTAACTGATGGGCAATAAAGCAGTGTTCTCTTTCCTGTTCCTCTGGCTCCTGACTCTTCTTCTCAAGAATATGGCTGGCAGTAGTACTCTGAAGATTGGTAATGATAAGACCCCTGGCTTCTCCCAGTGGTAGACGTTTGACAGCAGATAAACTTGTCTCCCTCTATAGGTAAATGGGAGGAAAAAGGAAAAGGAAAGGGAAAGGGCAATAAAAGGGAAAACAGAAGTTGTAGAGGAAAGGTATAAGAAAGGGGGAGGGTCTGTAACGGGGAAGGATTGTTTAAGGAAGGTGGTGGTCAGAAGCAAAATTCTGGGAGAAGGGAAAAGGGGAAAGGAAAGAAAAAAGTATAACTTGAGATAAACAAGATGGCAGAAAATACAGAATTAGTCATTTTAACTATAAATGTGAATAGGATGAATGCTCCCATAAAATGGAAGTGTTCAGCAGACTGGATTAAAAGCCAGAATTCTACAATATGTTGTTTACAAGAAACACATTTAAAGCAGAGTGATACATACAAAGTAAAGGTAAAAAGCTGCAGCAAAATCTATTATGCTTTAGCTGAAGTAAAAAAAAATTTTTTTTTTAAAAAGCAAGGGTAACAATCCTCATTTCAGATCAAGCCAAAGCAAAAATTGATCTAATTAAAAGACATAAGGAAGGAAACTACTTTTTGCTGAAGGGTATCATAGATAATGAAGTAATATCAATACTAAACATATATGCACCAACTGGTATAACATGCAAATTCCTAGAAGAGAAGTTAAGAGAGCTACAAGAAGAAACAGGCAGCAAAGCTATACTAGTGAGGGATCTCAACCTCTCTCTATCACAACTAGATAACTCAAACCACAAAATAAACAAGAAAGAAGTTAATGATATAAGTAGAATTTTAGAAAAGTTAGGTATAGTAGAGCTTTGGAGAAAATTGAATAGAGACAGAAAGTAGTATATGTTTTTCTCAGTGTTTCATGGAACCTATACAAAAATTGACTATATATTAGGGTATAAAAACCTTAAAATCAAATGCAGAGAGACAGAAATAGAAAATGCATCTTTTTCAGATCATGATTCAAGAAGAATCACATTTAATACAAAGCCAGGGAAAAATCAATCAAAAATTAATTGAAAACAATAATCTGATCCTAAAAAATGAATGGGTGGAACAATAAACCATAGACTCAATCAATAATTTCATCCAAGAGAATGACAATAATAAGACAATGCCAAAATTTATGGAATGCAGCCAAAGCAAGTCTTAGAGGAACTTTTATACCTCTAGATGCTTACTTGCATGAAATGAAGAAAGAGAAGATCAATGAATTAGGCATGCAACTAAAAAAATAGAAAAAGAAAAATTTAAAACCCAAATAAATACCAAATTTGAAATTCTGAAAATAAGAGGGGAGATTAATAAAATTGAAAGTAAGAAAACTGTTGAACTAATAAACTGTTTTTATGGGGAAAAACACCAAAATAGGTAAAGTTTTAGTTAATTTGATCAGAAAAAGGAAAGAAGAAAATCTAATTGTTAGCATAAAAAATGAAAAAGATGAATTTTGTACCAATGAAGAAGAAATTGGAGCAATAATTAGAAACTATTTTGCCCAACTGTATGCCAATAAATATGATGATCTAAGTGAAATAGATCAATATTTACAAAAATATAAATTGTCCAGATTAACAGAAGAGGAAACAAACTACTTAAACAGTCCCATTATAGAAAAAATAATTGAACAAGATATTAATTAGCTCCCTAAGAAAAAATCTCCAGGGCTAGATGGATTTACCTGTGAGTTCTACCAAACATTCAAAGAACAATTAATTCCAGTATTATGTATTTTTTTTTAGAAAAATACAAAAAGAAGGAATCCTACTAAATTATTTTTATGATACAGACATGATGCTGCTACCTATACCATATAGGCTGAAAACCACAAAAGAAAATTATAGATCAATTTCTCTAATGAATATTGATGCAAAAATCTTAAATAAAATATTAGCAAAGAGATTACTGCAAGTTATCCCCAGGATAATACTTTATGACTAAGTAGGATTTATACCAGGAAGGCAGGGCTGGTTCAATAATAGGAAAACAATTAGCATAACTGAATATATCAATAATCAAACTAACAAAAATCATATGATTATCTCAATAGATGCAGAAAAAGCATTAGAAAAAATCCAACACCCATTCCCATTAAAAACACCAGAATGTATAGGAATAAATGGAGTTTTCCTTAAAATTATGAATACCATCTATTTAAAGCCATCAACAAGTATCAGATATAATGGGGATAAACTAGAACCATTTCCAATAAGATCAGGGGTGAAATAAGGTTGCCCACTATTACCATTACTATTCAATATTGTAAAAAGCTAACAACAAGAGATGTCAACGAGATGAAAAAGAGATTAAAGGAATTAGAATAGGTAAGGTGGAAACCAAATTATCTCTCTTTGCAAATGATGGTATACTTAGAAAATCCTAGATAATAAACTAAAAAACTACTAGAAACAATTCACAATTTTAGCAAAGTTGCAGGATGCAAAATAAATCAACATAAATCATCGGCATTTATATATATTACCAACAAAGTCCAGCAGCAAGAGATACAAAGATAAATTCAATTTAAAATAACTATAGATAATACAAAATATTGGGGAGTCTACCTGCCAAAGCAAAGTCAAGAACTATATGAACACAATTACAAAACACTTTCCGCATAAATTTAGGTCTAATCTCTTGGGAAAATATCAAAAGCTCATGGGTAGTCCCAGATAATATAATAAAAATGAGAATACTATCTAAATTAATCTACTTATTCAGTGTCATATCAATCAAACTCTCAACAAATTACTTCACAGAGCTAGAAAAAATAACAAAATTTATCTGGACAAACAAAACGTCAAGAATTTAAAGGGGTTTAATGAAACAAAATGCAAATGAAGGTGGCCTAGTTGTACTAGACCTAAAACTGTGTTATAAAACAGCATTCATCAAAAACTATTTGATATTGGTTAAGAAATAGGGTATTTGATCAGTGGAATAGGTTAGGTGGCCAGGACAAAATAGTCAATGTAATATATTGTACATATATATAGTACAATAGACTGTAGTAATTTAGTGTTTGACAATCCCAAAGACCCTAGCTTTTGGGATAAGAACTTGCTACTTGACAAAAACTGCTGCTGGAAAAATTGGAAATTAGTATGGCAGAAACTAGACATTGATCCACATCTAACACCATATACCAAGATAAGATAGAAATGGGTTCATGATTCAGACATGATCACATGATCACATAAGAGTGAAATTATAAGCAAATGAGAAGAACATAGGATAGTTACTTCTCACATCTGTGAAGAAGGAAGGAATTTGTGACAAAAGAAGAACCGGAGATTATTATTGAACACAAAATAGATAATAGATCTTTATTTAATTATCTGGTTCTGATAGAACAAGATTGGCATCCCCCACTAGTATAGTTTTGCTGTCTATTTTTTATTGCAGCTCTTTTTACTTCTCCTCTATGAATTTGCCTGCTACACTGCTTAGGGCATATATGTTTAGTATTGATATTACTTCATTATCTATGATACCCTTCAGCAAAAAGTAGTTTCCTTCCTTATGTCTTTTAATTAGATCAATTTTTGCTTTGGCTTGATCTGAGATGAAGATCATTACTCCTGCTTTTTTTTTTTTTTAACTTAAGCTGAAGCAAAATAGATTCTGCTCAAGCCTTTTACCTTTCCTCTCCATGTATCACTCTGCTTTAAATGTGTTGCTTGTAAACAACCTATTAAAGGAGTCAGACTTTTAATCCAGTCTGCAATCTGCTTCTGTCTTATTTGAGAATTCATCCCATTCACATTCATGGTTAAAATGACTAACTGTAATTCACACCATCTTATTTTCCCCAAGTTATATTTTTCTCTTTCTGGAGAAAATTTTATAGATAGTTTGAGAGATCTCATATCACAAATATATAAAGAACTTTGTCAAATCTTTAGGAATGTGAGTCATTCCTCAATTGATAAATGGTAAAAGGATATGAATAGGCAGTTTTCCAATGAAGAAATGAAAACAATTTATAGTCATATAAAAAAATATTCTAAATCATTATTGATTAGAGAAATGCAAATTGAGACATCATTTTGTACCTATTAGATAGGCTAAAATATTGGAGAGAATGTGTAAAAATTAGAACACCAATTAATTATTGGTGGAATTGTGAACTGATCCAATCATTTTGGAAAGCAATTTGGAATTATGCCCTAAGAATCATTAAATTAACTACACCCTTTGACCCAGCAATAACATTCGTAGGTCAGTTTCCAAAAATAATTAGGGAATAAGGAAAAGTACCTCAGTCTTATAAAATGTTTTTAGCAGTTCTTTTTGTGGTGGCAAATAACTGGAAATAGCAGGGATGCCCATCAGTTGGTGAAGGCCTGAACAAGTTGTTGTATATGATTGTAATGGAATACAACTGAGCTATAACAAATGATGAACTCAATGATCTTAGAAAAATACAGAAAAACCTGTATGAAATAATGAAGAGCAAAATGAGCAGAAGAAAGAGAATACTATATAGAGTAACAACAATATTGTTTTAAGAATAACTGAGTGAACAGGTTATTTTGACTATCCAAATTAAGTATAAAGAATATATTAAAAAATGCTATTTTAATCTAGACAAAGAACTGATGAATAAAATTACATATAGAATATTATATATATAATACATATATATGTGTGGGCATATATATGCATATATTACACATGTGAATATGTAATATATGCATTTATATGTATATAAACCTATTTGAATCTAATGGTGGGTTGTGTCTAGGATGGGATAAAGGAAGAAAAAGAAATTTACATAATAACTATTAGATATTTAAAAGGAATAGCAAGTTTTACTTAGGAGATTTGCAGTTTCATCTGCAGTCATCTTTTTTTTATTATGCTGTTATGAAAATGCTTATTTTATTCCACAAATTAAAAATAATTTTTTTTCAAAAAGAAAGTGAATGATAGTATGATTCAGTATGTATTCAGACACAGTTCTTCTGCTAGAGGTGGTTAGCTTGAATTATCTTAGATATTGATATTGCTGAGAATAGCTAATACATTCACAGTTGATCATCATACAATGCAGCTGTTACCATATACAATGTTGTGTTCTTGTTCACTTTGTTTTCTTTTTTGATCTTTTCATTTGTGTTTAGTTATTATGCATATTTTTCTTTGGGTTCTGATTATTTTACTCTGCATCAGTTAATACAGTTCTTTATTCCTCTGCATTTCTCCCTCATATCTAAAACTCTTTAGTGTTCAATTATATTCTATTTATATGCCACACCATATACATTCAGCCATTCCCTCTACTGACAGACATCCACTTTGCATCCTGTTCTTTGCTGCTGTACAATGTTTGATGATTTATATTTTGGCATTTATTTGACTTTTGTATCTATCTTTTAATTCCTTCAGGTTTATGCCCCATAATGCAATCCTAGGGTAAAAGTAAATTGACACCTTAGTGATTTTCTCTTATCATTATAAATTGAAATCAGATCAGCTGAATTAATTCATAGCCCTATTTTCAATGCATTAATATTCTTGTCTTCTCATAAGCCTTCAAACATTGACCTTTCCTACCTTTTTATCATCCTTGTCCCTGGATGCTTGATTATTTATATTTTGTGATTTTTTTTGAAAACTTTTAATATAAACTTGACTACTTTTTATTGAGGCATGGCTTTTGATTTAGTATATTTATGATCACAGTATATTTATTCTTAATATCAAACTTTCACCAGTGACATTTTATGCAAATAGTTTGACATGACAATTTCTCTTCTAATTCCATCTTCTTTAATTATCTTCCTTCAAAACTTGTTAAAATTTATGTAAATGAAATTATCTATTTGTTGTTTATTATTTCCTCTAACTCTGATTTTGTTGAGAATACTTAATTGTTTCCAAAGATTCTTCCTGTCATTCTTCTCCATTTTTGGGAAGGGAAGGGTAAAAAATGTAATCTTTCTGTTAGGATAATACACATAGAAGTAGAACAAATATTAGAAGTCATAAATCCAACTTTTTCATTTTATCAATGAGCATTTATTTTGTGTCTTGCTCCTTTACTTAAACTATTAATCTCAATTAGTGTCTTTTTTCATTCTCATAGGTTTTCTCACAAACACCATCTTATTTTCTATAAATCAAGCTGATGATTGTAGTAGTAGTAGTAGTAGTAGCAAAAGCATTTGTTAGTATTGTTGTTGTAGTGGTAAGATTTATGTAGTGCTTATCTATGCCAGGCACTGTACCCAAAAAACTTTACAAATATTTCATTTGATCCTTATAGCAATTCTAGAAATTAGGTACTATTATTATATTCATTTTATGGCTCAAGACACTGAGGCAAATAATATTAAATGATGTACTCAAGGTCACAGAGCTATTAAGTGTCTGAGGGTAGTTTTAAACTCCCGAACTCTAGGCCTAGCATTCTATCCACTGCACTGATTAGCTGCTTTGTTGATTTTTTTTTTTTAATCTAACTGTCAACATTTCCACAATTATATAAAATAATAATAGGGAAGCATTCATTCTTGTTTTGCTCTTCTTGTTAACTTTCTAGTTACCCTTTTGTTCAAAATACTTAAGTTTATGCTCAGCATTATAAATAAAATACAAATCTAGCATTCAAACTTTTCTACAATTATTGCTATCTTTCCTGTTTCCCTATACATATTTTATATTTCTGCCAAACTGAACTCACTTATTATCAATGAAATTTAGATAGAAGCTAAAATAGAAGCACTTCTGAGAATGAGAGAGAGAGACTCAGAGAGAATGAGACAGAGACAGAAAAAGAGAGAGGCAGAGAGCCTAAAAGTGGCTAGGAGTGTCCTAATTCCACCTTGACTAGAGTCTATACATTTGAATATAAGTTGAGATCATGCTGGAAAGGGTCACCATGGAAAAGCTATATCATGAAGAAAAGCCCAGATTTTAATGAATACAAAAATATGTTTTAAAAGAATTTAAAGTTTTAGCATGAAAATGTTATCCAGGGAATAAACATTCCAAAGAACACAGGATTGGATTGATGAGGATGGGAATAAACAAACAGAGAGTGAGGAAAGGAGAATGGGTCTGAATGACAGCAAAGGTTCAGAATAATTGAAAACAGTGAAGATATCTCAAAGCAGGAATTTGTTAATCCACTAAGGAATGGAAGTCAATTATCAATGGCACTAGAAATTTGGCTCCAGGGAGCAGTATCCTCATGGAGGCAGACTCAGGAAAGTGACTAGTGAAGGGAGACTAATGTAATGATATTTCCCTCCTTTCTAAGCAAACAAAGGCAGGATTGTAGGGTAATTACTTTCTCAGTCTGAGAGACAGACACTAGGGATATGATCAAGTGGTTTCTATTGTTTGTTGTACTTATTTCTTTTTCAAAATACATCTCATAAAAAACTAAACTATTTTTGCCAATTCAGCAAAGCCATGCTAGAAATTTACCATAGGTAAAGATTCAAAATCTTTGATTGTGTAAATCCACAATAATCCATATGTTTTATCTCTAATACATTGTTATGGTGACCTAGAAGCCTGGGGAAATGATTGCTAACTCCCTGAAAAATGTATAGTTTTAAATTTTTCCAGTGGCCTGAGATGGAACACCATGAAAGATAATATGAGCATGGAATCATCAAGGTTTTGATCTTTCTTATCAACTGGGAACAGAATTATGACTAGAAGCATAACCAGGTACTTAAATATAGATTAGGAAACTAGTTTACAGAGAGAATTCTTGATTTGCCTAAGGTCACATACATATTAAGTCTAAAAGGGAGGATGAGAATCCAGACTTCTATCTCTAGATTCTGAACTTTTTTCCACTATAGGGATGTAGCACTGATTGAGAAATACTGAAGGATCCTCAGGAACCTTTCAGGGGGTCCACAAGGTTAAAACTCTTTTCATAATAATGCTACAAAATATAAATTCTTAACATAATAAATATTGATAGATATCCATTGTAAACAGAAACTTTAGGAACAGGTCCTCAATTAATTTTTAAGCTCTTCTTTATAGAAGGGTAAGATATGGACTTTCCAGGTAACTTCATTTTCAGTCAGCATTTCTACTTGATTTTGATTCCACAGACTATCAGGCCCCAACTTCACTTCCTTCTTCCCCACCCCCTCCTGATTTTCACCTTCCTTTTGTGTGTTGTTTTTGTGCATTAGAAAATAAGCTCCTTGAGGGCTGAAACTGTCTTATTAATATCCTTAGTGATTAGCAGAGTTCCTATTACACAGTAGATTCTTAATAATTGTTTATTGATTTGAATCAAATTGAAGAGTGAAAGAGTGAAAATTGGTTCTTGAGACCAAAAAGTATGAGAACTAATGCATTATAACTACACTATAAGATTTGCTTTTCAATGAATTATTTTGAAAATAGACTATTTATAAAACCTTTGGAAATACCTAAGAACTATATGGTCCCTTTAAAGATTCTGAAACCTCTTTCCCACTCCTGTTTCTAAGCTTAAGCTATTATTAATATAGAAAGAAATGCTAACTGAAAAATATTTTAAATTAAATATTTTCATATATTCATTTTTCCCCTCTTACCTCCTTCCCTAGCCCCCACTAATTAAGAAAGAAAAAAAAAGCCTTAAATGTTTCACAAATTTATCTCATTCTTGTATAGGGACCATGCTAATCTTCTTTGTATTCTTTCAGTTTTAGTATGTTTGTTTTCAAAAATGAGCATTGAAAAAGCATTTTAAAAGCACCTACTATTTCATTTAAGGTAGGCAATCCAACAACACTATGGGATTTAATATACTGAAATTTGCATAATTATCTCATTTAAGAAGAATTGTTTTGTAGAGGCTTTTGAGGTGTTATGTAAACAGTTAAAATACAAGAACCATAAATGATATTTTTAAAATTCTTTTTTACAAAATGGATGAAATCTGCTCATACATAAAACGTTTTGAATACTTAGAATTTTTGAAGGGCAAAATAAATTAATCTTTCTGAAAATATATTTTGTCATGATCCTCCATCATTAGGAACCCACCGAAGTTCTCTCCTGCCTAGCAACTACAGTTTCTGCAGCTTGAAATTAAATGGGACCTTAACAGTTTCTATTTTTCTACAAAATATATTCTTTTACCAGGTCCTACTGCTGGCACATATGCTGAAAATAAAAATGGCCCTCAGACCATAGGAGAGTTGGCAAGCAGATTGAGCCACTAATGGTACTAGAGTCTAGATCTTGATAACATCAGTGTAAACATTCTTGTGTTTTACTGCCTGATTGTTCTATGACTTATCTTCTGCATTGATAATATGATATATTAGATAAAGCTCTGAAATTAGAGTCAAAAAGTTATAGGCTCAAATGCTACTCTTTACCTTACTAACTATATGAACCTCTAGAGTTCCTTTTCCTTTACTCTTTTTCAATTTCTTAAGTTCTAAAATAAGGAGGCTGGCAAGGAAATGACAAAATGATGGAATTGAAGGAAGAAATATAGACCAACTGCCTCCACAATTATTCCAACAAAGATTAAAATGACTATCAGAATAATGGATGAGAAATATAATAGTGGATTATTTTTCCAATGTAAAATTACAAATTCAAACCATGATCAAATAATCATATCAGGACCTGTAGAACAAGGGTAGTCCATGATCACAGACAAAAGCTCTGAATCATATTGTCAGCAATTAGAGATATTCCGAGCAGATTTTGGACTGAGCCCTGGTGCCTGAGCAAAGCTAGTCTAGCAGTACACAACTCAGGCACAGGCCCAGAACAGGTCTAGACCAGTAGTGTGGTCACTTTGAACCAGCTGAGCTTTCCAGCTGATAGGGCTAATAGAATTGACAGGGCTGAAGTCAACTACTATCTACTAGAGCATCATCTAGGGGCAAGTCAGAAACTATACTCAAACTGGGATTTGAAATCTATAAAGCTCAAAAGTACACTGCTTCTGATAGAATTTATTAAAAGCTTACAGCTACCTTGCTCGTCACCTCTTTCATCTTTAAAGAAGACAGAACTTAATATTAGGAATACAAAACAAAACAAAAGAGTGGCAGTAATCAGATAAGACAAGCCAAGAAGTAAGGCTAGAATAACAAGTAAATGAACAAACAAGAACAAAAGAGCTTTTATGAAGCCAGAAATGCCCAAGCCAAAAAGTCCAAATAGGAGAGTAACTCCAAAATATCTATGAGCAAATCTTAAAAAAACAAAACAAAACAAAACAAACAAAAAAAAAAAACAAAAAACAAAAAACAACTAATTTGCCACAAGATTAGAAAGAATCCATAAAGGCAATGACAAAAGACTTTCAAAAAATGAATTTTTTTTCTAAATGATATAATATCTTTTAATGGAAAATTGAAAAAAAATGAAAAAAGAGAATGTAAGAGGAAAGATATGAAAATAGAAGCACTCAACGAAAGAGGTACAAAACTCAATCCAAATATTAGACTTCTTGAAAATTATAATAGGCCAAGTTGAAGCTAATGATTCCATGAAACAACAAGAAATATTAAAACAAAACCAAAAGGCTGAAAATGGAGGAATTATAAGGTTTCACATTTTTTTAAAAAAATCTATCCTAGAAAACAAATTAAGGAAAGATTATTTAAGAATCACAGCATTTCCTGAAAATCATGACCAAAAAAGATACAGTACATATTATATTTAAAGAAATCATGAAAGAAAACTTCCATCATTTTTGGAAAGAGAGTAAAGTGAAAATAGAAAAAAAAAATAAACTAATTACCTCTTGAGAGAATTTCTAATGTATTAAAAAAGAAAATCAAGGAAGACTATGGCCAAAATCCAGAGTTTCAAAATCAAAGGAAAAATCCTGAACAGCTAGAAATAAGGAGTTCAAGTACTGAAAAGCAATAGTGATATTTGTTTCAAATCATACAAGATTTAGCAGCTATCAGTAAAAAGGAGAAAAGAAAGTGATTTACAAGAATCTAAAAGGCAAAAGACATAGGTTTATAACCAAGAATAACGTAACCAGAAAAAAATTTAATGTTATCCCAGAGGTAGCAAGATGGATCTTCAAATTACTCCTGATTTAAAAACAACAACAAAAACACAGATGAATAAAAATTTTGAATTATCAACATGGGAGTAATGAGAAATATAAAAGAGTAAATATAACCACAATTAGATGGGATTTTATATTGTCATTAGTGAGAGAAAGGAAGATAACACTTGTACTTCCCCCTAAGCAATCAGAGAGAGAATCAAATAAGACAGAGGGTAAGTGATTTTCTTATGCTTTGATTTTCTTGAAGGAAAGGAGGGGGGAATGATTATACTAGGGGAAAAAAAAGAATAACAATAAGGACTCATATAATTGAGGAGGGGAAACATGTAGAATTTTATACAAATTAGAAACAGCTAATAGGACCCTTGATTTGCATTGAACTAGGTAGATTAGATCTCTACACTAAGTCCAGCATCAAGCTCTACAATTCATATATAATAGGTTTGGATCCTTAAGTATTCCCTGCGCTTCAATGCTGGTCATGATAGGAGAAATGTCTCAAAATATAGTGTTATTAGTACAGGGATAAATAAATTGACTTTATTGTCAGTTGGAATGTATTTCATTTGAGATTATCTCTAGTTTTTCCTGTACAAATGTTCCTTGAAAGTAAGTCATTGTTTTCATGTTGTCTTCACCATTAACCTGTGAGCTTGAGAACAGTGATTTTTTTTTCTTTTCTTTATATTCCTGGTATTCAGCCCAATGCCTGGTACCTAGAAGGTCCTCTTTTTTGACTTGACTAATCATATATGTTAATTTTAGTCACCAAAAGTTCCTCTTGGAAATTAGATAAAATGACTGGATTCTTGACTCAGATCAATTTTTTATTGTAACTCCACTCTCAGATAATCCCCAATGACTAAGCCAAAGTTGCCATAGTAATTTCCAATTTACCAGTGGCCCACCCAACAATGACAAACATTAAATGACTAGTTTTTTTTCTTAAATCTTAAACAAATCTCCAGAACATGCTTGTATTTACTGACTGATCTAAAGAGCCATATCCTTAGAGATTTGCAAATTTCTGAAGAAAGTTCAGATACTCATCCATGTTACCCACAGAGGACTGATGTTTTTGGTAAAAGAGTGAAGGGCTAACATTGCACTATGACTGTAATAAATCACTATCCATCATACCTCCTATTGACCTCAAAAATTTTAGATCAGTTGCATCATCTCTCAGTTTTTAGTAAGTTGGAATAGAGTGAGACAATGTAGCCTATTATGCACTTAGCCCAGGGATGAATAGAAAACTGTATTTTCTACATTAGACACTGCAGTATATGCTATCTTTAAGAAGTTGAAGAAAGCAATTTCCAAAACATGATGGAATAGAGTGTAATTGTATAGCTTTATGTTATCCTGATATACTCCCTAGTTAATGTCCTTTCTGTGATACAAACTGTGAAAATATAAATATGTCACAAAACTACAAAAGTGCTAGTTTGGTATGAAATGTTGAGATATTAGGTCACCAAGGTCTGAGGGTCAAACCACAGAAAACAGAGTATTTCCTAACATGACCAGTCATAACAAAAACCCACCTCTTTTCCTGGAGTTTCTTATGTATTCATTATGTTTTGTCATAGATTTTTATCTGTGATGTCCACTTGTCATGCTTTATAATGTCAATGGGTACATAACCTTAATGACACATATTTTACTTACTCAGTATAGATTGCAATTGATCCAGACTTCTTAAGGGTTTAATATTTTCCTATAGACATTACTCAGAGGATACACTCAATATATCCAAAACTTCTTTAGAATTTTTTATTTTATTTGTACCAGGTCAGCATTTAGATTAGTCCTCTCTGATCCTTTCCTCTTGCTAAGAGATTAATCCATCTCTTTTTCTAGTCATACTTTTTCTGGATATTTCTTGCCTATACTTTTTGCATGTAGTTCATATCTAAAAATATACTATTATTTATGTTCTTCATTGCAGTTGGTTTTTTGGGGGAGTTTTTTTCAGTCATGTCCAACACTTATTGACCCCCCTGTGGGGTTTTCTTGGCAAAGATATTGGAGTGGTTTGACATTTCTTTTTGTAGCTCATTTTACAGATGAGGAAGCTAAGGCAGAAAGCATTAACTAATTTATTCAAGTTCACACAACTAGTAATGATCTAAAGCTGGATATGAACTCAGGAAGAGGTGTGACTATGTCAGAAACTCTATCCACCACTGCATCCTCTAGCTATTCTTCATTTTGTCCCTAATTTTTTGGAGATGGCAAATTTCACAACTAAAGAGATTACTTGAAGAATGCCTCATTGATCACCTGAAAATTATTTGAGAAATTTTAGGGGTGGATAAGGGATTGTTTCAATAGTGCATGAGATAATTCAGCGTTGGCTTTCTCTTAGTTTATTCCAAGTCCTGATGGAAGCAGATAATTTGAACATATCTTTATATGTTATACTTTCTCAGAATAAACTAGCTTATCAAGTTTAATTCAAACTTTTTTCTAACAGAAACTTCTAAGTTAAACTACATGGTCTTTTATGTTGAATATGAAAATACTAATTTTTGTTTTGTGTTCACATCAGAGTTGAAAATTATTACTTTAAAAAATAAAACTATATGATATGGCAAAAGGAAGTGATTGTCATGAGGCAACATCATTCCAAAGGAGTCCAATAGGCCACTGTAACCTTGACTGATAATCACTATCTGTAATACCTAAAATTAGTTCAAAAATTCATTAAGAAACAGATCCAGAAGACACTATTGGTCAAGAAGCAATGTGGAGATTTGACTTCTGGGCTTATTTTGTCTCATTGCAATAAAATTGATGGCCTGTGACACAAATTCAGTTTCAGGATACTGTGGTACAGCTAATCCTATAACAACTAAGGTTTTAAATCTGTGGGCTTCTTGCTGTAATCAAAGGTAATAGAGACTATAAGGTGAAAGTGACAATAATTAGACTCAAATATTGTCCAGTGATAGAAACCCTCCACATACGTTCCAGACATATATATGTTTCCTGGGAAAGGTAGAAAGAAAAATTTTAACTGTAATACAATTCAAACTGTAATGTTAGAATATGTTGAATATTCAATTGAGAAAGCCTAAATAGCAGATAGATACATAGACAGATAGTACATTTTGAGAATATGTTCTGAGTAGTGTCTATGGGAAATCATGACCCTAGCTGAGAAGTCATGCAGGGAATGAGATAATACTAAAAGAATAAATAAATAAATCACACACACACACACACACACACACACACACACACACACACATCTTTTGTCTAAACCCCTACTACTTTGGACAATATATCCCTGAATTTAAAGTATACTTACCTCTTTCTCACCATGTTTGTAATAGACACTGACCAAAATATCCCTTTTTCTCTCTTGTGTTTATCCCTCCATTTCCATAAAGGTAGCCCAACTGATCTCCTGGGAATTATTTATCTACCCATCTTTCTTATATCTTGTTTTAGTCTATATTTCATCTCCTATTTCTGGTCACTTCCCTTCTTTGCACTTTATGACAATATCCATAACTGTACCTGGTACCATTTCAGACCAATAGCCAGTTGGAGAGAACTAAATAATTGTGCATTAGTACATTCTTTCTGTTGCTTCCCAATAGTGCAAGTATTGCGTCTAGTGTACTTGGAACAGATACCATGCAAATTCATCATTCATATTTCTAAATGATTTATGAAGACTCTTATTTCTACCCCATTCCCCATGAGTTCCTGCAATAGTGACTAATGTCCACAAAACTATGTGTTCAGTAGGGTACTAATACTTCTGTCAGTGCAAGTACTCCAAAACTTCATAAATTAGGAAGGCCACAGGAAAGAGAGGTAGACATGAGAGCTTGCCTCTTCCTCCTTCCAAAAATCCAATCTTAATTGGACATGTACTTTTCATCTCACCAGCTCCATGGTGAAGGGAAGCCTCCAGGAAAACAAAATGTTGTCTGACCCTCATCTTAGGTATAGCTCAAGGGGGAAAAAAGAGAAATACTAGTAAGTGAAAAAAATCATTTTTAAAAGAGCATACAGGCTACAAAATTCTGGACACCCATAGCTGTTAAATACCCAACCAAAGGACCATAACCATAAGGCTAAAAATCTACTGGCATAAAATATTTGCTAAGTGGCCCAGTCCCCCTTCTCTTCCCTTCAATTTGGAAATAGTGAAAATATATTCAAACCACTGGAACTTGACAGAGCTTTACCTGGCTCTTTGTAAAGGTCTTTTTTCAAAGGATTTATGATTTTTAATTCAAACCTTTTGGAAGACAGCCACAAAGGAAAAAATAATGAACCATTTAGGGTGCAGGCCCATCAACGGTGACATACACAATACTTGTATGCCAAAGAACTATGATGTTCACATTTAAATGTCATGATAATTGAAATTTGCCATCACATGGTCCAGAGAGTCTATGACATTAGGCCTTGTTTTAACTGCACTGATATTATAGTAAAGCTTACACAGCAGTAACTTGGTGGGAAACAAGATCTATCTTTTCATTTTATTTTTTCAGTATATTTTCCTATATAGAAGCTTCTTGATTAGAAATTAATAAATTAGCATTATCTTTAGTGATATCTCATGCTTGATGCAATTAAACGGAATGACAGGAAAGTTGAGAAACAAATGATATAGTTCAATTAATTGTAATTGTAATTGTAAAAGTAATACCTGCCTCCTGTTTATCTTATGTGATAACCAAGGTAAGGTGAAGTACCATCTACTGCAATATTTTGCTGCCTGTACTCCCCATATCATTCTCACCTCCCTCCCTTCACTGGAAACTTGGTATGTACTTATAGAACTACACAGGATTCTGATAGGTGAGATTTCACCTGATCTTGCCCAAATCAAGCCTCTACTTTCCAGAACATTTCAAAATCATGTTATCTATATTCTACTTTCCAACTTCTCTTTATGGATTGTCTTCCTCAATTAAAATATAAATCCCCTGAGGCCAGGGGCTATCTTGATTTCTCAAAATAGTGTCAGTCAAATAGAAAGTGATTAATAAAATTTTTACATATCCATATATATTTCTATCATTTATTTATTTACCTAGTTAGCTAGCTCTTTTTCTCTGTCATCATTACCACAATACCAAAACAACAGACATTCACATAGAGTTTTAAAGATTTAAGGGGTTTTTCTCAGAACAAACATAAGCTAGGGTTAAGAACACTATAATAAATTTTTTGCATATTTATATATTCATTAATTCACTATTTGTTAATTATTACTTATGTTTCAGTTAATATAATAGCTACTATAGTAAGCATTAAATTAAGACATTCATTGACAATTAAATTAAAGTATATTCTGGGAATCTGAAAATGAGGAGAATTGATTACTTTTCCCTCTGTACTTCAATGCCTTTATTTTACAGCAAATACCTCTCCAAATAAATTATTATATGGTATCTGAAATGAAAAAAGAAGTCATACATAAGACTTACATTTCCAAAGGAGACTGATTAAAGTATATTCTTTATGGCCTAAAGGACACGGCTTTCAAACGAACGCCTATACAAATTAACCAGCTAACCAGACTGAAATCCTATTGAAACTTCCCAGATATTCCTTTTTAATAATAATAATAATAATAAAGATTTGGTTACTATTGGGGGAAAATATGTAACATGTTATTTCTGCTTCCAAATATATACTTTTCATCATGAACATAATAATTGAGAAAGATGAAAATATTATATTGGGACAAAGTTTAGTTGAGAAAAGAGACATGGAAGGTCTTGTTTATGATATCAGATGCTACAGAGTTGTCTTGATCAACAGAGGCTTATTATTTCTGAGATTATTTCTGGTTAAAAAGAGAAAGACTTTCTGAGCTGGTCTTCAGCCAATTAACCCTTATGGGATTTATGGCACTTAAAGGCCAGAATGAGCTTGATTCATTCTCTCAAATAAAGGATCAAAGGCCCCAAAGATGTGCTTACATTTTTTTCTTCTTCTTTGCCCCATCTTGTTATTCTACATGTGTGAACTGTAACATAGAGTCCATGCCAGTATACAAAATGTCCTACAAGGAGAAAACCCTAACTTATTAATATGTTTGTCTAAATGTGTATATGCTATACAAAGCATTATTTAATTATTATTATTTATTCATTTACACAACCCTAAAGGAAGGATAGAATTTGCTATAACAAAATTCTAAGAAGCAAAATACTTATACATATAGTTATAGAACTAACGTGACCTAACTTTATGGAAAACATTGCAATTGTTAAAGTTTTGTTGGCCTTGACACAGATATAAAGTCAAAATTTAAACAGTTCTTGTCCTCATGGTGCTTACTGATATCCTGAGAATTTTAGTAATTTAATTATGTCTTGGGCAAAGTCTGAATCCAGTCCTCATTTCAAGTCCAATGCTATATTTACAACTGCAAATTGCATCTATAAAAATAAATGTAATATTTGGTATTTAGTGGTTTGAGGTTTGAAAACTCATTTGATTCTTATAACAATTGTAAAGTATGTGCTATGATTACTCCTATTTTACAGATGAGGAGACTAAATCTGGAGGATTTTGGTGAATTGTTATAATCACATAGCTAATAAGTTTTTGAGGTAAGATATGAATTCTGGTCTTCTTGATTTCAGGACAAACAATTTATAATTAGCTGTACCTATCAGGCCAGGTAGGTATCTCTTTTAAGGGGCTGTCAATAAATAAAATAGATTTTATCTTTTCCAAAAATAATTTGTTCCCATTATGATTGATGGACCCTTATCAGTGCATGTTTGAATATGTAGCAGTCATAATTTCCATATACAGTTGGCAGTATTGTCTTTGACATTTTCCAAAGTGATGATTCTACTCTCACAGAGAAGCTGAACAGCAAAGTGTCATTTAATTTTTACAGTGAGGAGTTGAACCCAAGGAAATTGACTACAGAATGTGCACTTGATATGATGACAGTTCTTTATCTTTAAAAAAGCATACAAATCATGTGAACTCTTCAAAAACATCAATGCTGCTTTCACATCTCTGACAACTGAAGGCCAAAAAAAATTGCATGCAAAACAGCCCACAGATTCTTCATGGGAAAAAAAGTTCAAAGCCCAATCATCTGAAAAAAATGGTGACAACTATATTTTGGGACTTTGGTGGTATGTTTCAACAAAGGCTAGAATACAGTGATAAGTACTTCCAACTGAGAATTTCTTCATGACATTGTGAAGTCATCACTTGAGTTGAAAAGACAAAATGTCCCAAAGAGGAGTTATTTGGAAACAAAATAAAACCCATCAGGTTGCCAGAGCAATATTGAAGTGTATCCAGGAGTAGCAATTTGAGTTTTTATTACATTCACTGTGTAATTCTATTATAACAATTATTTTGTTCATCTGGACTTGTGATTTCATCACTTTGGGGAATTTCCAGGGTGAAAACTAAAACCATTGGTGTGAGTGCACAACTCCTATGAAAAGTATAACATCAGATAGTTTCCTCAGGCCATGAGAAAGCAAATGTCTTGCCTTTAGTCACACAAGCATTATATGTCAGAATCAGACTTTGAACTTAGAACTTCTTGATCCTAAACCTGTTCTACTATCCATTCACTTTATACTGTCTCTGTTTTTATGTCTTCCTGCTTTCATGAGGCTGACAGGAAATGTCCTTTAATTTAAAAATATAATTAGTATTTGTTGAGTAAAATACAATAAGAATGCCTTAAAATAAATGCATTTTCCTTTTATTATTTTCTGTTTGAAAAATTCAGAATCCACAAATGGCTAACCAATTTTACATTTTTATAAAGGAGCACTTGATCACAAATCACATGCAGAGACAGCAATTCACATAATTCCCAACTTGTTTTTGATGTTTCAAAATTCCTTTCACACCACCCCAATTCCATTTTTCAATTATATATGGAACAAATGATTGGTTTGTTGAGTCCATCATGTCAATAACGATCTTTTTTTTCATTTCATAACCTCCCTATGCCTTTACAGTAGCTTTAGGCATCTTCTGTAAGCTGTCAAACCTTTCCAACCACTTTTCAAACACTATGATTTATCCAAGTTAGGATAAGCAGTCCATGCCAGTTTGACACATGGTTTCACATCCCTGAGAGAATGTCAAAGAAAATGTCTAACAAAACTTAAAAAATAAAAAGAAAGAAAAGAAGGAAAAAAAGAAGGGTTGTCAAGTCTGGGATGACTTGATGGAAATGAGTACTTTAACCCCTTAATCTGCATCAAGTTCCCCCAGAATCTGGGCCAAAGAAGTCATCCCAACTAATTACTACAACTGAAGTGATGCCTAGTAAAATAACTGCAGAAGTCAAATTCTGGCTCTCTTATGATTTTACCTTTTTTTTTTTTTTCTTTTTCCCTTTTACTACAATCCTAGGAGAGTCAAGATTGTTAAAGTATGACCATGAGCTCAAACAAACTTGCTGGTCAAGAAGTAACTAGAATAACATGTTATCATATGTTATGATATACAAAGGCCTTGAAGTTAAAAGTTAATAAGTCAAAGATAGCTTTTATCACCACTGCACACATAATGTTATTTCAATGATAAGGGGCTACAATATTTGCCCAAAATCATTCATGAAATTTTAAGTGGTATTAAGAACTGGACAAGTCAGCTCACTTAAGTCCCAGGTTCATTTCTGTAATTACTGGTAATATTGTTAGCTACTGGACTCTAAAAGGCTTCCATGTCTTCATTTTTTTCCTACTCAGGTAAGTAAAGATTTTGTAACTTTATTTTTCTCATATTTTGATAGTTAAAAAGGATAATTTTAGGGACAGCTAGATGGGACAGTGGAGAGAGCACTAGCCCTGCAATCAGGAGGACCTGAGTTTAAATCTGACCTCAGACACTTAACATTTCCTAGCTGTGTGACCCTGGGCAAGTCACTTAACCCCAATGGCCTCAGGGGAAAAAAAGGATGATTTTATAAATAGCATTAACTTTTAAGTTGATTTGATGGTGACTAACTTAGAAATTAAAGAAAAAAAATGTGAATGAATGATAGTGTCTTAATTTATTTACATCATAGATTTAGAGAAGGGACCTCAGGGGCCATCTAAGTCCAAAGCCCTCATTTTACAGCTGAGAAAAATAATACCCAGGCAGTCTTAGTGACTTTTTTTTTATTAAAAGCTTTTTATTTACAAAACATATGAGTGACTTTTCTGCATTGACCTTTGCAAAAACTTTTTTTTTTCCCAAGCTTTTCCCCTCCTGCCCCCTGCCTACCTAGATGACAGGTAATCTAATACATGCCAAATATGATAAATTATATGACAAATACAATACATGTATACATATCTATACAGTTCTCTTACTGCACAAGAAACATCAGATCTAGAAAGAGAGGAGAAAAAAAAAAACAACCTAAAAGGAAAACAAAATGCAGGGAAATATTCACAGAAAGCATTAAAATGCTGTGTTGTGGTCCATACTCAGTTCCCACAGGCCTCTCTCTGGATGTATATGACTATCTTCATCGCTGAACAATAGGAACTGGTTTGAATCACATCATTGTTGAAGAGAACCATGTCCATCAGAATTGATCATCGTATAGTCTTGTTGCTGTGTATAATGTTAAAAATTATACTGGTTCTGCTGATTTCACTCAGCATCAGTTCATGCAAGTCTCTTCAGGCCTCTCTGAAAACCTCCTGTTGATTGTTTCTTACAGAACAATAATATTCCATAACATTGATATACCATAATTTATTCAGCCATTCTCCAATTGATGGGCATCCTTTCAATTTCCAATTTCTTGCCACTACAAAAAGGGCTGCCACAAACATTTTTGCACATGTGGGTCCCTTTCCCTCCTTTAAAATCTCTTTGGGATATAAGCCCAGTAGAAACACTGCTGGGTCAAATGGTATGCACAGTTTGATAACTTTTTGATCATAGTTCCAAACTGCTCTCCAGAGTGGTTGGATCCGTTCACAGTTCCACCAACAATGTATCAGTGTCCCAGTTTTCCCACATCCCCTCCAACAGTTATCATTATCATTTCCTGTCATTTTAGTCAATCTGACAGGTGTGTAGTGGTATCTCAGAGTTGTCTTAATTTGCATTTCTCTGATCAATAGTGATTTGGAGCACCTTTTTATGTGACCAGAAATAGTTTCAATTTCTTTGTCTGAAAATTGTCTGTTCATATCTTTTGGCCATTTATCCATTGGAGAATGGCTTGAATTCTTATATATTTGAGTCAATTCTCTATATATTTTAGAAATGAGGCCTTTATCAGAACCTTTGGATGTAAAAATATTTTCCCAGTTTACTGCTACCCTTCTAATCTTGTCTGCATTCATTTTGTTTGTACAAAAACTTTTTAACTTGATATAGTCAAACTTATCTATTTTGTGATTAATGATGACCTCTAGTTCTTCTTTGGTCACATATTCCTTCCCCCGCCACAGGTCTGAGAGGTAAACCATCCTACATTGTTCTAATTTGTTTATAATATCATTCTTTATGCCTAGATCATGAATCCATTTTGATCTTATCTTGGTATATGGTGTTAGGTGTGGGTCAATGCCTAATTTCTTCCA
>JAJPUD010001793.1:259870-300282 GCA_023553655.1 Myrmecobius fasciatus | reverse complement strand
TCTGAACTTTTCCTCTAGGAATTTCCATGCTATACCACTTGGTGCATCTATGTTTAGTATTGATATTGCTTCATTATCTATGGTACCCTTTAGGAAGATATAGTTTCCTTCTTTGTCTCTTTTAATTAAGTCTATCTTTGCTTTTACTTGGTCTGAGATCAGGATTGCTACCCCTGTTTTTTTTGTTCACCTAAAGCATAATAGATTCTGCTCCAGCCTTTTACCTTCACCCTGTATGTATCTCTATGTTTTAGATGTGTTTCTTGTATACAACATATTGTTGGATTCTGGTTTTTAATCCAGTCTTCTATCTGCTTCTGCTTTAAGGGAGAGTTCATTCCATTCACATTCATAGATAAAATAACTAATTCTGTATTTCCTTCCATCTTATTTACCCTAGCTTATCCCCTTTCCCTCCTCCCTATTATTTTGCTTTTGATAACCACTTCCCTCAAACAATCCTTCCCCTTTAGAGCCCCACCCACCCCTTTTTTCCCCCTTTCCCTCCTGTTTCCTTATAAGTATGTCTATTATTCCCTCAGAGCTAAATCTGATGAGATGGAGGTTAACCAAATTCTCATTCCCCTCCCTTTTTTCCCCTCAATCATTATAGGTTTTCTTTTCCTCTACATGTGATGTAATTTCCCTTATTTTACCTCCTTTTCCTCTTCTTCTAGTGTTATCCCTTTTCTACCTCTAATTTCTTTCTCAGTTTATCATATCATAATAATCATAAAATCACAGTAATCATATCATAATCATAATGTAATAATAGATTCATAAAATCAACCCTCATTGTATAAGTATCTATAACATAAATATAGTTCTCAAGAGTTTTTTGGGGTTTTTTTTGCTTGTTACCTTTTTATGTTTCTCTTGTGTTCTGTGTTTGTAGATCAAATTTTTTGTTCAGTTCTGGTCTTTTCAGTAGAAATAGGTGAAATTCTCCTATATCATTGAATGACCATCTTCCCTGGAAGATAATGCTCATTCTAGCTGGGTAATTTATTCTTGGCTGTAATCCAAGTTCCTTTGCCCTTCGGAATATCTGATTCCAGGCCCTTTGATCCTTCAAAGTAGAAGCTGCTAGGTCCTGTGTGATTCTAATTGTGGCTCCCCAATATTTAAATTGTTTCTTTCTGGCTTCTCGGAATATCTTTTCCTTGGTATGATAGTTCTGGAATTTAGCCACCATATTTCTGGGGGACTTAATTTTTGGGTTTCTTTCAGGAAGTGATCGGTGGATTGTTTCAATAAGTATTTTGCCTTCTGGGTCTAAAATATCAGGGCAGTTTTCTTTTATGATTTCCTGGAAGATAGTGTCTAGGTTCTTTTTTTCATCATGGCTTTCAGGAAGCCCTATAATCCTTAGATTGTCTCTCCTAGATCTATTTTCCAGGTCAATTGTTTTTCCTAGGAGATATTTCATGTTTTTCTCTATCTTTTCATTTTTTTTTGTTTTTGTTTGACTGATTCTTGAAATCTTGATCAGTCATTCATTTCCAATTGTTCGATTCTAATTTTTAATGTCTTATTTTCTTCAGTTACTCTTTTTAGTTCCTTTTGCAATTGACCGATTATATTTTTTTGTTCATTGCATTCTTTTTCCATTTTTTCTATTTTATTTTGCAGTGATCTCATTTCATTTCCCCATGTTTCTTGTAACTCTCTTAAGATTTTTTATGCAATCTTCAAAGAAAGCCTTGTGACATGGAGACCAGTTTATGTCTCTCTTTGGGGCTTTTTCTGGAGTTGCTTTACCTTTAGGGGCCTCAGGATTTGAGGTCTGTTCTTCCCTCTCTTCATAAAAGTTGTCTATGGTGAGAGCTCTTTTTGGTTTTTTATTCATTTTTTTTTAAAGGCATGAGGTCTGTTAAAGGCAAAGGAGGGACAGCTGCTTTAATTTGCCCTGGGGCAGTTCTGCTGATTGAGTTATTTCAGGAACTGGGCAGTTCTGCTGATTGAATTATGTCAGGTGCTGGGCAGTTCTGCTTTAGTTCACCCTGGGGCAGTTCTGCTGATTGAATTATTTCAGGTACTGGGCAGTTCTGCTGATTGAATTATTTCGGGTGCTGATCAGTCCTACTGATTGATCGCCCTAGGGTGCTGTCTAATGGCAGCTAGGTCCCATGCTCATCAGGGGTTCAGTGGTTCACAATCTACCCCCCACAAAAGGCAGACCCTCCAAACCACCTGCCCACAATCAGGACAGATTGGCCCAAGAGGCCCGCAGAAAACTGCCAGGTGTGTGAAAAGCACAACGCTCCCACTCCTGTTTCGATTCCTATTCTGACTCCTGTTCCAGCGTCCTGCTCCAGCTCCCTGCCCTGGTCTCCCTGTGCTGCAGTCTGGGTTCAGCAGACCACCCCCCTGCCCAATTAAGACAGACCTGTTTTGAAGTTCTTCCAGAGTATCTTCTTCTAGAATCATGTTGTCCTCCAGATATTGTGGATTTTTTTGCTTCAAAATCAGTCTAGAGGCTTCATATGTTGTTGGTTTGAGGGAAGGTTAGAGGAGGTTACAGAGACTCCTGTCTGATCTCCATCATCTTGGCTCCACCCCCGGAAGTCCAAGTATATCTAGTCTTAGTGACTTGTTTGATGTCACAGAGATAGTAGAAGAATTTGAACCCAGTTTGTTTCCTGAACTTCAATTGTACCAAGCTGCCTCAACAAAAAATAAAACAAAAAATTGTTCCTAAGCTTTTGCTTGTATAAGAATGAGAAAGATAGATAGAGATAGATAGATAAATAGATAGATAGATAAACAGGAAAAGTAAACAGCATATCTTTCTTCTTTTTTTCTTCCTCCCAATAATAAAATAACTATATTAGGAGGCAGGAGATAGAAATTCTTGTCTTCTGCCATTATGACTGTGGACAAGTCACTGGACATCCATTCTCATAATGAAAATGGTGGCATTGCAGCATATAATCTCTCGGGTTCCTTCCAGTTCTATGATTCTACTAGTTGCAGTGTGGTTGGAAGTAGTGGATAGTGGAAATTTTTTTTTGTTGTTTGTTTTGTTTGACTAACAAAACTATACAGATGGAAGATCATTTTTAAATGACCTTTTCCCTTAGAAACTAGGATTTATATCCACAAAGGGATAATACCTTCTAATATAAATGAATAAATGAACATAAAAATGAATAGATAAACAAATTTGGCTTAGCCAGCAAAGAACAAGTATGATAAAGAAAAAGCAGAAACAAGAAAAACATCAAGAAAAAAAAAAACTACTCAAGATGTTCACTTTGTATTTATGACCAAGTTTTTCTAGCAAGGCCTCAAGTTCTGTTTTTAAAAATATAGTTTTTCTTGTTGTTCAAATAGACCTCTCCATCCATATCTCTTTATAACTCCTCTATTCTATCAGTCTCAAAATAATGATGTGCAAAAACATAGCTTGAAATTATGGTAGGAATGATCTGCTTTCCACTCTGAATGGGGTATCAATTCCCAGTCTATACAACTGTGTAATCTTCCACATCAAATGCTCAGCAGGAGTCAAGAAGCTCCAATAGTTATTGAGCAAGTGACATTTTTATTCTATAGAGTACCTTCCAATAAAACAAGTGCATTGTTTTCATGAAAACCTTTACATCTCTCATCTTGAGAATTGTATTAACATTCCAGTTAGTGTTCCCTGTAGAAGTCATATAGTTGTCTGTGAACTCAGAGGTCAGAAACAGTGGGGAATGATCACCATCTAATATCCTAACTTTTCACATCTAACTACCAGTCACAGGGCTTTTTTTGAAATGTATGCTGCTTTAAAATAACCAAATAAATGCCCTCAAATGACTCACTAACCTCTGTTGAATCACTTCCAATTACCGTTGGTAAATAATATTTACGAATGAGGCAACAATAAGGCAGTCATGGAAAATGCTTCACCTGAACACCCCTAGCCAGTTCCAAAAGGGAACTAACCTAGAAAGCTAACCTCAGGGTTGGCAATAGATTTTTGTGAGAGTATCTGCAGTCTAGGAAAGAGTTTAACTTTTATGTAATCTTAAATATTTTTGAGTTATTTTATCTTGATTGGGCATTTACAGTAAGCCAGACACATTAATGATGTTATGGTCTGATTTAGTTGCCATATCTCTATTGTTTAAAAAAAATGGGAGGGAAAAGTTTAATTGAAGAAAAAAATTAAAGAAGACTTCTCAGTGCATTAAGATCAAAATATGGTATTGATTTACTTTTATAGGAGTAATGGTCAATTACCTCATAAATTATTCATAGAGCCACCTTTGGTTTCACCCATTATTGTTAAGGTTGCCATCAATAGTCATTCATCACACTCTGGCAGTAGAACAAGTTTCAGTTGCTCTTCATTAAAGAAACAATGCTGTAAGGCAGGTTTGTCTGACTTCCTACATGATTCCCCCAGGCCAGTCATCAAGTAAGAAGAACATAACACTCCCCAGTAATGCATGCAACAGGCAAGAAGTCAGATCAACTGCTTTTTCCAAGCAGATAATTCTCTCCATTTCCTGGTTTTCCTACTGGTCCAGTATGCCCTTCATAAAACTATTAAATAATTAATCAACATTAATTTATTAAGTATGTGCCATGTGTTAGAAATTGTGTTGGACACTGGGGGGAGGAGGTGATTTAATGGAACAATTCCAGCCCTAAAGGAGATTGCTTTATATTGTACAAACTATTCAGATATAAATAAATGCAGGGTTTTTGTTTGACTGAATCTGTGATTTCATTAGTGAATGTTTCTCCTGGCTAAGAAATTTCTTCTGCCAATGTTGATCTGCATCTGTATTATAACTTACTTACAAGTCTGTGAGAGTTGTCTGTGGCACTAGGAAATTAAATGACTTATCAATGGCCACATAATGAATATGTGTCAGATATAGGATTTAAAGTGAAATTTCCTAATTCTTAGGTAGGCTTTCTATAGACACATACAAAGGAATTAAAAAAAATGAGAAAGATCACTAATAATTGGGGTCATGAGAAAGATCTCTGAAAGGAGCTAAAATTTAAAATAACCTCTGAAAGGAGTTAAGGTCACATAGCTGTTACATGCTTGAGGCAAGATGATACTGCTAGATAAAGAATGAATTCTCAATATTGACAATCATCAAATTTCTTAGTACCCTAAAATTTGGATTAAACAAAAGATTCAAAACTAATTGATAAAGCTAGAATTATAATTTAAAGCTCACTGACTTTCCCTTTTCTTCTTAATTTTTAATTTTATTTCAAAATGATCAGAAAGGGGATAAAAGAGCCACTTAATTAATGATCTTTTAGTTTGCATATCTGCTAATTAGTGTTACATAAGAAAAAGAATTTTTATCGTCCAAATAATCTTCTGTCAAAACTTTTAGGGAGTCTATAAAAAGTGCACAATTCAATTTCAGAGTTATTGAAACTTTCTGATATATATTTTATTTGAAATAGGGGTAAATTTTGGGATAAAAAAGAATTTGGATGATACTGTAACTTAGAGTGACAATATAATTATATCCTCCAAATCCATTTAAATTGTTTAAAATTCAGATGTAATTTGATTGAAATATAACAGTATTGTCAAGATATTGTTGAAATCTTACTGTGGATGATTTTTCCCCTTAGAATAGAGAAGAATGAGGGGTAATGTCAGTTAAGCATTAACACTGACATAACAGACATAACATCTGTGCTATTATTCCAAATCCTTTCATTAAAGGAATAAACAAAAGAAGATGCATTGAAAGTGAGTGTACCCTAGGTATGCATTTGTGTTTTAAAATTCAATCAATATTTTTTTCCAGCACAACTAATACCTGTTAACCATTTCGCAAGGCTAAATTTAAGATATGAAAGCAATTATTGAAAAGGGAATTATAAGTCAATCAACTATTTGTGCCACATCAGTGATTCTGACCTTTAGCTTTGAATACATTAAATTGATTTTAAATATTATATTTGCTCTGTTAATGTCTCAAAAAATGAACTTGCAGGCCAAAATTAATTTCAATTCTATTTTAAAAACAAATTTCTATTATCATTTCTGAAAGGAAAGAAAGAATATGATAATAAAAGAAGAATTTTCAAAAGGTAAGGAAAATACTCGTTTGCTTCTTTTTAAAGCTAAATTATTTTGAGGTCATATAACAACTTCATAATGGATACTCAATTCAATAAGCATTTTTTAATGCCTGAGAGCATTGGGAGCATAAAACGATTAATAAGCACTTATCAAGCTCTTTTATTTGAAGGCATTGTGCTAAGCACTGGGTATGCTATAGCTTCTTGGAACCTGAAGTAAGAGTTGGATGTATCACATGGATACTTTTTGAATTGTCTTAGGAAGATTCTCAAGATCAATTGGCAGGATAAGATGCCAGACGCTGAGGTCCTTTCTTGAGCTAAATTGCCAAGCATTCCAACTCTACTGCAGAAAGCACAACTCCATTGGGCTGGCCACATTATTCTAATACCAAATGTGTGCTTGTCAAAAAGATTATTTTGTGAAGAACTCACACAGGTTAAATACTCACAAGGTGATCAGGAAAAAAAAATACAAGATTACTCTCAAAGTATCTCTTAAGAACTTTGCAATCAATTGTATGACATGGGAGACACTGGCATAGGATCACCCAGCATATTGTGCCCTACCTAGTGCTGTGCTCTATGAGCATAGCAGAATTCAATTAGTCTAAAAGAAATGAGAAATGTGCAAAATTAAAGAAACTACCCAAAAAGTTTATATGTACTATTTGTGTCTGACCTGGCTGGTTATTGGTCTGATCAGCCACAGCTGGATACTCTTTAGCTCGACTCTCACATAGTGATGTCATTTTGGTCCTCTTCAAGAATGAAGGATAACAACCGACTAGCAAGGCACTAAACATGCAAAAACAAAAATGAAATAATTTTTGTTCTTAATGAGTTTCCCTTTCAGTAGGGAAGATATGCCCTAAAAGGCAAAGTAGTAGAGCAGAAAGACCTATGGATTTGGAGGCAGGTGGACCTGTGTTCAAATTGTATGGATTATCTGTATGACCATGGGCATATCACTTAATTTCTTTAGATTTCAGTTTCCTTACATGTAAAATAAGAGCCCTTTTGATTCTAAACTTGTAATCCTCTCTGTAAACATACATACACATTTAAAAAATGCAAAAATAAATGCAGGATAGTTTAGGAAAAGAGAACACTAGCATTTGGGGTGAATAAGAACTTTAATTAGAAGTTAATGCTGGGGGGGGGTGAAGCCATGATGGCGAATTGCAGACAGCATTCTCTGTGAGCTCCTGAGACCTTCCCTCAGACCCAGACAAATTGAGCCTCCAAACTGGTTCTGGAGTGAGGGCTCCACCAAACACTTAGACTACAATGCACTTCTATCAAAAATCTACTTTGAAAGAACTCCGTAGAAGGTCAGTTTTAGACTGGCAGGGGATCGAGCAACTCCCAGGGCTCAGACGCCAGTGCTCAAATGCCAGCATGTAGTCAGGCTGCAAGTCCGGGGCTGGGACAGAGCAGAGGATTTTAGGCTGCCAGGAAGTCCCTGGGAGATGCCTGGGACACTTTGCTCTGCTTGCAGGCAGGTGCTTTGGCAAATCTGACTTTGGTAAAGGGTGGATTGAGAGCAGCTGAAAGTGTGGTACTAGTGCGGATCTAGCCGAGGAACTCGGAAAACTGCCCAGGGCAAATTGAAACAGTGGCCGTATTCCCTGCTGGTGACTGATACCTCAGCTCAAAAACATGAGCAAGAAGCAGAGAGCTCTCACCATTGACAGCTTTTATGGAGAGAAAGTAGAGCAGACCCCAGATTCTGAGGTTCTGAAAACAATCCCAGATGAAGCCACAAAGGTGGACATGAGTTGGTCACCTTTTCAGAAGGCTTAAAGAATCTCAAAAGAGAGTTAGAAGAAGAATGGGGAAATAAATTGAGATCAGTGCAAGAAGAAAATATCGCCCTGCAAGAGAGATGCGAAAAAATGGAAAAAAAGTCTGGTGAATTGGAAAAAGACAACAATTCACTGAAAAACAAAATTGGCGAATTGGAAAAAGTCACCAACTCACTGGAAAATAAAAATAATGAATTGGAAAAAGATAACAATTCACTGAAAAACAAAAGTAGTGAATTGCAAAAAGACAACAATTCACTGAAAAATAAAATTGGCAAAATGGAAAAAGAATGCAATGAACCAAAAAATTCAATTGGCCAGTTACAAAAGGAGCTAAAAAAGATAATTGAAGGAAATAATACCTTAAAAATTAAAACTGAACAAATTGAAATGAATGACTCAATAAGACTTCAAGAATCAGTCAAACAAAAACAAAAAAAAAATGAAAAAATAGAAGAAAATATGAAATACCTCCTAGGAAAAACAACTGACTTGGAAAACAGATCCAGGAGAGACAATCTAAGGATTATTGGACTCCCTGAAAGCCATGATGAAAAAAAAAAAAAAAACCAACAAACGTTGATGCTATGTTCCAGGAAATCATGAAAGAGAATTGCCCTGATGTATTAGAATCAGAAGGCAAAATTGGCATTGCAAGAATTCACTGATCACCTCCTGAAAGAGACCCCAAAATTAAAACCCCAAGGAATATCGTGGCCAAATTTCAGGACTATCACACCAAGGAAAAGATATTGCAAGCAGCTAGAAAGAAACAGTTCAAATACCAAGGAACTGTCATTAGAATTACACAAGATCTGTCAGCTTCCACATTGAAGGATTGAAGGGCCTGGAATCAGATATTCCGAAAGGCAAAAGAACTTGGATTACAGCCAAGAATGAGCTATCCAGCTAGAATGAACTTTATCTTCCAGGGAAGAAGATGGTCATTCAATGATACAGGAGAATTTCACCTATTTCTAAAGAAAAGACCAGATCTGAACAAAAAAATTTTACCTCCAAACACAGAACTCTAGAGAAACATAAAAAGGTAAAAAGGAAAAAAAACTCTTGAGAACTATATCTTTACTATGGGTATCCTTAAAGAATGGGGGTATAATTTGATTTTACTTTGATAATACTGGAAAAGAAATTAAAGGTAGAAGGATATCATACTGTAAAAAAAAGGGGGGGAGGAAGTAAATAAAATTTTAAAAAGGGAAGTAAAATAAGGCAAAGTCTCATGAAGAGACATAGAAAATCTAATATAATTGAGGGAAAGAAGGGAGGGTGATGAGTATTGTGTAAATCTTACTCTCATTAGATTGGGTTCTAAAAGAGTATATCAGACACATTTGGTTTCAAAGAAAAACTTGGCCCTCCTTATAGGGAAGTAGGAGGGAAAGGAGGAAAAGAAAGGGATAAATTAATGGAAGGATTAGGGGAAAGGTGTAAAAAAGAGGGAAGGTTTTAAAGGGGGGAAGACTGTTAGAGGGAGGTGGTCATCAAAAACAAAATACTGAGGAGGGGGAAAGGGATTAAGGGGAAAGGGAAGAGAAAAATATAACTTTGGGTAAATAAGATGGCAAGAAATACAGATATAGTTATTTTAACTGTGAATGTGAATGGGATGAACTCTTCCATAAAACGGAAGCGGATAGCAGACTGGCTTAAAAGCCAAAATCCTATAATATGTTGTTTACAAGAAACACATCTAAAACATAGAGATACATACAGAGTGAAGGTAAAGGGCTGGAGCAGAATCTTTTATGCTTCAGGCAAACAAAAAAAAAAAGCAGGGGTAGCAATCCTTATCTCAGATCAAGTAAAAGCAAAAATAGATCTAATTAAAAGAGATAAGGAAGGAAACTATATTTTACTAAAGGGTTCCATAGACAATGAAGCAGTATCAATACTTAACATATATGCACCAAGTGGTATAGCATCCAAATTCCTAGAGGAGAAACTAACAGAGATGCAAGGAGAAATAGCAGTACAATACTAGTGGGGGATCTCAACCTTGCTCTCTCAGAATTAGATAAATCAAACCACAGAATAAATAAGAAATAAGTTGGGAGGTAAACAAAATGTTAGAAAAGTTAGGTATGATAGATCTCTGGAGGAAATTAAATGGCAAGAGAAGGGAGTATACTTTTTTCTCAGGGGTTCATGGAAGATATAGGAAAATTGATCATGTGTTAGGGCATAAAAACCTCAAAATCAAATGCAGAAAGGCAGAAATAGTAAATGCATTCTTTTCAGATCATGATGCAATAAAACTCACATGTAATATAAGGCCAGCAGAAAATAGACCAAAAGTTAATTGGAAATTAAATAATCTAATCCCGAAGAATGAATGGGTGAAAGAGCAAATTATAGTAGACACAATCGATAATTTCATCCAGGAGAAAGACAATAATGAGACAACATAGCAAAATTTGTGGGATACGGCCAAAGTGGTAATAAGGGGAAATTTTATATCTCTAGATGCTTACTTGCATAAAAAAAAGAAAGAAAAGATCAATGAATTGGACTTACAATTAAAAAAAACTAGAAAAAGAGCAAAGAAAAAATTCTCAATTAAATACCAAATTGGAAATCCTGAAAATAAAAGGTGAGATTAATAAAATTGAAAATAAGATAACTATTGAATTAATAAATAAAACTAAGAGTTGGTTTTATGAAAAAACCAACAAAATAGATAAGCTTTTAGTTAATTTGATCAGAAAAAGGAAAGAGGAAAATCAAATTGTTAGTCTCAAAAATGATAAAGGAGGACTTTCCTCCAATGAAGAGGAAATTAGAGTAATAATTATGAGTTACTTTGCCCAACTTTATGCCAATAAATTTGATAATCTAACTGAAATGGAGGAATATCTACAAAAAGATAGATTGCCCAGGTTAACAGAAGAGGAAATAAATTATTCAAATAGCCCTATTTTGGAAAAAGAAATAAAACAAGTTATTAATCAACTCCCTAAGAAAAAATCTCCAGGGCCAGATGGATTTACATGTGAATTCTACCAAACATTCAAACAACAATTAATTCCAATACTATACAAACTATTTGAAAAAATAGGGACAGAAGGTATAGTACCAAATTCCTTCTATGATACCGAAATGGTGCTGATAGCTAAACCAGGTAGGGTGAAAACAGAGAAAGAAAACTATAGACCCATTTCCCTAATGAATAATGATGCAAAAATTTTTAAAAAGATTTTAGCAATGAGATTACAGAAAGTTATCCCCAGGATAATACACCATGACCAAGTAAGATTTATACCAGTAATGCAGGGCTGGTTCAATATCAGGAAAACTATCAGCATAATCAATTATATTAATAACCAAGTTAACAAAAATCGTATGATTATCTCCATAGATGCAGAAAAAGCATTTCATAAAATCCAACACCCATTCCTATTAAAAACACTAGAGAGTATAGGAATAAATGGTTTTTTCCTTAAAATGATTAGTAGCATCTACTTAAAACCATCAGCAAGCATCATATGCAATGGAGACTAGAACCATTCCCAATAAGATCAGGAGTGAAACAAGGTTGCCCACTGTCACCATTACTATTTAATATTGTATTAGAAATGTTAGCTTTGGCAATAAGAGAAGAAAAAGAGATAAAAGGAATTAGAGTAGGTCATGAAGAAACCAAATTATCACTCTTTTCAGATGATATGATGGTCTACTTAGAGAACCCTAGAGACGCAACTAAAAAACTACTAGAAACAATTCACAACTTTAGCAAAGTTACAGGATTTAAAATAAATCCACATAAATCATCAGCATTTTTATATATTACCAACAAAGTTCAGCAGCAAGAGATACAAAAAGAAATTCCATTCAAAATAACAGATAATAGCATAAAATATTTGGGAATCTATCTGCCAAGAAAAAGTCAGAAACTATACAAACTAAACTACAAAACACTTTCCACACAAATAAAATCAGACCTAGTCAATTGGAAAAACATTAAGTGCTCATGGGTAGGCCAAGCGAATGTAATAAAAATGACAATACTACCCAAACTAATTTACTTATTTAGTGCCATACCAATCAAACTCCAAAGAAATTATTTTACAGATCTAGAAAAAATAGTAGCAAAGTTCATCTGGAAGAACAAAAGGTCAAGAATTTCAAGGGAATTAATGAAAAAAAAAGGCAGATAAAGGCGGCCTTGCTGTACCAGATCTAAAACTATATTATAAAGCAGCGGTCATCAAAACCATTTTTTACTGGCTGAGAAATAGAGCAGTCGATCAGTGGTCTAGGATAGGCTATCAGGACAATCTAGGCAATAACTTTAGCAATTTAGTGTTTGATAAACCCAAAGACCCCAGTTTTTGGGATCAGTACTCACTATTCAGCAAAAACTGCTGAGAAAATTGGAAACTAGTGTGGAAGAAATTAGGTCTGGACCTACACGTAACACCGCATACCAAGATAAGATCTAAATGGGTTCATGATCTAGATATAAAGAGTGATATTGTAATCAAATTAGAGGAATGTAGTATAGTTTACCTCTCAGACCTGTGGAGATGGAATAAATTTATGTCCAAAGAAGAACTTGAACTCTTAATTGAACACCAGATACATAATTTTGATTATATTAAGTTAAAAAGCTTTTGTACAAACACAACTAATGCAGACAAGATTAGGAGGGAAGCATCAAATTGGGAAATCATCTTTACATTTAAGGGTTCTGATAAAGGTCTCATCTCTAAGATATATAGAGAATTCTCTCATATTTATAAGAATTCAAGCCATTCTCCAATCGATAAATGGTCAAAGGATATGAACAGACAATTTTCAGATGATGAAATCAAAAGTATTTATAGTCATATGAAAAGGTGCTCCAAATCACTATTGATCAGAGAAATGCAAATTAAGACAACTCTGAAGTACCACTACACACCTGCCAGATTAGCTAAAATGACAGGAAAGGATAATGACAGGTGTTGGAGGGGATGTGGGAAGACTGGGACACTGATGCATTGTTGGTGGAACTGTGAACGGATCCAGCCATTCTGGAGAGCAATTTGGGACCATGCTCAAAAAGTTATCAAACTGTGCATACCCTTTGACCCAGAAGTGTTTCTATTGGGCTCATATCCCAAAGAAATCATAAAGGAAGGAAAGGGCCCCACATGTGCAAGAATGTTTGTTGCCGCTCTTTTTGTAGTGGATAGAAACTAGAAACTGAAAGGATGCCCATCAATTGCAGAGTGGCTGAATAAATTATGGTATATAAATGTTATGGAATATTATTGTTTTGTAAAAAATGACCAGCAAGATGATTTCAGAGAGGCCCGGAGAGACTTGCATGAACTGATGCTGAGTGAAGTGAGCAGAACCAGGAGATCATTATTCACAACAACAACAATACTATATGATGATCAGTTCTGATGGACATGACTCTCTTCAACAATGAAATGCTTCAAACCAGTTCCAATTGTTCAGTGAAAAAAGCCATATACACCCAGAGAGAAGTATGTGAAATGTGGACCATAACATATCATTTTCATGCTCTCTATTGATGTTTGCTTGCATTGTATTTCCTTTATTTGATTATTCTTTCTTGTAGATACAATTTCTCCTGAACAAAAATGATGTGTGGAAATAAGTACACATATATTCGATTTGTCAAGTATTTTAACATAATTAACATGTATTGGATATCTTGCCATCTAGGGGAGGGGTGGGGAATGGGGGGGGAAATTTGTAACAGAAAGCTTTGTAAGGGTTAATGTTGAAGAATTACCCATACATATGTTTTGCAAATAAAAAGTATTAATAAAAAATTAAAAAAAAAAGTTAATGCTGGGGCCAGTTAGGTGGCGTAGTAGATAGAGCACCAGCCCTAAAGTCAGGAGGTTCTGAGTTCAAATCTAATCTCAGACACTTAGTACTTACTAGCTGTGTGACCCTGGGCAAGTCTCTTAGCCCCAATTGCCTCAGGAAAAAAAAAGTTAATGCTGAAGCTGGATCTTAAAGGGAATTATGTTGTACAGATTTTAGTTGAGCATAAATTCCAGACCAAAGGAACAGCCATTGCAAAGGTTCATATATTATATCTGTAAGGAAAAGCAAGAAAGCAAATTTGACAGAAATTTAGAGTTCAAGAAGTTGAGTGACTTATAAGGCTGTAAAATTGAAGTCTGGAACCAGTTATGAAGGGCTTTATTTATTTTTTCAATAATAGCTTTTTATTTTTCAAGATACTTGCAAAGATACTTTTCAATATGCAAAACCTTATGTTCCAACGTTTTCCCCTTCCTTCCCTGAATCTCCCTCCCCTGTACACCAAGTAATTCAATACAGGAATTCTATAAGAATGTAATTCTTCTAAACATATTTTCACATTTATCACATTATACAAGAAAAATCTGAACAAAAGGGGGAAAATAAGAAAGGAAAAAAAACAAGCAAACAAACAACAGCAAAGATTAAAATACTATTCTGTGATCCATATTCAGTCTCCATAGTCTTCTCTCTACATTTGGATGGCTCTTTCCATCACAAGTCTACTGGAATTGCTTTGAATCACCTTATTGTTAGAAAGAGCCAAATCTATCACAGTTGATCATCACATGATCTTGCTGTTGCTGTGTACAATATTCTCTTGCTTCTACTCACTTCACTTAGCATCAGTTCATGTAAGTCTTTCTAGGTTTCTCTGAAATCAGCCTGATCATCATTTCTTATAGCATAATAATATTCTATTACATTCATCTACCATAACTTATTCAGGCATTCCTCAACTGATGGGCATCCACTCACTTTCTAGCTCCTAGCCATTACAAAAAGGGCTGCTACAAACATTTTTCCCTTTTTTTGTGAGCTCTTTGGGATACAGATCTAGTAGAGACACTGCTAGATTGAACAGTATGCACAATTTTATAGCATAGTTGGGCATAGTTGTGAAGGGCTTTATAAGACAAATAGAGGAGTTTACATTTGACCCTGCAGGAAATTGGATACTGGAATTTTTTGAGCAGAGGATTGACACAGTCCAACTTGTCTTTTAGAAAAATTCTCTTGGATTGTTCATTCTGAATTGGAATGGGGGAGAACAATAAGGAAGTTATTGATCTAATCTAGTTAAAAGCCTTCTAAAGTTGTGACTGTTTAAGTTGTAAGAACATATCAAATGTGAAAGATACAGAGGGAAAGATATAGAAAGGAGATTTCTCTATGCTATTGCTGTTGAATCATTTTTCAATCATGCCCAACTCTTTGTAACCCCATTTGTTTGCTGTGTGTGTGTGTGTGGTTTTTTTGTTTTGTTTTGTTTTGTTTTTGTTTTTGTTTATGTTTTTGTTTTTTTTTTAGCAAAGATACTGTAGTGCTTTGTCATTTCTTTCTCCAACTCATTTTACAGATGAAGAAACTGAGGCAAGCAGGATTAAATGATTTGCCCAGGATCACACAGCTAGTAAGTCTCTGAGGCCTGATTTGAATTCAGGAAGATGAGTCTTTCTGACTCCAGGCCTGATACTCTTTCCACTATGTGACCCAAAGCCCTCAATGAATCTTTTCTTCACTAAGCAGAACATTAGCAGTTTTTTCAATAAATACTTATATAACACAATCTAAAGGTTGATTACTGTCTTAATTATCCTCCTTTGGACATTCTTTCCATTTATCAAGGCCTTCCTAAAATATGTGGCATTGGTACAATTAGATTACCCAGAAGATAGGTTGCCTGAAGAAAGAAGACCTGAATTCAAATCTAACCTCACATATTTAATAGCTTTGTGGCCCTGGGCAAACCACTTAATCTCGGTCTACTTCAGCTTCCTCAATTATAATATTAAGATAATAATAGTACCTATACCACAAGATTTTTGTAAGAATCAAATGAGATAATATTTGAAAAAATACTTAACACATAGTAGGCTTTGCACATAGTAGGTTCTTAAATGCATACGTTTCCTTTCTTCTTTCCTATTCCACCTGTCCTCTGACCAGAGCAGAGTACAACAGAGATATTGACTACTTTGCAATTGGACACTATCCTTCTTTCAGTGTACTCTAAAATCCCATTAGGGGTAGGGGTGAGCTGTTGCCTTATCATATGATTGGTTTGTATTGCACTTTCAATCCACCTCCAGGTGTTTTTAGGACAAATTTTTATTTAACCATATCTCTTTTTTTAAAAAGTTGATTTTTTTCCCAAGTCATGTGAAAGTCTTCATGATCCACAATGATAATAGCCTCAAGTTCTTGTTTCATGGAGACTGACAAAACGAATTAGGGAAGGGTAACCTTGAAAAAAGAATACTCCAAAATGTGATACTTTATTTATTTTTTTGCTGAGGCAATTGGGGTTAAGTGACTTGCCCAGGGTCATACAGCTAAGTGCCTGAGACCAGATTTGAACTCAGGTCCTCCTGATTTCGGGCTGGTGTTCTATCCACTGCACCACCTAGTTGATACTTCTCTTAAAGAAGGTAAAGGACAATGATATGAACAGGGTTTAGATTTCTTTTGTTTGATCACAGAGACTGTACCTAGGACTAAAGGGTAGAATTTGCAGGGGCAAAATTAGGTTTAATGTAAAAAAAAAAAAAAAAAAAGACTCTGTATTAATTAGAACTATCTAGAAGTAGAGAGGTTTACCTAGAAAGCAATTCCCTTCGTTGTAGATCTTGAAGCAAAGGCTGACCATTTGTCAAGAACATTTCAGGAGACTTTCTTTTTTAGGTAAGAAATGAGTTAGATGAACTTTGATATATAATCCCTTTCTAGTTCTGAAATTTTGGATTCTGTGCCTTTAAATTAATGTCTCTTGACTTGGGATGGAAAATACCATCCATATTCAGGGAGAAAACTATGGAGACTATATGTGAATCAAAAACATAGTGTTTTCACTTTTCTTGATATTGTTTGTTTGTTTTCTTTTTTGTGGTTTTTCTTTTTGGATCTGATTTTTCTTGCACAACATGACAAATATGGAAATATGTTTAAAAGAAATACACATATTTAACATACTTTTCATCTGCTTTATTTTTATTTTTTAATAATTGCTCACCCTTGCAAAACTTTGTGTTCCAAATTTTTCTCCCTTCTTTTCACCCCGCATCTTCCCTAAACACCAAGTAATCCAATACATGTTAAACATTACAATTCTTCTATACAGGGGCAGCTAGGTGGCACAGTGGTTAGAGCACCAGCCCTGAAGTCAGGAGGACCTAAGTTCAAATCTGGTCTCAGACACTTCCTAGCTGTGTGACCCTGGGCAAGTCACTTAACCCCAATTGCCTCAGCAAAAAGCAAAAAAAAAAAGGTGAAAATACTATGTTGTAATCCACATTCAGTTCCCACAATCCTCTTTCTGAATGCACATGGCTCTCTCTCTCTCCATTACAAGCCTATTAGAATTGGCCTGAATTACCCCATTATTATGAAAATTGATTATCACATAATCTTGTTTTGCTATGAACAATATTCTCTTGGTTCTACTCAGTTCACTTAGTATCAATAGCACAGCGGTAGCCCTTTGGGCATAGTTCCAAATTGCTCTACAGAATGATTGAATAACTTTCACAACTCCATCAGCAATGTATCAGTGTCCCAGTTTTTCCACATCCCCTCCAGCATTTGTCATTATCATTTCTTCTCATTGTAGACAATCTGAGAGGTGTGTAGCAGTATCTAAGAGTTATTTTAATTTGCATTTCTCTCATCAATAGTGATTTAAAGCATGTTTTTATATGACTAAAAATGGTTTCAATTTCTTCTTCTGAAAATTGTCTGTTCATAGCCTTTGATCATTTTTCACATGAAGAATAGCTTGAATTCTTATAAATTCGAGTCAATTCTCTATATATTTTAGAAATGAAGCCTTTATCAGACCTTTTGAATACGAAAATGTTTTCCCAGTTTATTTCCCTTCTAATTTTGTCTGCATCAGTTTTGTTTGTACAAAAACTTTTTAAATTCATATAATCAAAATTATCTATTTTGTATCCAATAGTGTACTCCAGTTCTTCTTTGGCCACAAATTCCTACCTTCTCCACAGATCTGAGAGGCCAAACTATCCTTTATTCTTATAAATTGCTTATAATATCACTCTTTATGATTAAAATCATGAAACCATTTCAACCTTATCTTGATGTAGGATATTAGGTGTAGGTCAATAACCTAGTTTCTGCCATCCTAATTTCCAATTTTCCCAGCAGTTTTTATGAAATAGTGAGATATTATACCAGAAGCTAAAGTCTTTGGGTTTCACAAACACTAGATTACTATAGTCATTGACTATTTTGTCCTTTGAACCTAACCTATTCCACTGATTGATTGACTATTCTATTTCTTAGCAAGTACCAAATGTTTTTGATGAATGGTGCTTTATAACACAGTTTTAGGTCTAGTACAGCTAGGCCATCTTCATTTGCATTTTTTTCCATTAATTCCCTTGAAATCCTTACCTTTTGTTCTTCCAGATAAACTTTGTTATTATTTTTTTTCTACCTCTGTAAAATATTTTCTTGGGAGTTTGATTGATATGGCACTGAATAAGTAGATTAATATAGGTAGTATTATCATTTTTATTACATTAGCTTGGCCTACCCAGGAACAATTGATATTTTTCCAATTGTTTAGATCTGACTTTATAAGGAAAGTGTTTTGTAATTATGTTCATACAGTTCCTGACTTTGCCTTGGCAGGTAGACTCATAAATACTTTATATTATCTAAGGTTATTTTAAACAGAATTTCTCTTGTTTCTGGACTTTATTGGTAATATATAAAAATGCCTATGGTTTTTGTGGATTTATTTTGTATTCTGCAACATTACTAAAGTATGGAATTGTTTCCAGTAGTTTTTTAGTTGATTCTCTAAGATTCTCTAAATATATTGTCATATCATCTGCAAAGAGTGATAATTTGGTTTCCTCATTACCTAATTTAAAATCTCTTTTTCTTCTCTTATTGCCAAAGCTAACATTTCTAATAGAATATTGAATAATAATGGTGATAGTGGACAACCTTTTTTCACACCTGATATTATTGGGAATGGTGCTAATTTATCCCTATTACATATGATACTTGCTGGTGGTTTTAAATAAATGCTACCAATCATTTTAAGGAAAACCCCATTTATTCTATAATCTCTAGTGTTTTTTAATACCAATGGATGTTGGATTTTGTCAAAGGCTTTTTCTGCATCTTTTAGGATAATCATTTGATTTTTGTTAGTTTAGTTAATGATATAGTCAATTATGCTGATAGTTTTCCTAATATTCAACTAGCCCTGCATTCCTGGTATAAATCATACTTGCTCATGGTGTATTATTCTGGGGACATGTAATATCTTTGCTAATATTTTATTTTAACATTTTTCATTAATATTCATTAGAGAAGTTGGTCTATAATTTTCTTTCTCAATCTGGATCTTACCTGGTTTAAATATCAGCACCATATTCGTGTCATAAAAGGAATTTGGTAGGACTCTTTCTTTCCCTATTTTTCTAAATAGTTTGCATAGTATTGGAATTAATTGTTCTTTAAATTTTTGGTAGAATTCAGATGTAATTCCAACTGGTGCTGGAGATTTTTTCTTGGGGAGGTGATTAATAACTTCTTTAATTATTTTTTTTCTAAAATGGGAGTATTTAAGTAATTTATTTATTCCTTTGTTAATCAGGGCAATCTATATTTTTATAAGTATTCATCCATTTCACTTAGATTATCAGATTTATTGCTCTAATTTCCTCTTCATTGGTGGAAAGTTCATTTTTTTTTCATTTTTGATACTAATAATTTGATTTTCTTCTTTCCTTTTCTAATAGAATTAACTAAAGGTTTATCTATTTTATTAGTTTTTTTTCATAAAAGCAACTCTTAGTTTTATTTATTAGTTCAATAGTTTTATTACTTTAAATTTTATTAATTTCCCCTTTTATTTTTAGAATTTCAAATTTGGTATTTAATTGGGGGGTTTTGATTTCTTACTTTTACAGCTTTTTTTAGTGGCATGCCCAAATTATTGATCTTTTCTTCCTCTATTTTATGCAAGTAGGCATCTATAGATATGAAACTTCCCATAAGAGCTGTTTTGGCTGCATCCCACCAGTTTTAGTATGTTGTCTCATTATTGTCATTCTCTTGGATGAAATTATCAATTATGCCTATGACTTGTTGTTTCATCCACTCATTCTTTAGAATAAGATTATTTTATTTCCAATTAATTTTTTGTCTATTTTCTCCTAACCTTTTATTTCATGTAATTTTTATTGTATGATGATCTGAAAAAAATTCATTTACTATTTTTGCCTTTCTTCATGTGATTTTGAGGTTCTTATATTCTAATACATAGTCATTTTTTTGTATAAATTCCATGTACAGCCAAGAAAAAAATATACTCTTTTCTGTCTCCATTCTATTTTCTCCAAAGCTCTATTAAACCTAACTTTTCTAGAATTCTATTTACATCCCTAACTTCTTCCTTATTTATTTTGTGGTTCAATTTATGTAGTTCTGAGAGAGCAAGGTTGAGATCCCCCACCAGTATAGTTTTGCTGTCTAATTATTCTTGCAAATCTCTTAACTTTTGCTCTAGGAATTTGGATGTTATACCTTCTTGGTGCATACATGTTTAATATTTCAATATCCATGGTATCCTTTAGCAAGATTTAGTTTTCTTCCTTATGTCTTTTAATTAGATCTATTTTTAATTTTTCTTGTTCTGAGATCAGGATTGCTACCCTTATTTATTTATTTATTTATTTATTTATTTGTTTGTTTGTTTGTTTGTTTGTTTGTTTGTTTATTTATTTTTGCTTCAGCTGAAGTTCTGCTCCATTTTTTTATCTTTACTCTGAATGTATCACTCTTCTTTAAATGTGCTTCTTATAAACAACATATTGTAGGATTCTGGCTTTTAATCCAGTCTGCAATCTGCATATCTATTTTATCTATTTTATATCTAAAATATCTATTTTATTCCATCTTGTTTTCCCCAAGTTATACTTTTCTCTTTCCAAAATCCTTTCCCTCCTCCCCAATATTTTGCTTCTGACTACCACCTCCCTCAAACAGTCGTCCCCTTTTACAGCCCTTCCCCCTTTCTTATACTTTCCCCCTTCTACTTCTATTCTCTCTTCTATTAGCCTCCCCCTTTCTTTTTCCCTTTTCCCTCCTACTTCCCTATAGGGTGAGAGAAGTTTCTCTGTGAAGCTAAATATGTCTGATATTCCCTTTTTGAGCCAAATCTGATGAGAGTAAGATTTACATAATGTTCATCTCCCTCCCTTCTTTCCCTTGATTGTAATAGATCTTTTTTTTTTTTTGCTTCTTCATAGTCTTTTTTGCCTCTTCATGAGATATACTATGCTGCATTTTAACTCCACTTTCTTCCAGTAGAATTCCTTTTACTCCTTTATTTTTTGTACCATCATATTAAAATCAAATTGTACCTGTACCCTCTATGTATACTCATAGCAGTAATACAGATCTTAAGAATTAAACATATCTCCCCATATAGGGATGTAAACACTATAATCTTTAAAAAGAAAGTTCTTTTTTTCTTTTCTTTTTACTTTTTTTTGCTTCTCTTGAGTTCTGTTTCTCAAGATCAAATTTTCTGTTCATCTGTGGTCTTTTCATCAGAAATAAATGAAATTCACCTGTTTCATTGAATGTTCATATTTTCCCCTGAAAGATAATGCTTAATTTTGTTAGATAGTTAATTCCTGGCTGCAATCCAAGTTCCTTTAGGTTTTTTTTGGAATATTAGATTCTATGCCCTTAAATCCTTTAAAATGGAAGCTTCTAGGTCCCAGGTAATCTTGATTGTGGCTCAATATTTGAATTGTCTCTTTCTGGCTGCTTGCAATATTTTCTCCTTGATCTGATAATTGTGAAATTTAGCTATGTATTCCTTGGAGTTTTCATTTTGGGTTCTCTTTCAGGAGGTGTTTAGTGAATTCTGTCGAAGGGTATTTTATCCTATGGTTCTAGGACATAAGTATAAATTTCCTTAATGTTTTACTGAAAGATTATGTCTAGGGTCTTTTTTTCATCATGATTTTCAGGTAGTCCAATAATTCTTTGATCATCTCTCCTGGGTCTTTTTTCCAGGTTAGTTGATTTTCCAGTAAGGTATTTTACATTTTCTTCTATTTTTTTTTTTTCATTTTTAAAATTTTGTTTGACTGATTCTTGAAGTCTCTTTAAGTCATTCACTTCCATTTGTTCAATTCTAATTTTTAGCGAATTATTTTCTTCAGTTAACTTTTTTATCTCCTTTTGAATTTGGTGGTGTTTTGTTCATTGGATCTTTTTTTCATTTCATAAATTCTGTTTTTCAATGAATTGGTTTCTTTTTCAAATCTATTCTGTAAGGAGTCATATGCTTTTTGCATTTCATCAAATCTATTTTGTAACAAGTTATATGATTTTTCCATTTCACTAAATCTATATTAAGGAATTTTCTGCAGATAATTTCTATGTTTCCTTTTCCAAAGTCTCTTGCAAAGTTCTCATTTTCTTTCTCCATTTTTCTTCTAACTCCCTTTTAAGATCCTTTTTGGATTCTTCCAAGAAAGCACTGTGAAAGGAGGACCAAGTCATATCACCCTTTAGGGCTTCATCTGGATTCTATTTGCCTTCAGTATTCTCAGGGTTTGAGGTCTGTTCTCTGTCTCCATAAAAGCTATCTAAGATCAGAGTTCTTTTTGCTATTTGGCTCATTTTCTAAAAAGTTGAGGCCTGCTCTTAGGGCAAAGGGGAAAATTTCCCAAGCTTCCTCTATAGATGACAGCAGTTTTACACTGTCCTGGGCTAGTGCTGCTAACTTCCATCCTGTTCTGGGTGGGCATAGCCAAGTCCTGCACTATTCTGGAGTTCAGAAGCTCACTATTTGCCTTTTGTGTTTGTGTTGGATATTTTACAGCTAATCTGCTGACCCACTGGCTTCCAAACAGGACATAGTAGCCAATGCTGACGTATTTTGGCTATGAGTCTCCCAGTAGGGCTGCAAATACCACACCACCTTGGTTCCCTGTGCTGCACTTATGCTCAGCCACCACCCCTCAATTCCTGATTGAAACCAACTTTTTCTGAAATTCTTCCAAAATATTTTCTGCTAGAAATTTGTTATATTCCAAATATTTGTGGGTTCTGTCACTCCAAAACCAGTTCTGAGACTTGATCTGGTGTTCATCTGAGGAACACCAGGAACAGCTCAGATAAAGACTTATCTACTCTCCACCATCTTGGCTCTGCCCTATTGTCAGCTTAAACGCTCAAGCTGTGGGAGATTATTCATCAAATTTTCATCAACTGTGGTTGCCTTGGCAGGATCAGACAAAATGATTTCATGGGCCTTATACAGTTCTTGGGCCATATGTTCTCCACTCCTCATCTGGAGTAAGACCATTCTCTTATTCACCTCATTTTGAAAGCTAGGTGTCATTCTTTTTTTTTTATTATTTTTTTTCTTCTTAAACTTTTATTTGTAAAACATACGTATGGGTAATTCTTCAACATTAACCCTTACAAAGCTTTCTGTTACAAATTTTTCCCCCCTACTCCCTGCCCTTCCCCTAGATGGCAGGATATCCACTACATGTTAATTATGTTAAAATACTTTTACAAATCGAATATATGTATACATATTTCCACACTTATCATTTTTGTGCAAGAAAAATCATATCTACAAGAAAGAAAAATCAGAGAAAGGAAACACAATGCAAGCAAACATCAATAGAGAACATGAAAATGTTATGTTGTGGTCCACATTTCACATCCCTCTCTCTGGGCATATATGGCTTTCTTCACTGAACAATTGAAGTGGTTTGAAACATTTCATTGTTGAAGAGAGCCATGTCCATCAGAATTGATCATCATATAGGGTTGTTGTTGTTGTGTATAATGATCTCCTGGTTCTGCTCATTTCACTCAGCATCAGTTCATGCAAGTCTCTCCAGGCCTCTCTGAAATCATCCCGCTGGTTGTTTGTCACAGAACAATAATATTCCATAACATTCATATAATAGGTGTCATTCTTGACTCATTATTTCATACCCAATTTCATTTCCAAATCCTCTGAAATTTATAATATTTTTCAAATATGCCTTCTTCCCTGACATTGCAGCCACCTTTGGTATAGAACTCTATCACTTCCTGCTTAAATTATTGCAATAAACTGCTGGTTGATCTGCCACAAGACTCTTCCTACTCTAATTCACTTTCCACACAGCCAAAAATTTGATATTACTAAAGAAAAGGTTTAATAATGTCACAGTCCTCTCCTATTAATAAAACTTGAGTGGATCTCTCACCTCTAAGATCAAATTTAAGATTTTCTACTGGGAATTCAAAGCCCTTTATGACATATTTCTTTCCTACTTTTCTAGTCTTCTTATGCCTTTTTCCCATGTATCCTTGCTAATATCCTCAACATGGCATTCAATCTCCCACACCTGGGAGTTTTCACTGTGTTTTATCTATGTCTAGAATTCTGACTTTATCTCTTTCCTGACACAGTTTCATTCAAGAGTCAGCAAATATCCCACCTTATACAACAATCTTTTCCCAATCCTTCTTAATACTGGTGTCTTCCTGCTGTAGATTATCCGGTTTATCCTATAAATATTTTATTTGTATACTATTCTTTGGATTTTTGTCTTTCTCCTTGAAGTGTAATCTTATTCAGACCAGAAGCTATCTTTTATCTTTCTTTCTACCTCAGTACTTAGCACAGTCCCTATACGTAGTAGGTGCTTACTTATTAACTGTTTTGACTAGAGAAATGCAAATTAAAACTTTGAATTAAATGACAGGAAATAAAATGACCACAGTTGGAAAAACTGTAGAAAAATGGCTACAGGTGCAATATTGCAGCTAGATTATTCCTGATAGTGATTTTGAATTAAGCCCCCAAAACACTAAACTGTGCATACCTTTTGAACACTTCACAACCATATTGTATAGAGATCAAAATAAGAGGAAAGAGACTCAAATGTACAAAAATATTTATAGAAGCTCTCTTTATTACAGCAAAGGATTGGAAATTAAGAGAGTGCCCAAAAATTATGTAATGACTGAGCAAATTATTGTATATGGTTGTAATAAAATATTATTGCAGTGTAAGAAAAGGCAAAGAGGATGTTTTCAGAGAAACCTGGAATTACTTATGTAAATTAACCCAGAGTGAATAGATGCAAGAAACTAATGTATATTAATAAAAACATTGTAAAAACCAAGATCTTTGAAATCTTTGAAGGACTTAAGAATTCTGTTCAATGCAATCACCATCCATAATTTCAGAATTATTGGATCAATCAATAAACATTTATCAACATCTACTATATGCCAGGCACCATGCTAAGTATTAGAGTTATGGAGAAAGATAAATGAATTTCTGTACTCAAGGAACTCACAATCTAATAGGAAAGACAACATGCAAATATCTGTGTTCAACAAACTTTACAAATGTACATTGGAGGTAATCCATAGAACAAGGCTGGGAAAGACTTCCTGTATAAAATGAGATTTTAGTTAAGACTTGAAGGAAGCCAGGGAAACCAGGAGGCAGAGGTGAGAAACAAGAGCATTCCAGAAATGAAGAATTAAAGATGAAACATGCAACCCATTTCCTGATGGAAAGCTTAATGAACTCAATTTGTGGAATGAAGAATATATTTTTGGAACAAAGACAATATGGCAATTTATTTTATTTGGCTAGGCATATATTTAAAAGGTAATAATTTTCTCTTAACTCATCTAGGTGGGGAGGTAAAAGAAAAGAAGGGAAGGAAGAAAGGAGAAGGGAGTGAAGGGGAGAGAAAGGGATGACAAGAGAGGGGAAGAGAGGAAAGGAGAAGAGAGCTGGAGAGGAGAAAGAAGGAAGAAACAAAGCCTTGATGAAAAGTGGATGAGAAAGGCATAAATAAGAACCTGCTATGAAAATTCATATACATACAAAAAATAATCATCTCAAAAAGCAAGACAACAGAGTAAATAATTTGGTGAAACAAGGCCAATGGGAGAAATAGTAGCAAAACTGAGTTCAATAGTAGAAATGCTTTCTAGAGTAAGGAGTTTTGACAGGAAAATAGCAAACAGCGAAAACAAACAAATTCCAGTCCAAATATGCTTAGCTACCTATTATTTTGTAAAAGTTTAGGAAACTTAGTCTTCATTTCAAAAATGTATGGAGGAGGAAGAATAAACTGTCAATTTCAACATAAAAGGACAGAAAATAAAGCTATAGTAACAGTTCCTAAATTTAGAAATTCATAAATGACAGCTCTAAAGCTAAACTGAACTACCTTATCTGAGAAAGATTCTTTAAATTGATTATTGTAACAGAATCCTTTTAATAGCCTAGTATGAATAGCAAAAATAAAATACTTTTAATCAACTATCTCTTCATGAGAAAGCTGCTTGTTTTCTCCATGTTTGCTGATGTGAGTAAGGGGAGGGATGAGAAAGAAAGGTGGAGGATTAATATATACTTCCTCTTTCCAATTTGTTTAAATGGTTTAGATATTAAAAATATAGAAGCAGTCTTTGCATGTTGGATCATGAGCAGGTCAGAAGCCAAGAAGAGCTACTTGAAATGTTACCTATAATATATTATTGCTATGTAATGCTGATCAAATTATTTAGCCTACCAGGGATCTAAGCAACTCTCTAAAACAATGAGTTGCAGAAAAGGGGCTGATCTTTAATTGTAGAATGAGCTTCCTCAACTTGAAAACTAATATATAAATAAAGCCATACATTTAGTATATATACATATAAATATATGCACATAAGACATGCATTATATGTGTTTGTATGTATATGTTATATATAATGCACATATAATGTATGTATGTGTGTATGCTGTATGCATGTATGTACACATACACACATAAGGATAGATGGACATTTCTCTTGGTATACTCAAAAAGAAACTAATCAATGAAAACCCATTAACCGTGAACATACCAACCTAAAAGAGACCTTTGAGTGTTATCCAGGCCAAGCCCTTGAATGTAGGCAGGCTTCATTAAATCTATTTTAGGAAAAAGAATACCTAGAACCTGGTTTTAAAGACATATCTAGAACTTGATCTTAAGAACATGTAAGAGAAAGAGATTTTTCCATTCTTTTATCAGTACCTTCTTTGATAATTATTTCATTAGATTTGACATATCCAGGGTGCTCCAAAAGCCTTAGCATGCTTTTTTTTTAAGCTATTAAAACTTAAAAATGTACTAAGAGTTTGGGGACATATTATATACTAAATCCTATGAAAATCATCTGTAGAAGAAAATGGTATGATCTGATTTTAAATCTCTTTAAGAGATAAACCCTAAAAAGATAAGCTGTGTTGAGATAAATCCAGATCACCATATGATAGGATACCTTCATAGCATTTTATTTTTAATGTTTACATCTATTGGCAGCAATTTTCCATAAAACTGTTTTTAGAGAAAACAGCTTTGTTAGCGTATAAAGACCAGTGTGAAAATTCCTTTAGAATAGCATAGAATCCAGATCTGGTTTCTTGACATATTAGTAAGAACACTGTATTCTGAATTAGAAGCCTGAATCTGACTGTTGTGTGATTTCGGCCAAATTACTTTAGCTCTTTTAACCTTAGTGTCCTCTTTTATAAAATGGCTCATTACACTAGATTATTTCTCAATTCTATGCTTTCATTCACTCATCTTCATAAAAAAAAAATTCTTCTTTTGGTCCTTCAAGGTGTGAAACTGTCATTTCCCATATTTTTTATAATCATATTTTCCCTTTTATTTTATTAAAAGCTTTAAAACACTTATAATGTATTGCCAGTTTAGAATTATGTTTTATGTATAACTAATAAGGCATAACAACTATATAAAATACTCCTCTGGTTTATCACCTTCCAGGAAAATCATCTTATTTAAAAAGAATTTAAAATTTCCATGTGGAGGAATGATAAGGAAGCAAAAGCATTCAAGAACTTAGTTATTATAGTAAAAGAAGCAGAGATCTCAGGATTACAGGCCAAATTCATAGTCTGAATTGAGTTAGAGAACAGAATACTGGAATTTGTTTGGAAATTATTTGTTTTTACATTTTTAATAGGGGGAAGTAGTAGCAATGAATTCAGGTAACTGGACATTGTTAATGAAACAAGAAGAGAACACAATATTAGAGTTGATTAGTCTATAATTATGCAATATATATGACATAAATTTGAGGTTAACAATATGACAAAGATTCTAGGTTACAGAATTTGAGGAGGCTGAACTTAATGGTCTCCACAACCCCTTTTTGTTTTAAATATATGACCCATTCTCAGTAAACTAGAGTACACTAATCTATTGGTGAAAGCACCCTTTAACAGTGTTAAATTAAAAAAAACAAGAACCTAAACTAAATTCTTGTTTCTAAAAGCAGTTAAGAGAGTGTGAAAAATGAAACTGTTTTGTTATTCAGCTTTAAAACAATAACGTCTGTAGCTTAGAACAAAATTTATTCTTCCAGAGATTATTCATGGAATTTGTGTTCACATTCCAGGCAGAAACTATCGGATATCTTTATACCTGTAAATTTTTCTGGATTTACATTGTTTATCACACAAGATATGGAAACTAGAATCCTATAGGGACACATGACATGAGACGTTAATAGGAGTACAATGTATATTTAGGATACCCTAAATGTGTGTTTAGGGTACCTCATAAATTAATGAATGATTTTCAAAATCTTTTTCCAGACACCAGCCATAAGCACTGAACTAGTTATTTTCAAGTTTCCCCAATGGAATATTTTTTTCCAAAGAGGATTCCTTTAAATAAAAAGTAGAATTATTTTTCTTTTAAAATTCATAAAATACAATCTATAAGTGAAATCTAATATTTGGCTGTATGATTGAAATATTATTGATTCAGTGCCCCAAGGAGCAATCAGTGCTCACACACACTCTCTTAGATAAATTTGCCTTTAAAAGAACTTAATTTTTGATGCCATAAACTATAATGAAAAAGTTATGAATTTTCCTGGCGTAATGATAATGATTAAGCATCAAAAATTTGGGCATATAGTGAATACAATTCAACTACAAAAGTATCTCAGCAGTCTAGTTTTTAAATAGTGATTGGGCAGCATATGCGAAGATCTAACCACAGCAGTAATGCCAGAGAGAGTTCTCACATCGTCCAACTGTTAAATATCTCAGCATAATAAATTTAGCTGTTTTCACATGAACCACTGATGCGCAAAAATAATTTCCTGCTAATCAGTAATAATGACTATATACTCAATGAGTCACCGTTACACTTTAAGAAGAAGACTGTGCTAATGCGTGAATAATTATTGACCTGATTAAGTGTCCAATCCTGCTTTCAGAGAAAAAAAAAGTGCACATCATTTAACAATTCGACAGTATATTGTCTGTGAGATAAAAGCAAGAGGTGATTTGGATAACTAATGCCCTAGCTAAATTCGATGAGGCAGTTCCCAAAAGTAGCTGATTTTCATCTTCCTTAAACATTTCAGGAACCTCAATTTTTCTCACCCTCTTTTCACTAATACACTGCCACCTATTTTCATTCAGCTCTTCCCCACTTCCATATCCCAGAGGAAAGAAATAAATGAATTAGAGAAAATGAAGATTACAAGTTTTTATCCATTCATCTTATCACCCCTATAGCCAAGAGGAAGAAGGGGGATGAGAGGAGAGAGTGGAGAAGGCATCTTAAAGCTATAATTCTCTGTTCTGTTTCAAGATGCTTAGAAAGAAAGTTATGATTTTATAGCCAATGTGAAAGGTAAAAGAAGACAGATACTTATCAAAGACCTGTTGAAATGTAACAAAGAGCTGAGTATTAATATTTTCATCAGCTCACATCTGCCTTTAGTCAGATGGATACCTCTGTAATAATTTCCCTAGAAATTCATCCCATCAAGCACAAAGGGACAGTAGTTTTGTTCTCTATGAAGGTCTTGACATTGTAATTTAGGCCTGAAGTTCACATCAGTATGCCAGCTGAAAAGGACAGCAATTCTACTTCATTTATAAATATATGTTGTGAGGTCATCGCACTGTATTGTTAACATCTACATTAATATTTTGGATCATCAAGAGAAAAAAAGGAAGAAAAGAAGAAAGGAAATGAAGAAATGAAAATGCAGGAAGAGGAAGGGGAAGAAGAAGGGAGGAGAAGAAAAAAAAGGGATAAGTCTGGGGAAGAGAAAAAGTCAAAAAGAGGAGGAGAAGAGGAAGAGGAATAAAAGGGAAAGGAAAGGGAAGGAAAGGAGAGGTTTACCTTGACTGAGTTGTATAGGTCCTATAGTATTAATTCTATGGTAAACTTGTTTGCAATTCTCACAGAATACAACAGTTTACTTTCTCCAGTCCTTTGAAGAAAAGTTGGTTCACAAATAGTTCTCAACTGTGTTAGAATATTTAATGACTTTATTATTATTATTATTATTATCTCTTCTTTTGAAGGTAACATTTGTGCCTATTACTGTTCTGTCTACTTATCTCCCAAACTATATCAAAGTTACATAATAATATAAAGCATATCACTCATTAATATCTAATTAAAATAACTTTAGAGATCCTGCAAAGTCTCATTTAAAGGTCTTCCAGATATACCTGATAAACTCTTCTGTAACTCCACAAAGATCATCAAATTTTCACTCTGTGTTTACACTCAAAAATGCAAAAGAAAAGAAAGTATATATAGGTATTCTTTCCAAGTCCACTACTACAAAATGCCATTTTAACCCACCCAGAGCCACGTATTCAAATTTATTTATTTTTACCTTTTTATTTTCAAAATATATGCATAGTTTTCAACATTCACCCTTGTAAAACCTTGTATTCCAAATATTTTCTCCCTCCTTTCCCCTAACCCCTGCTGTTAGACAGTAAATAATCCAATATATGTTAAACATATGCAATTCTGTTATACATATTTTCACATTTATCATGCTGAACAAGAAAAATCTAAACAAAAAAGAAAGAAAATGAGAAAGAAAACAAAATGCAAGCAAACAATAAAAAAGGTGAAAATACTATGTTCTGATTCACACTCAGTCCCCACACTCCTCTTGGTGCATACAGATGTCTCTCTACATCACAAGACATTTGGAACTGGCCTGAATTACCTCATTGTTGAAAAGAGCCAGATCCATAAAAATTGATCATCACATAATCTTGTTGCTGTGTACATTGTTCTCATAGTTCTACTCACTTCACTTAACATCAATTTATTTAAGTTTTGTCGAGCCTTTCTGATATCCTCCTGCTGATCATTACTTATAGAACAATAACATTCCATTACATTCATATACCATAACTTATTCAGTCATTTTCCAACTGATTGGCATTCACTGTTTCCAGTTCATTTGCTCTACAAAAAGGGCTGCTACAAACATTTTTGTTCATGTGGGTTCCTTTCCCTCCATTATTATCTCTTTGGGATACAATGTGCTCATTAGAAACAATGCTGGATCAAAGGGTATGCACACTTTGATAGCCCTGTGGGTGTAGTTGCAAATGGCTTTCCAGAATGGGTGGATCAGTTCACAACTCCACCAACAATATATTAGTATCCCAATTTTCCCACATCCCCTCCAACATTCATCATTATCTTTTCCTGTCATCATAGCTAATCTGAGAGTTGTGTAGTGGTATCTCAGAGTTGTCTTAATTTGTATTTCTCTGATCAATAGTGATTTAGGACATTTTTTCATATTACTTGAAATGGCTTCAATTTCTTTATCTGAAAATTGTCTGTTCATATTCTTTGACCATTTACCAATTAAAGAATGGTTTGAATTCTTATAAATTTGGTTCGATTCTCTATATATTTTAGAAAAAAGTCTTTATCAAAATCCTTGGATGTAAAAATTTTTCCCAGTTTTCTGCTTCCCTTCTAATCTTATCTGCATTGCTTTTGTTTGTACAAACATTTTTTAACTTAATATAATCAAAATTATCCATTTTGCATTTCATCACTTCTCTAGTTTTTCTTTGGCCATAAATTTCTTTCTTCTCAAATCTTAGAGGTAGACTATTTTTGTTCTTCTAATTTGTTTATAGTATCACTCTTTATGTCTAAATCATGAACACATTTTGACTTTAACTTGGAATAAAGTGTTGTGTTGATCAATGCTTTGTCTCTGCCATACTATTTTCCAATTTTGCCAGCAATTTTTTGTCAAATGAGTTATTATCTCAGAAGCTAAAGTCTTTAGGGTTTATCAAACACTCGATTACTAAAGTCATTGACAATTGTGTCTTGTGAACCTAACCTATTCCATTGATCAGGTGTTCTATTTCTTAGCTAGTACCAAATGGTTTTGAAGACTGCGGCTGTATAATATAGTTTTAGATCTGGTACAGCTTGGCCACCTTCATTTACATTTTTTCATTAATTCCCTTGAAATTCTTGACCTTTTGTTCTTCCAGATTAACTTTGTTATTATTTTTTCTAGCTCTGTAAAGTAATTTCTTGGCAGTTTGATTGGTATGGAATTAAATAAGTAGATTAATTTAGATAGAATTAACATTTTTATTATATTAGTTCAGCCTACCCATGAGCACTTGATATTCTTCCAGTTGTTTAGATCTGACTTTGTGTGAAAAGTGTTTTGTAATTGTGTTCATATAGTTCCTGACTTTTTCTTAGCAAATATTTTATATTAACTACAGTGATTTTCTTTTTTTTTTCCTTTTTTGCTGAGGCAATTGAGGTTAAGTGACTTGCCCAGGGTCACACAGCTAGGGAATGTTAAGTGTCTGAGACCAGATTTGAACTCAGATCCTCCTGACTTCAGGACCGGTGCTCTATCCACTGAGCCACTAGCTGCCCCTACAGTGATATTCAATGGAATTTTTCTTTGTATCCCTTGTTGCTGAACTTTGTTGGTAATATATAAAAATGTTAATGATTTATGTGGATTTATTTCATATCCTGCAACATTACTAAAGTATGGAATTGTTTTTAGTAGTTTTTTTTTAGTTGATTCTCTAAGATTCTCTGAGTATACCATCATATAAAAGGAGTGCATAAGATATGTTTCCTCATTGCCCTACTCTAATTCCTTTAATTTTTCTTCTCTTATTGCTAAAGCTAACATTTCTAATACAATATTGAATAATAATGGTGATAGTGAGCAATCTTATTTCAACCCTGATTTTTTTGGGAATGGTTCCAGTTAATCACCATTACATATGATGCTTGCTGATGGTTTTAAATAGATGTTACTAATCTTTTAAGGAAAACTCCATTTATTAACATGCTTTCTATTGTTGTTAATAGGAATTGGTGCTGGATTTGCCAAATGCTTTTTCTGCAACTATTGATGTAATCATATGATTTCTGTTAGTTTGGTTATTGATATAGTCAATTATGCTAAAAGTTTTCCTAATATTGAACCAGTCCTGCATCCCTGGTCTAAATCCTATTTGATCATGGTGTATTATCCTGAGGATAACTTGCTGTAGTCTCTTTGCTAATATTTTATTTAAGATATTTGCATCAATATTAATTAGGAAAATTGATCTTATAATTTTCTTTCTCTGTTTTGACCCTATCTGGTTTAAGTATCAGCACAATATCTGTGTCATTGGTAAGACTCTTCTTTCTTTTTCCAAATAGTTTGCATAGTATTGGAATTAATTGTTCTTTAGATATTTGGTATAATTCATTTGTAAATCCATCTGGCCCTGGAGATTAAAAAAAATTTCAAAATATCTTAAAAGTATATGAAATCAAAAGAGAAATCCTAAAACTTGGGGTCTCTTAGAAGGAGCATCTCTTTGTAAGTAAGAACTTCTGAGTACTGATAATTATTTTTGATCTTAAGGCAAATCCTCTATACTTCCCTTTTACCAAATGGAGTGCTTTTGCACTGCACAGTTGGAATTGTAAATTCCTAATTGTCATACACTAGCAATTTAGAAATTTATAATTAGACTTTCATTTCCTCAACTATCTGAAATGAGTATGAATACAGAACTATTTTGTCTGCTTTTCTTTCTTGTTTTAATAACCTCTGAGAAGAGGAACTAGATTTGAAATCAGATGACCTGCATTTGGGCCTTGCCTTTTACTAGGTATATGACCATGGGCAAAATATTTAACTTTTCTGTGATTCAATTTTATCATTTTTAAATACTGAAATTGTACTTAGATGATATCTAAGCTCCTTCTGAGTTACAAATCCAGAAAGAATTTGCTCTAGTCCAATGATTTGCTTTGTTCAAGCCCAATTGAACCAATAGGTGTTCTCCAAACTCATCATTCTATCGCCTAACTCTGTTTTTTCCCCCATAGGCTTTCTCCTTATTAGAGTGTACTCCTTTGTCAGCATTAGCTTTTAGAATCTTTAAATTCTTTAAAGGCTCAGATCTGATACCACCTCCTAAGGGAAGCCTTCACAAATATCCTTACCCCATCCATTTTTCTCAAATTGTCTTATATTTAGGGTTAAGAGCCAGCCCTGTTTTTTCATTGATATAGGGAACTCCATCTACTGAGATCAGAGTGCTTCCTAAAACTCGTAGTAAGAGAGTTTTATAGAATATGTGAGGTTAATGATTTGCACATGATCTTATAGCCAGTATATGTAAACAACAGGACTTAAGTCAGGTCTCTAAAAGAGTCACCATCCTGCTTCTCATTTTGTACTTACTTATGTTTTTCACATTATATGCCCCTAGTCGAATATAAGTTTCTTGAGATCAAGCACTGTTTCATTTCTAACCACAGCTCAAAGCAGTGTCCACACTTAGCAAATATACAGAGAATTTAGTTGAATTCACCAGTGCGAAGGAGAAGTGCACTTTCATTAGATGGAAATGTGGACAGAAATCAGAAATACTATAGAAATATCACAAAAGAGAAAAGAAAAAAGAAATATTTAAGAATAGAGAAATGAGAGAGACATATAGCAGAGATATTGTGTCACAGAAGCAGTAGAAGAGGAAGAGATATTTAGGAGTAGCTGATCTGATTGTGTTTACAATTGGCAATATAAAAGACAGTCAAGTAGAGAAATGAAAAAGAACAGGTCTGCATGTTGGGGAAAAAGCCTATAAGCCATCATTTTACCTCAGCACACCTGGAAGCTCGTACTCTGGTTGGGTACTGGGGAGTGTTTGGCATTCAGTAAAAGGACAAGCTGAATCCTTCATTTCAATGATTCTAGGGCATGGCCTTACTACTGCACAGTACAATAATTGAGATTCATTATGATTATTCCGAGCCATCGAAGAAAGGTTAAATTATGGCCATAAAATCATATGTTTTAAAAAAAAAATCACAGTTTTGAAAGGAACCTCAGAGGACATTCAGTCTAACTCATTCCTGAGCAGCAAGCTCCCCTACAGCATCCCTGACAAATGTCCATCAAACCTCTACTGGGAGATCTCCAGTGATAGAGAGCTAACTATTTCATGGGGCAGCCCATTCCACATTTGAACAGCTCCAATTTTTAGGAAGGTTTTTTATTTCCTTCTGTGTAGTTGAAATCACTGGCTCTGCAAACTTCCACCCATTATTTCTAATTCTCACCTTCAAGGAACAAGTCAAAAAGTGCTGATTCCTCTTACAGCCCACCAAATACTTGAAAATAGCTACCTAGATATCATCTGGTGATGATTAACATATCCAGGTATTTTGACTTATGTTTATATGACATGATTTCCAATTCCCAAACTATCCTTATGGCTCTCCTTTGGAAGTATTTTAATTTATCAATACCACTCCTAAAATATGGTGCCCAGAATTAAATATCATACTGTACACATCATTTGCCAAGAGCAAGGCAAAAGAGCATGATTGCTTCCTCTGTGTAGACTATTAACATGGCTAAAGATCAAATGACTTTTTCTGGCTTCTGTATGATTCAGTGGATTTATATTAAGGTTCACTAAAACCCTCAGGGGTCTTTACATGAATTATTAATTGCAATGAAGTGGTATAATGGACAGATCTCTGAGCTTAGAGTCAAGAAGCTGTGAGTTCAATTTATGCTTCTGACAACTAACTTGTTCTAAGCTAAGCAAGTCACTTAACCTCTGTCAACCTCAGTTTCCTTATATGTATAACAAGAGGCTTGACCACAAGGCCCCTTCCAGTTCTGTCATGTTACAGTGACCATCTAATAAAGTCTCTATCATTCTATACTGTTTATTGTTTTATTGCTACTGCTGTTATTTAGTGTATAAAATTTTTTGTTTATGCTTAATTGAAATTCATTATGTTCAGTTCAAGTTATCTTACTTAGCTGTTAAGATATATTTTTAATACATACTCCATCATCAGTGTTAGGTATTCTTCCCAGAGTTGTGTAAATTTGATTATATTATCTATCTCTTTATCCAAGTTTTTGATTAAAATGTTTGAGAGAAGCCAAATAAGTCACATAGCACTCTACCATAAATTGGCATTGAGCCTTTCATCTTCACTTTTTAGGTCTAGCTGTTCAGTCAACTTTGAATACACATAAATTGTATTATCTTTTAACTTGTTTTTCTTTTTCCAACTTGTCTACAAAAATAATATAAGAACAAACAACTTACCAAAATTTATACAATATCTACATTATTTTCAATTTACAAGTCTAACAACCTTAAAGAAAAAAATCATATTGGCTTCACATGATTTATTCTTGATGAAACCATATAAGTCCATTATAGTAAATGTTTGCTCTTTTGAGAATATACAAATAATCACTTTAATAATTTATTCTAGAATTTTGTTAGCAATTAGATTCACCATACTATACAGTGAAAAATCAATCTTACTTTTTATGGACAATTGTAGCTAATCTTAGGCCTACTCTCCAATTGTACATAATTTTCCAAAGATCAGTGACAGAGGAAAGAGAAAAAATATTTATTAAGCATCTATTATGTACTAGGTACTATGCTAACTGCTTTTACAAATATTATCTCATTTGGTAGTCAAAACAATTCTGTGAGCTAAGTGCTATTACTATCCCCATTTTACAACTGAAAAACCCAAGGCAGATGGATGCTAAGTGATTTATAAGGAGATAAAGCTCTAGGAAGTGAGAGGAAAAAATTTTTAATTCATATCTTCTTGATCAGTCTTCTATCTAGTGTATTTCCTCCCTGCCTCAGAAACTAGTCCATTAGCCATAGTCACCAGTTTCATTTCCTTGAGAAGTAAATTGTCTGGAAATGGTCACTTGAACTTTTTGAGAATAGTTAACTGTTAGATATTCTGTTATTGTCTCCGCATTTTTTTTTTTGTTCTTTCCTTTTCTTTTATATTCTCAATCCAAATATCTTATACTCTAGTAAGAAAAGTAGGAAAAAGATAACAATTGAATAATTTTACCTTTACTGTGTTATGCATTATCATCCAACCAAGAAAAAGTCCTATCTCATCTTGTCTTGCTTTTCTATTACGTTATTTTAAAATAACTTTCCATTGTCTTTAGTATTATTTGTCATCATGTACTTATCCTTATATTGAGCATTATTGATATTATTTTACAGGACTATGTCATTCTTTCTTAATAACTTTTAGCTTCTCCCTCTTATCTTTAAAGGAAACTTCCCATTTTCTTTTGATATGCACTTATTTGAGTTTGTTTCATCAGAATTTCATTCTTAATAAACCATCTTTCCTAATGGGCACAATTCCTGGAAGAATTTTAGGGCATGAGATCTTACGTGCCCTTTCCCTGAAATATTTCAAATTCATTCTCTTAAATTTAAGGTTGCAAATTACCTTCTGTTTGCCTTTTATTCCTTGCCTGTTAGTAAGACTAAGATGGCATGTATATTTCCTCTAAATGCTCTCTATTTCTACTACAGCAATGTTTCTCTTTATTGCAGTGGGTCCATAAAACAGGTTGCCTCATAATTTCTTTTACTTGTTAATGAATTAAATGACCATTTAAATAAAACAAGATTTTTTGATTGTTCTACTTTTAGAAGAATAACTGAACAATATCTAGATATCTGAGATCACCAATCACTATAATATTATGCTTCTATACCAAAAGCTCTTCCTTCCAAAAACTCTTATCCAGATATTCTCCATCATTCTTTACCTTTGATTCATGCGTTCATTTGCAGGTAAATATTTTGGTTGCTCCCTATCATTCTAGAACGAAATTAATTGCTTCCTTAATTTCCCTAGTCAGCACTATCCCAACCCCCTTATCATGTTATAATTGTTTGTATATATCATATAATTTACACATAAGTTATTTGTTTTATTGTGTATATTTCTACTTTTAAAGTTACCTCAATTGATTTTTTTGCTAATATTGCTCCTTTCCCTTATTCTGTTTATATATATATATATATATCATCTCAGCAAATGTCAGAGATACTTATTATGCTAAATTTATCTCTTGGCATTGATTTTTTTAAAAAATAAGTCATGCCCCTCATATCTATGTATAGATCTTTGAGTGTTGTTGCCTATTTTGGGGGAAGTTTTTTCCTTAAGTTAAAATGTATATTCACTGTTCTTATTCCTTCACCTGTGTAAAGTAAACATTCCCTGAAACCAAAAGTTTTACCCTCTCAGCCCTTATCTCATTTTACTTTTACCTTGTACTACTAGGCTAACCATAAGCATTGTTAGATTAAAGCAAAAAAAAAAAAAAAAAGTATTCAAATAGCATAGCAGAAGTATGCTCTCTACAGGCTACTAAATACATAGTGAATTGTTTGTGATCCAAGAAGATGCCTGTAAGGGCGTATATATAAGATAAATGTGTCAATGAGTATGTACCACTGAGTTAATTGTGATGTCATCATACTTACTTGGGTAGTTCCACTGAGCTATTGCTATCAGTTCCCTGATATCAGCATCTGGGTTTCAAAAGGAAGATAGTGTGTTGTTTTGTTTTTGTTTTTGTTTCATAATAGTATTATGGATCTGTCAGTGTATTAACTTAAAACCCTTAGGCCATTATTTTGTAATTTAAACCTTGATCAGTCATACCCTGATAATTAGGTAGTAAGGTCTTAAATCCACCCTTTTAATTTCTTTCTTTTCCTGTCCCTCAAGATCTCTCAGCCTGAATCACTATCTGAATTAGTCTGAAATTCTTTTAAATTCTTGTAATACCTATGAATCACTTCCCTCCTATCCATACAAGTCATACCACAGGCTTCACTGCAAAGAAACTGGACAGACCCAGAGTTAGAATTTCTTTCCATTCCTGTTAATTCATCTGCTTGCATAATCTCTAGAAAACAACTAAAAAGGGATGAATGAACCTTATGAATATTTCAATTATTCCCCTACTTCTTCTTAATAAAAAGAAATCACTGTGTTTCTAATACTTAATAGACAACTGCTATGAGGGAAAAGATTTCTGGATGGTTCTGACCTAATGTTATACTAGCATATGGCAATGATCTTAATGTGAAGGCAGAGCCAAAATGGTGAAATAAAAGCAAGTAATTGGTTGAGTTCTCCTTCAAAACTGTCCAAATACGTTTAAATAATGATTCTAAAGAAATTTTAGAACATCAGAATCCACAAAAAAAGATGGAGTCAGACAATATTCTGGGTGAAGGTAACCTAAAAGCTTAGGTTAAAAGGTCTATTGCACTAGGGTGAGAGAGCAGTGCAGTTCCAGCACAAGTCACACCACAGCTATAGCACCAAACAAATGAGGAGCAAGTCTTGGGACCTCTGAATCAGTGGCAGCATTGGAAATATCCAGGGCTCTCAGCCCACAGACAGCGAAGATGGGCAAGAAAGGGTGAGTTAACCAGCAAACCATGAGTAGACCTTGGGAGATACTGAATCAGAAGCAGCAGCAGCAGTGGCTCCCAAGGTGTCAGCCCGCAGACAAAAAGGGTTAAGCACTAGTGAGAAGGTCTCATAACTATCACTGAGGTAGGATTCTGTTGCTTTGCCCATACTCAAACAGGGGATACAATCCTGACTCATAGTCCCAAGGCAAAGAGAAGCACTAGCATACTAGAACCTACAGCCAGAGTGGATAGGAGACTCTCCTCAAAGCTCAAGGGTAGAAAAGAGTGCTTGTAGTCACTCACAGACCAGAGCAAAGGCCAAGGGAGAAGAAAACACAACTTGGATCATATGAGTTTGGAAGAACTGAAGACTTAGAGGTGCTTAGAAGAATCTCTGAAAATAGCTGCACAAAACCCCTAAAGCTTGGAACATCATATTCTTCATTCTGGAATTTGAGCCTTCCTTTAACAGAGTTAAAAAACAGAATAATCAGCTGATAAAATGAACAAACATTTAGAAAAAATATTCTGACTATAGAAAGCTAATAGGGTGACAAGGAAGATCAAAACACACTCAGAAAAGGATAACAAAGTCAAAGTTCCTGCATCTAAAGCCTCCAAGAAAAATAAAAATTATGGGGCAGGTAGGTGGTACAATGGCTAGAGCACCAGCCCTGAAGTCAGGAGGACCTGAGTTTAAATCTGGCCTTAGACACTTAACACTTCCTAGCTGTGTGATGCTGGGCAAGTCACTTAACCCCAATTGCCTCAGAAAAAAAAAAAGAAAGAAAGAAAGAAAGAAAGAAAGAAAGAAAGAAAGAAAGAAA
>JAJPUD010001793.1:249529-259860 GCA_023553655.1 Myrmecobius fasciatus | reverse complement strand
AAAGAAAGAAAGAAAGAAAGAAAGAAAGAAAGAAAGAAAGAAAGAAAGAAAAAGAAAAAGAAGAATTTGTCTCAGGCCAGGGAAAAGCTCAAAAGGAATTTTCAAAATCAAGTAAGAGAGGTAGAGGAAATGTTAGAAACTATTCTCATCATAATTGAGTCAGAGGAAATAATATACATATTTAATATGGGTATAGAAATCTATCTTACTCTACAGGAAAGCAGGAGGGGAAGGGGATTCAAAAAGGGGGGAGGATCATAGAAAGGAGGACATATTGGGGGAAAGGTGATCAGAAGCAAAGCACTTTTGACAGGAAGAAAGGAGAAAGAGAATAGAATAAACTGGGAAATATCAGTTAGCAACAGCCAGAATGTGAAAAGAATTTTGAAATAAGTTTCTCTGATGAAGGCCTCATTTCTTAAATGTATAGGGAACTAACTGAATCAAATTTATAAAACTAAGAGCCATTCCCCAATTGAAAAATGATCAAAAGATATGAACAGTTTTCAGGTGAACTAATCAAGATATTTATAGACATGTGAAAAAATACTCTCACCACTGATTGGAGAAATGCAGACTACAACAATTCTATGTACTTTCTCATACATATTTGATTGACTAATGGACCAGAAAAGGAAAATGACAAATGTTGGAAGGAATTTGGAGAAAATGAGGCATCAATTAATTCTTAGTGTCTTTGTGAACTGATTCAACCATTCTATAGAGCAATTTTGAATTATGCCCAAAGGTCTATAAAACTATATATACCCTTTGACTTAATAATATGTATCCTAAGGAATATATCCCCAAAGAGATTTTTTTTAAAAGTTAAAGGACCAATATGTACAAAAATGTTTATAGCAACTCTTTTCACAGGGCAAAGAATTGGCAATTGAGAGATGGCCATCAATTGAGAAACAGATGAATAAATGTGTAGGATATATGTGTTCTATAAGAAATGATAAGCAAAATGCTCTCAGAAAAACCTAAAAAGTCCTCTATGAACTCATGCAAAATGATATGTGATGTGTACAAAATAATAGCAATATTATGGGATAATCAGTTGTGAATGATTTTGCTATTCTCACCAATACAATGATCCAAGACTATTCTGAAGGACCAATGTTGAAAAATATTATCCATACTCAAATAAAAAAATGATTATATATGTCTGAATATAGATTGTAGCATAATTTTTATTTTTACTTTATTTTTCTTGTGGCTTTTTTTGAAGGGAGGAAAACTACATTTTCTTTTGCAACATGATTTTTATGGAAATATTTTGCATAACTTTATATGAGTCTTCTTAAAAAAGGAATAGGAGAGGAAAAGAGAATTTGGAACTCAGAGTTTTAAAACCAAATGTTTAAAATTGTTTCACATGTAACTGGCGAAAATAAAATATATGGAAAGAAGAAAGGACAGCTTCAACAAACAGCTTCAAGAACAAAGACACTTTTGAAAGTTATTTGTTGAATTTATTATACACTTAGAAATATGGAACTGGGAATTTCATATGAAGTCCTGCATTTTGCTTCTACTTTGTAAGATGGAAGTGCTTATTTTACATATTTTCTCTTAAATTCCGAATTTGAAAAAAATAATAAATCAAAAATAATTGTAAAAACAAAAGCAAAAAATGTATTTTAATGCATAAGAGATTGCTAGAATTCCCTAGGGTTTTTTTGTTACAATTCAAATTCAGTAACTAGAGTTATGAAAGTTTTATTTGTGCCTCCTACCTAGAGTAGTTCCTGCTTTATCATCTAAAATGATTCTAATATTTGGTCTCCCCTTATTTGTTAATAGCAATATCCTTTCCAGTTAATTCTCCAATGTTAGGTCATTTGTCTTCTTCATATATTTTTCATCTTCAAATGTAAAGCAAAAACAAATTTGCCTTTCTGAAATATAGATTAATATATTCAATTATTCTTTCCAGTACGAGTCATAAACCTGTAGGAAAACATCTCCCTTGGTTTCATACATGTAAATCAAAGATCTTCCTTTAACTTTTCAACTTATAGGCAGAATGAATCTTTAAATCATAATATCTATCAAGCTGCATAGACAAGTTTGGAGATTCAACTTGAAAAATGGTAGAACTACAGCTGGAAAATGAACTACTAAATTCCCCCTTGCTGGTGCATGATCTATTTCTGCTCTGATCCTCTAATGTGAATATTATATGGCAAGTAGAATACTTGAGCCAAGTCTTCTCAGGACAGAACAAAATCTTCAGATAATTCAGGAAGGGATGACAAGGTGAATTTAGAAGTTGACTTTCTGCAACAAATCTATAATCCATAAAAAATCCACCAATTGAGGCAGGTAGGTGTCACAGTGGGTAGAGCACCAGCCCTGAAGTCAGGAGGACCTGAGTTCAAATCTGATATCAGCCACTTAACATTTCCTAGCTGTGTGACCCTGGGCAAGTCACTTAACCTCATTTGCCTCAGCAAAAAAAAAAAACAAAAAACAAAAAAAACACCTATTAATCAAAGTCCTTTGAGTCTTTTATTTATTTTTTTTTATTTTTATTTTTTTTTTTTTTTGCTGAGGCAATTGGGATTAAATGACTTTCCCAGGGCCACACAGCTAGTGAGTCTCTTTTTAACTATGCTTTTTAAATGTGAGAAATTTCAGATTCTTTCTCATAGATTATGTTCCACAAATCAAAGAATGTGCAAGATTGTAGTGTACCTTATATTTGATGAGTGCCTTCTAAGTAATGGTTCTTCAGTTTCTAGTTGAAAATTTCCAAGGATTGGGGAGTCCATTACCTCCTAATGCAACCAATTTAACTTTTGTTAGCTTTAAATATTAGTACATTTATCCTTTAAGTAAATTAAAATTCCTATGTAACTTTGACTAGTTGTTCATCACTGTTTTTGAAAGCCAAATTAAATTTTTTGTCTACTTCCCCCCATTTCAATTAAAGTTAAAAATTCTGAAAATGATAATTTATGAAAATTTGTATTACATAGGGGATTGATTTTGAATTTATAAACTATACTAATATGTTACTTCAAATATTTGTGTCATCATCCTCTCTATCACCCAGATATAAAACTTCTGAATCATCTTTGGTTCTTCCATCATCCTAACACTTACATCCTGATAGTTGCCAAGCCCTGACATTTCTGACCCCAAAGTATTTTTTTGAGAAGGAGGATAATGTTGCTGATTATAGTTCAACTTAGAATTAGAAAATTCTGAGATCACGATTCATCTCTAACACATATTGATTTTGTTATCAAGAGCCAATCACATCCTCTTGATTTGCAAAACAACATCTGAAACTATAAGTTGCACAAGAATTTCTGAACTTCATTGGAAGGAGAATTTCCACCTTTGCAGGTCCCTAAATCAGTATAGTATAGAAACCAGTATTCAAAAAGAAGCCAAGACCATGAAAGCATATCTAAAGATCCCAGCAAACTGTTAACATGATGCAATTTATTTATCCATTCTCCAATTAAAGGGTATTCCCTCAATTTCCAATATTATATCTTGAGGAGAAAGCTACTATAAATATTTTTGTACATATAAGAACTCTTCCTTTTTTAAAAAAAAAATCTCTTTTGGAAGCCAAGAATTTCAAGGGAATTAATGAAAAAAAAATGCTGATGAAGGTGGCCTTGCTGTACCAGATCTAAAACTATATTATAAAGCAGTGGTCATCAAAACCACTGTTTGGTTTTTGATACTGGCTAAGAAATAAGAGTAGTCGATCAGTGGAATAGGATAAGATCACAGGACAAACTAGGCTATAACTATAGCAATCTAGTGTTTGATAAACCTAAAGACCCCAGCTTCTGGGATAGGAACTCACTATTTGACAAAAACTTCTGGGAAAATTGGAAACTAGTAAGGAAGAAATTAAGGCTTGACCCACAATTAACACCACATACCAAGATAAGATCTAAATGGGTTCATGATTCAGACATAAAGAGTGATGTTATAAGCAAATTAGAGGAACATAAGATAGTTTACCTCTCAGACCTGATGGGAAGGAAGGAATTTGTGTCCAAAGAAGAACTGGAACTCTTAATTGAATACCAGATAGATAATTTTGATTATATTAAGTTAAAAAGGTTTTGTACAAACAAAACTAATGCAGACAAGATTAGGAGAGAAACAATAAATTGGGAAATCATCTTTACATTTAAGGGTTCTGATAAAGGCCTCATTTCTAAAATATATAGAGAATTGACTCATAAGATTTCAAGTCACTCTCTAATCGATAAATGGTCAAAGGATATGAACAGACAATTTTCAGATGATGAAATTAAAACTATTTCTAGTCATATGAAAAAGTGCTCCAAATCACTATTGATCAGAGAAATGTAAATTAAGACAACTCTGAGATACCACTACACACATGTCAGGTTGTCTAAGATAACAGGAAAAGATAATGATGAATATTGGAGGGGATGAGGGAAAATTGGGACACTGATACATTGTTGGTGGAACTGTGAACGCATCCAACCATTTTGGAGAGCAATTTGGAACTATGCTCAAAAAGTGATCAAACTGTGCATACCCTTTGACCTAGTAGTGTTTCTATTGGGCCTATATATCCTAAAGAGATCTTAAAGGAAGGAAAGGGACCCACATGTGCAAAAATATTTGTGGCAGCCATTTTTGCAGTGGTTAGAAACTGGAAACTGAAGGGATGCCCATCAATTGGAGAATGGCTGAATAAACTATGGTATATGAATGTCATGGAATATTATTGTTCTATAAGAAACGACCAACAGGATGATTTCAGAGAGGCCTGGAGAGACTTGCATGAACTGATGCTAAGTGAAATGAGCAGAACCAGGAGATCAAGACACACAGCAACAACAAGACTATGTGATGATCAATTCTTATGGACATGATTTTCTTCAATAATGAGATGATTCAAACCAATTCCAGTTGTTCAGTGATGAAGAAAGACATATACACTCAGGGAGAGGCTTATGGGATCTGAGTGTGGACCACAACATAGCATTTTCACTCTCTCTATTGATGTTTGCTTGCATTATTTCCCTTCTCAGATTTTTTTTCTTGTACATCCGATTTTTTTTGTACAGCAAGATAACTGTATAAATATTTATACACATATTTGATTTGTCAAGTATTTTAACATAATTAACATGTATTAGACTTCCTGCCATCTAGGGGAGGAGGTGGGGGCGGGAAAGGGAAAAATTTGTAACAAAAAGCTTTGCAAGGGTCAATGATGAAAAATTACTCATGCATATATTTTGCAAATAAAAAGCTTTAATAAAAAAAAATCTTTTGTGATTCATGCCTATTAGTGATAAATGTTAGGTCCAAGGATATATAATGATCATCATTTCTTATTGAACAATAACATTCCATTACATTTATATATCACAACTTATTCAGGCATTTCCCAATTGATGAGCATTTTATCAGTTTCTAATTCCTTGCCACCACAAAAAAAGCTACTATAAACATTATTGTACATATTGGTCCTTTTTCCTTTTGAAAAAAATTATTTATGTTATAAATGAAGGTATTGCTGGATCAAAAGTTATGCACAGTTTTATGCCTTTTTTGCCTAGTTCTAAATTGATCTAAAGAATGGATGGATTAGTTCACAACTCTACCAACAATGCATTAGTGTTTCAATTTTCCTACATTTTCTCCAACATATATAATTTTCCTTTTCTGTGATATTAGCCCATTTAATAAGAATGAGGTGGTACCTCAAAGTTTTGTTTTTAATTTACATTTCTCTAATCAATAGTCATGTCAAAATTTTTTCATATAACTATAGATAGCTTTAATTTATTCATCTGAATTCTGCCTGTTCAAATTAATCAAAGACTTATGTTTTATTGTTTTTTTTTATGAAACCATCTCTTAGTTTTATTATTTTAATAGTTTTCTTTCTTTCAATTTTATTAATTTTTCCTTTGATTTTCATAATTTCTAATGTGGTGTTTTGTTGGGAGTTTTTACTTTGCTTTTAAAAAAGGTTTATTAGTTGCATGCCCAATTATTTAATCTCCTTCACTGTTTTATTCATGTGAGCACTTAGAAATATAAAATATCCCTTAAAACCTGCTTTGCCTACATCCCCTAAGTTTTGGTATGTATATTGATTTCACCTCAATGAATTCAGGACTCAAATAGGCTCTCTTATCCAAATCAAGTAAAGGGATTTTGTAACAATTACACACTCGGAATTCCTGTGCTCCCAAAAAGAGTAGCAGCCCAGAAAAACAAGACAGAGATACAATTCTCAAGAATTACGAGTATCATCTTCCTGTGTTGGGACATCATCAATTTAATTTTATTGAACAACATATTTTTGTTTGTTTTGTTTCCTGTTTGTCTTCTTAGGTTTCTCTTGAGACATCTTCAAATGTCAATTTTTTGGTTCAGTTCTGCTCTTTTCCTCAGGAAAGTTTGAAAGTCCTCTCTATTTGAAGGAATACCCATCTTTTTCCCTGAAAAATTATGCTCACTTTTGCTGAGTAGTCTTAGTTGTAATTAAAACTCCTTTGCCTTCCCAAATGTCACATACCAACCTCTCAGATCCTTTAATATGTAAGTTGCTAAATCTTGTGTAAACTTTATTTATGTTTCCTTAAGGAGATAATTGATAAATTCTTTCAATGACTCAGTTCTAGAATATCAGAGCAGTTTTTCTTGAGAATTTTTTGAAAGATGCTGTTCTGGTTCTTTTTTTTTTTTATCTTGGCTTTCAGGTAGTCCAATAATTCTTAAATTATCACTCCTGGATCTCTTTTCCATATTAGTTTTTTTTTTCTCCCCCTTCAATGAGGAATTTTACATTTTCTTCTATTTTTTTTCATTCTTTTGAATTTTTTTAATTCTTGATGTCTCAAAGTCATTTGTTTCCCCTTTCTCAATTCTAATTTTTAAGTAATTATTTTCTTCACTTAGCTTTTGCATCTCCTTTTCCATTTGGCAAATTTTGCTTTTAAAGAATTGTTTTCGGATAATCTAGGGGGCGGAGCCAAGATGGCGGAGTGAAAAGGTGACTTTCTGCCTCTCCTCCGATCTTCTCTCAAATCAACAATAAAATAAGCCTCTGAACTGATCTTCAAGTCAACGAACTCAGAAATATTTGGGCACGGCTCTCTGGAGAACTTCATATCAGGTTAGTCGGACTCGGACAGAGAGATAAATAGACGACAACTGTGCAGGCCGGAAGTGAGGGTGGGACTCAGCTCGGCTCATCCTGGAAGAAATTCCAAACTCCAAACTCCAAATTCCAAACACCTGGAGTTTATCTGAGGCACTCGGGACACTCTGCCCTGATTGGGGACAGGTGTTCTGGCAGACTTGCCTTGTTTAAGGAGTAATTCGGACTTAGTCCTAGCCCCCACCGGCCCAGCACCTTAAGTCAACTAACCGAAGTGCCCCAGGGCAAAGCGTCTTCAGCCGAGGTTTTTTTTTTTTCCCCTACCTTAAAGAGATATCCACTCTGTCTAAAAAAAAAAATGATGAAGAAGCAAAAGAGAGCTCTCACCATAGACAGCTTTTATCAAGGCAAAGAAACGACCTCAGATACAGAGGTTTCTTTGGACAAAAATCCAGAAAAAAACAGCAACGACCATCACTGGTCCCCGTTTCAAAAGGCCTTTCTGGAAGATTGCATAAAGAACCTCAAAAGAGAGCTGGAGGATAAATGGGAAAATAAATTGAAATCAGTGCAAGAAGGATACAGTATCTTGCAAGAAGGATATGATGCTCTGCAAAAGAGATATGAAAAAGACACCAATTTATTAAAAAATAAAATTAGTGAAGTGGAAAAAGAGTGCAGTGAACAAATTGGCCAGTTACAAAAGGAACTTAAAAAGGTAACTGAAGAAAACAACGCTTTAAAAATAAGAATTGAACAAATGCAAGTGAATGACTCACTAAGACTTGAAGAATCAGTCAAACAAAAACAAAAAAATGAAAAATTAGAAGAAAATATGAAATATCTCCTAGGAAAAACAACTGACTTAGAAAATAGATCTAGGAGAGACAATCTAAGGATTATTGGACTTCCTGAAAGCCATGATCAAAAAAAGAATCTAAACACTATCTTCCAGGAAATCCTGAAAGAAAACTGCCCTGAGATTGTAGAATCAAAGGGCAAAATCACTATTGAAAGAATTCACCGATCACCTCCTGAAAGAGACCCCAAAATTAAAACCCCAAGGAATATCGTGGCTAAATTTCAGGACTATAGCACCAAGGAACAGATTCTGCTAGCAGCTAGAAAGAAACAATTCAAATACCGAGGATCAATAATTAGAATCTGTCAGGATCTGTCAGCTTCCACACTGAAGGATCGAAGGGCCTGGAACCAGATATTCCGAAGGGCAAAGGAACTTGGATTACAGCCAAGAATAACCTATCCAGCTAGAATGAGCATTATCCTCCAGGGAAGAAGATGGTCATTCAATGATATAGGTGAATTTCACCTATTTCTAATGAAAAGACCGGATCTGAACAAAAAATTCGACACCCAAACACAGAACTCAAGAGATGCATAAAAAGGTAAAAAGGAAAGGACTCTTGAGAACTTTATTTTTACTAGGGGGATACTCAAAGTTTGGGGGTATAATTAACTAAATATTACTTTGATAATATGAAAAAGAGAACTAGAGGGGAAAATGTTGTCATACTGGGGAAAAGAGGGAAAAAGTGGTAAAATAAGATCTAAAAAAAAAGGAGGTAAAAACAAGGTAAAATCACTTGAAGAGGCAAAGAAAACCTAATATAATTGAGAGAAAGAGGGGAGGGAGATGAGCACTGTGTAAATCTTACTCTCATCAGGTTGGGCTCTAAAAGTGTATATCAGACATTTGATTTCACATAGAAACTTGTCTGTTGCTAGAGGGAAGTGGGAGGGAAAGGAGGAAAAGTAAGGGACAAACTAATAGAAGGGAAAATAGAAGAATCAGGGGAAAGGAATAAAAACAGGGGGAGGGGATCTAAAGGGTGGAGTATTGTTTGGGGGAGGGGGTCATCAAAAGCAAAGTACTGAGGAGGGGGGAAGGGAGAAAGGGGAAAGGTAAGGGGAAAACATAACTTGGGTAAATAAGATGGCAGGAAATAAAGAATTAGTTATTCTATCTGTGAATGTGAATGGGATGAACTCTCCCATAAAGCGGAAGCGGATATCAGACTGGATTAAAAACCAGAATCCCACAATATGTTGTCTACAAGAAACACATCTAAAACATAGTGACACATATAGGATGAAGGTAAAAGGCTGGAGCAGGACCTATTATGCTTCAGGTGAACAAAAAAAAGCAGGGGTAGCAATCCTTATCTCAGATCAAGTAAAAGCCAAGATAGATCTAATCAAAAGAGATAAGGAAGGAAACTATATTTTATTAAAGGGCACCATAGATAATGTAGCAATATCTATACTAAATATGTATGCACCAAGTGCAATAGCACACAAATTCCTAGGGGAGAAATTAAGAGAGATGCAAGAAGAAATAGACAGCCAAATGATACTAGTGGGGGATCTCAACCTTGCTCTCTCAGAATTAGATAAATCAAACTACAAAATAAATAAGAAAGAAACTAGGGAGATAAACCAATTGTTAGAAAAGTTAGGTATGATAGATCTATGGAGAAAGTTGAATGGAGACAGTAGAGAGTTTACTTTTTTCTCAGCAGTCCATGGAACCTATACAAAAATTGACCATGTATTAGGGCATAAAAACCTTAAAATCAAATGCAGAAAGGCAGAAATAGTAAATGCATCCTTTTCAGATCATGATGCAATAAAAATCACATGCAATATAAGGCCAGGAGAAAATAAACCAAAAGGTAATTGGAAGTTAAATAATCTAATCCTGAAGAATGAATGGGTGAAAGAGCAAATCATAGACACAATCAATAATTTCATCCAGGAGAATGACAATAAGGAGACAACATACCAAAATTTGTGGGATTCGGCCAAAGCGGTTTTAAGGGGCAATTTTATATCTCTACATGCTTACTTGCATAAAATAGAGAAAGAAAAGATCAATGAATTGGGCTTATTATTAAAAAAACTAGAAAAAGAACAAATTAAAAACCCTCAATTAAATACCAAATTGGAAATTCTAAAAGTAAAAGGAGAAATTAATAAAATCGAAAATAAGAAAACTATTGAGTTAAGAGTTGGTTCTATGAAAAAACTAACAAAATAGATAAGCCTTTAGTTAATTTGATAAGAAAAAGGAAAGAGGAAAATCAAATTGTTAGTCTCAAGAATGTTAAGGGAGAACTTTCCTCCAATGAAGAGGAAATTAAAGCAATAATTAGGAGTTACTTTGCCCAACTTTATGCCA
>JAJPUD010001793.1:21093-244529 GCA_023553655.1 Myrmecobius fasciatus | reverse complement strand
CTGAGATACCACTACACACCTGTCAGATTGGCTAAAATGACAGGAAAAGATAACGATGAATGTTGGAGGGGATGTGGGAGGGCTGGGACACTAATACATTGTTGGTGGAACTGTGAACGGATCCAACCATTCTGGAGAGCAATTTGGAGCTATGCTCAAAAAGTTGTCAAACTGTGCATACCCTTTGACCCAGCAGTGCTTCTACTGGGCCTATATCCCAAAGAGATCTTAGAGGAGGGAAAGGGACCCACATGTGCAAGAATGTTTGTGGCAGCCCTTTTTGTAGTGGCTAGAAACTGGAAACTGAAGGGATGCCCATCAATTGGAGAGTGGCTGAATAAATTATGGTATATGAATGTTATGGAATATTATTGTTCTGTAAGAAACGACCAGCAGGACGATTTCAGAGAAGCCTGGAGAGACTTGCATGAACTGATGCTGAGTGAAACGAGCAGAACCAGGAGATCATCATGCACAGCAACAACAGTATTACATGATGATCAATTCTGATGGACATGGCTCTCTGCAATAAAGAATTGTCTCAAAGCAGTTCCAGTTGTTCACTGAAGAAAACCATATACACCCAGAAAGAAGGACATGAAATATGGACCACAATGTAACATTTTCATGATCTCTATTGACATTTGCTTGCATTGTGTTGCCTTTCTCTGATTCTTTTTTTTTTCTTGTAGATAGGATTTTTCTTGCATAACTTCTCAAGCATTTCAACATTATTAACATGTAGTGGACTTCCTGCCATCTGGGGGAGGGGAGGGGACTGGGGGTAAAATTTGTATTGGAAAGCTTTGTAAAGATCAAGGTTGGGGAACTACCCATACATATGTTATACAAATAAAAAGCATAAAAAAAAAAAGAATTGTTTTCTTCAATGGAATTTTTCCACTTGTTCAATTCTATTTTTAAGGTGTTATTTTCTTCAGTCAATTTTTGGGCTTCCTTTTCCAATCTGTGGACTCTTTCATAATTTTTCTGCACAATTGTCATTTATTTTCCCAATTTCTCTTCTTCCTCTCTTTATTTTTAAAATCCTTTTTGAGCTCTTCTAAGAAGACTTTCTGAGCTTGAGAACAAATTCATATTCCCCTATGAGATTTCGTATATCGGCATTTTTCAGTGTTGTCCTATTCTAATTTTGTGTTCTGATCTTCCCTGTCATCATAGTAGCTTTCTATAGTCAGGGATCTTTTTTAACCTATGGTGACCTTTAAAGTTGAGCTCTGCTCCTGGTGTACCAAGTTTCTTATGCTGAGTGCTAAGGGCATGATTAGTGACTTTCCACATCGGGGCTTCCAGGGCTCCTGGCTTACTTACTGGCTTGGTGTGGTCAGGCCTAATTGTGCCTGTTTTGCTGGACGTCTGGAGCTTACAATTTGCCTTCTATAGTAGAGCTGGAGAATTCACAGCTGGGCTGCGAAGTCATTGGCTTGCTGAGCCAGAATTGAGGGGATAAGAGCCTCTTGCTTGTTTGCCCAGACACCATTGTCCTGAGCTGTGCCCTCTCCTTTTTACTCAAGTGAGACAGATCTTTGCTGAAGTCCTTCTAAATTATATTAAGCTGAAAAATTGTTTCATTGTATCTTTTTGTGAGTTCTGGTACTCCAAAATCTACTTAGAAGCTTGTTGTAACTGTTTCTGAGGGAAACTGGGAAGAGCTTGGGCAAATTTCTGACTTCTCTCCACCATCTTCTACATAAAGATATTCAGTTAACACATAAAAGTAAAACTATGCCTTAATGGCTAAATCTAAAGGCTGTTTTTTTTTTTTTCCTAATCTTTGTTCTTCTTAACCTCTCTGTAGACTTTAATACTGTCAGTCACTCTTTTCTCCTTAATATCTCTTCTCTTTAGGATTCCACAATGCTATCTTGGTTCTTTTCCTGTCTGATCTCTCTTTCTCAAACTCTTTGCTGTATCTTTATACAGATATGTTTTCTAAAGTTAGGTGTCCCTCAAGGATCTATCCTGGGCCCATTTCTCCTCTCCCACTATACTATTCCACTTGATCTCATTAGCTCCCATGGATTCAAGTTATAATCTCTGGCTAATGAATTGTAATCTACTTATGCAGCCCTAAAATCTTTCCTAAATTCTAGATGTCTCAGACCTGTAAAACCTGTAAAATAGTCTCCCTTTCTGAGCTTCCCTTTTATCACTCTTTTCCCAGTGATCCAGGCTCAAATCCTAAGTGTCATAGTTGAATGTTCAATATCTCTCATTCCACATATACAGTAAATTGCTAAATCCTATTAATTTTGCTTTTTAATATCTCTTGTATGCATCCAACATTTCTCTCCTCTGATAATGCTGTTACCCTGAAGTTAGCTCTCTGATTCAATTCTCTTCACTCTACAATCCATCCTCTACTCACTTGTCCCATTAATCTTCCTAATGCATAGGTTTGACCATAACACTTCTAAATAAATAAATAAAATACAAAATCCTCTGTTTTGCATTCAAAACTCTTTGCAATCTGGCCTTCTCCACCTTTTTAGTCTTCTGAAACCTTATTCCTCACCAATGTACACTGAAATCCAATGATTCTGGCCTCCTTCTTTAAAGAAGATACTCCATCACCAGACTTTGGAATTTTTCACCTATTGCTCTCCATGACTGCAGTTCCAACTCTCTCCATCTCTGCTTCCTGAATTCCTTCAAGTCCCAGTTAAAATTAGTATTTTGATGAGAAGTTTTATTTTGATCTTTAATTCTATGGTGTCCTCATTATATCCAATTTCTTACAAAGAGAGAGACAGAGACATAGAGACAGACAGACAGAAACACACAGACATACAGAGAAAGAGAGACAGAGAGAGACAGAGAAAAAGAGAGGTAAGTTTGTATATCATTATTGATGTTTCTCCCTTCTGACCATGAGAGTAGGAGCTATCTTTTGCTTTTCTATTCCCACAATTTAGTACAGTGTCTGAAATATAGTAGGTGCTAAGAATTACTTATTGACTAACAATGATAAAGATAAAGATGGACCTGGATGTTAATGTAGGAATAAGGCTGTGTGCTTGCTCCCATGATTTTTAGCCTGATGTTTTCAAACACTTTTAAATGAGCACAAAAATGGCATCAAAGTCAGCTACTGCATTAATGGTAAATTCTTCAACTTGGAAAGACTACAAGCAAACACTAAAGTGGAGGGAGTGTTGGTGCATGATGTTTTTTGTTTATTTGAAGATGATTGTGCACTCCATGCAGCCTTTGAAGCAGAGGTGCAACAATTATGTGATTCTTTGCTGCTTGTGCTAATTTAAGCCTAACAATTAACACCGCAAAAACACAGGCATTTCATCAGACAACATCACTGCAACCATATGTGGAACCATTGGCTACAGCAAATGGAGAAGTTTTGAATGTTGTGGATAAGTCCTTAAGGACTACTTGTGTCTGAGTTGTGGTACAACTTTCTGAGTTTGTACTGGTCTGATCTGCCACAGTCAGACATGTTAACTTGACTCGAACATAGTGATGTCATTTTGGTATTCTTCAAGAATACCAAATATCAACCAACATTTCCATCTCCTTTTTCTTTCATACTCACTTGGTCTTCACGCTACTCAGGACTTCAGTGTCCCTCATGGAATGATAACCTTTGCTTAGAAAGACAAAATATCTTTGTCCTGAGGAAAATAGAATTAGACTTGTTTTTCTCAGAGATAAATGTCAAAATTCAAACCTAATTTAGACTGCATGTAATCAATCTCTACTTTCCATTAGAGAGGTAGCATGGTAGAGTAAAGAGAATACTAGATGTGCAATTAGAAATGTGTGTGTATGTGTAATAAATATATACAATTAGAATAGTATAAATTAAATCATGTAAAAATATCAAAATTCAAAAAAATGCGATGGATAATCTTGTTTCCAAATTGCTGAAAAAGGAATATTCTTCTCAATAGGTGGACCAGTGCAAGTGTGTTTGTTATTTTGTTTTGTTTTGCTTTTAATTATAAAAAAAAAAAAGATTTCTAATGGAGTGTAAATGTTACTGGTAAGAAATAGTGGTGTAGATTAAAATAAATAGAAAAATATATCAATGCAACAAACTACTTAATTAAGAAACAGAAACAATCAAGCACAGGAGTTTATTCTTCCATAATACCCCCCCCCCAAAAATAAGTTCACAGTAAAAGAAAAAGAAGAGTTGTTAAGAAAACTGGAAAGCAGTTTGGTGGAATTTGGGGTTAAATTAATATTTTATGCCATCTGTCACATTTAATTTCAAATAGATATAATCTAACTAAAAAGTAATCACATCTTTTTTTGAAAAAAAAAGATTATAAGAAGGTATTTTTCATGACTGTGACAAGATAAATAAGTTTTAACAAGAAGTAATCACAAAAAAAATTATTTCATCTATATAAAACTACAAAGCTTTATGCAAACAAAACCTAATGTATTTGAAAAGTAAAATCTTCATCTTGAAAAAAATCTTTGCTTCAAATATTTCTGATAAAATAATATCAAAGATATATAGGAAATTATATGGGATGTATGGACTTTTCCAGGAAGAATAGCACCTCTAGTGGTCCTTTTCAGGGCTGCTCATTCACTTTTGAAATTCACCTTTCACCCAACTCTCATTTATGGCTCCAGGAATATAAAGCATATACAGTAGCCACACATGATAAACATCAGCAGACCAACTGAACCAGGTGGAGGTTAATTGACAGGTCCCAAACTCAGTGAGTAAGGTGGGGTATCTACTCCATCCTGGACTACACATTCTAACTTTTGTTTTGCCACTGGACTTTGATGGCTCTGGAAAACTTGAAAGACAATGATAATTTTGTACAACTCTGCCTCACTTAAATCCAATTAACACCAAGTCAAGACACACCCCATGATGTAATTATTCCTTTTCTAAAACAAAGGACAAACAACAATAGGAAATCTAAGAGCAGGAGCCATTGCTCAATAGACTATCAAAGGTTATAAACAATTTTCAAAAGGAGAATTTCTAACCATCAACAATTTTATTAAATGTAATGGAATACTATTGTGCAATAAAAATTAAGAGCAGTGGGGCAGTTAAATGGTGAAGTGTATAGAGCATTGGCCCTGAAGGCAGAAGAACCTAAGTTCAAATCCAGCATCAGAAACATAACACTTACTTAGCTATGTGATCCTGGATAAAGTCACTTAAACCCAATTGTCTGAGATTGGGGGTGGGGGGGGGAAGTAGAAAGAGGGTAGAAGGGGGAAAGGAAAGAAAAAAATAGAAAAAAAAAGAAAAGAAAATGATGAATAGAACAGAACAGAAAAATTAGAAAAACTCACATGAGCTGATGCTGAGTGAAGTGGAGAGAACCAGGAGAACATGGAACACAGTAACAGCAATATTGTGCGATGATCAACTATGACAGACAGACTTAGTTCTTCTCAGCAGCACAATGAGCCAAGACAATTTCAAAAGACTCATGCTATTAATATGTAGAGAAAGAAGCAGGTTGTCTGAATAAATATCAAAACATACTATTTTCACTTTTGGAGTTTTTTTGCTTCTTTTTCCCTTGTGGATTTTCCCCCTTCTGGCTTGATCCTTCTTTCACAACTTGACTAATGTAAAAATATGTTTAACATGATTGCACATGTATAGCCTATATGAGATTGCTTGCTATCTTTGGAAGGGTGGAAATGAAGAGAGAGAAAGAAAGGAAGAAAAATTTGGAACTCAAAATCTTATAAAAATGAATCTTGAAATATCTACATATAATGATAAAAAATAAAATACCTTTTAAAAAATACCAACTATATTAAAGAATATCACTAATTAACAATAATAATAATAAAAATCTAAATTAACTGAGTTCTGGGATTTAATAATATACTAATCAAATTAACAAAGGTATTAAATAAACTTATAGGAAAAGATAATGTTGGAATGGCTGTGGGGAGACAACAAAGCTGACAAACTGTTGTTAGAGATATGAATTAGAATCATTCTGGAAAAGAACTTGGAATTATTTGAGAAAATTGTAATCAGGATATTCATTTATAGGTATATGTTCATATCATTTGACCAAGAAAGCCCATCACCGTATGAGCATTATTGCAAATAAAAAGCATATGCTTATATGTACCAATATTTCTATTTGTGTGTCTGTGTGTTTGTGTGTATAAAACTGGAAGTAAAGCATATGTCCAGTGATTGGTGATTGTCAGAACATATTATATTGGACAAATGTAATATAATAGTATTCTATTGCAAAAAAAAAAATAGTGAATATGAAGAATTCAAGGGTAACCTTGGAAAATTGATAATAAGTGATAGAGTGGAGTAAACAAAAGCAGAATACATAATACAGTAATGTAAACCAAAAGTATACTAAAAAGAAACTGAATTTCCAGTAATTGTAATGATCTTTCTTGTTCTTAAAGAATAGATGAATGCATTTCTCTCCATTTAGTAGATTAGTGGGGAATAATAAAGGTGAAATGTATATATTAACAAATGTAATCACTGTGTTAGTTTTGCTTTATCAATTAATTGTAGTACAAGGAAGGATATATCTGGAAATGCCAGTGATGTAAAAACCCAAGCTATAAATAAAACTAATTCTCACTGTGAAAGAGAAATATCTAAATCTTTTAATTATGAAAGAAATTTCCGTCATTTTGCTTTTTCTTTTACATTGAATGTTTATTAAGGGGGAAACGGTAACTAATTTAAATGTTAAAAAAGAGAGAGACAATATATCAGCAGGCCACTGCTTGCTTCCCAATAATCAAGATGCTTCCACCAATCTGTGATATTTTTTATAATTATCAGGGTTTTTTTTAAACCTATTGGGTCAATTCTTTGGTAATACAAGAATTTATAGGTTTATATAACATAAAGTTAGCATTATCTAGGATCCTAGAAGTAATCAGAATTAAATGATTTGCCAAGATCACACAGAAAGTGACAGAACCAGAATTTGAACCTAGCTCCTTTGACTACAAACTCATTGTTCTTTCCACAATACTCTTAACATTTCTACCAATCACTCATTAGATCTAGAATATCTTATAGTCACCCGTATTAGTAGTAACATAATTGAACTATCTAAAGGAAAAAGTTTGTAGGACCTGAATAATCATAGTGAAAAGTAAGAAGGACATCTCAGGAGAAAAGGGCCAGCTTAAGAAAAAAAAATAATATATTTAAAGAACAATTTGAAACTATTCCCAAACAGTTATAAGATTGTTCATACCTTTTGATCCAACAGTGTCTTTACTGGGTCTGTATCCCAAAGAGATCATAAAAGAGAGAAAAGGAACCATATGTGCAAAAATGTTTATAGCAGTTCTTTTTGTAATTACAAGGAACTGGAGAATGAATGGATGCCCATCAACTAAGAAATGGCTGAATAAGTTATGATATATGAATATAATGGAATATTATTTTATGTAAGAAATGTTGAGCAGCTGATTTCAGAAAAGCCTGGAAAGACTTATATGAAGACTTATATGAATTGATGATGAGTGAAATAAGCAGAACCAGGAGAACATTACACACAATAATAGCAAGATTATGTGATGATCAACTGTGATAGACTTGGCTACTCTTAGCAATACATTGATTCAAGACAATTCCAATAGACTTGGGATAAAAAATGTCAACTGTATCCAGAAAGAGAACTATGGAGACTGAATGCGAATCAAACCATACTATTTTCATCTCTTTTTGTTTGCTTACTTTTTCTTTCTCATGTTTTTTTTTTCTTTTTCTTCTGACTTTTCTTTCACAAAATCACTAGTACGGAACTACATTTTGAATGATTGTACATGTATGACCTATATTGGATTGTTTGCTGTCTTGGGGAGGGGGAAAATGAGGAGAAAAGGGATTTAAAAAATCTGGAACTCAAAATCTTACAAAAATTAATGTTGAAAACTATCTTTAGATGTAATTGGGAACATAAATACTATTGAATTTTTTTTTAAAGAATATACTCATGAACTGATGCTGAGTGAAACGAGCAGAACCAGGAGATCATTATACACAGCAAGAACAGTATTACATGATGATCAATTCTGATGGACATGGCTCTCTGCAACAAAGAATTGTCTCAAACCAGTTCCAATTGTTCATTGAAGAAAACCATATACACCCAGAGAGAGGGATATGAAATATGGACCACAACGTAACATTTTCATGATCTCTATTGATATGTGCTTGCATTGTGTTGCCTTTCTCTGATTTTCTTTTTTTTCTTGTAGATAGGATTTTTCTTGCATAACTTGTCAAGTATTTCAACATTATTAACATGTAGTGGACTTCCTGCCATTTAGGGGAGGGGAGGGGACGAGGGGTAAAATTTGTAATAGAAAGCTTTGTAAAGATCAATGCTGGGGAACTACCCATACATATGTTATACAAATAAAAAGCTTTAATAATAATTTTAAAAAAGAATATACTCATGGCACAGAGAGGAAACTTCTGGCTGAAAGAGAATGAAATTTCCTTTGGAACATAATAGATAAAATGAAATTATTGATAGTTGACTAGAACAATGAAATATGCAATTCTCCAAGAGTACAACAGTCTTACCAGAATACTTCCAACTTACTTCCTGATTTATGTATTAAACAGAGACATATCTCTTATATGCATATAATAAAATGAAAATTATGATGCTCTCTTTCTGTGATTATGTGAGTCTACAGAAATTACTGAGGTAAATTTCATTTTCTTCATACTCTTAACTAACAAAATGACTCAGCAGTCCTTATTTCTCTCCCTGAGCAAAACATGCTTTGCTTTTGCTTGGACACATTAACAGCTATTAAAATAATTCTTTTCATTTCATCAATTATACAATAGAAAGAGAAAATGTGGAAATACCGTATAACTCCCCAGGTTCTGCTAGCCCTTTCATGCTGTTGTTATTACTGCTGCTGCTAGTCTTTCACTCTCTCAGAAGACCATGACATCAAGGAGGTGATGCCATGACATGCAAGTGAATTAAATTTAAGTGAGGGAGGGCTGTGCAAGGTCACCAGCCTCACGTTATCCTCCAGGATCATCTGAGTCTAGCAACAAGATATATATCAGGAAGACTGGAGATGACTGTGGATTCAGTGAGAGACCTTGACTTTTTTAAGCTAATATTTAATAGCACTCAGTTTGACTAAAGCAACCACCTGAGAAGTAATAAAATCTTTCATTACCAAAGTAATTTCGGTATTTGTGTCTATCTTACTCAAAAACTTTTATCTCCATAGAATGCATTTCTTTACTACTTTTCTAGCTAGCATTTATAAAAACTAGCATCTAAATAATGCTTTAAGATTTACAAAGGCCTTTACAAATTTATCTCATTTAATCCTTACAGCAACTCTGGGATAATTCTATCCTTATTTTATAAATAAGAAAATTGAAGAAGACAAAAGTTCAGTATCTTACCCAGTTACACAATTAGTGTCTGAGATCAGTTTTGAACTCACATCTTCCTGACTCTGGGTCCAACATTGCATCCACTGTCTCAGCTATCTGCCTTTTCTTAGAACTTAATAAACTGGGAATAAAAGGTATACTTTTCACAATATTAAGTATGAGTTAATTGTCCTACTTTTTACAATGAAGAACAGAATTTTAGAAAAATGTCCACCTCTATAAAATAGAGGGACTATGTTTCATTAGGATAAAAAATGCCCAAGTGTGAACATTTCCTATACCAATGAAGGATAGCATATTTTCTGAAACTTATGTTCTAGGAAAGTTGTCTGAACATACTGAGAAGTGAGGTACCTTGTTCAGAATCACACAGTCAGAGTCAGAGCCTTCCTGATTCATAGGGGAGCTCTCTATCTACATACTGTGTTGCTTCTGTTCTGCTTTAAATAAATACAATTGCCCCATGATTTACTTACAAAATTAAAGCCTTTAAGTTAAAATAAGGCCTTTAAAAAGATCTTGCTAAGGAACTGGAAACTGAATGGATGCCCATCAGTTGGGGAATGACTGAATAAGTTAAGGAATATTGTTATATTATTATTCTGTAAGAAACGATCAGCAGAATGATTTGAGAGGCCTGGAGAGACTTCCATGAACTGATGCTAAGTGAAGTGAATATTACTAAGAGAACATTGTACACAGTGTCTACAAAATTATGTGGTGATCAACTCTGATGGACATTGCCCTTTTCAACAATGTGGTGATTCAAATTAATTTCAATAGACTTATGATGGAGGGAGCCACCACAATCAGAAAGAGAATTCTGGAGAATGAATGAGGATTACAACATAGTATTTACACCTTTTTTGTTATTTGCTTGTTTTTTTTTTCTTTCTTCCTTTCTCAGTTTTTTTTCTTTTTTGATCTGATTTTTCTTGTGTAGCATGATAAATGCAGAAATATGTATAGAAGAATTGCACATGTTTAACATATATATTAAATTGTTTCCTTCCAGGGGAAAAGGATAGGGGAAGGAAGGGAGAAAAAATTGGAACATAGGATTTTACAAAGGTGAAAGTTGAAAACTATTTTTGCAAGCATTTTGAAAATTAAAAACTATTATTAAAAAGAAAAAAGGCCTTTCTTTTTAGCTATTTTATAAAAGATCAGAAATTCTAAAGATAACATATATTTATATATATTCTTCTTTTGTCTTGGATTTTATTCTATAGTATATAGGCTCAAAAGGCGGGAAATCTCACTATCATTTAAATGTAACAGGTCTTTATTATACAAATACTATATGTTCTTCCCAAGCTAGATAGTAGAATTATGAAAGAAGTAAAAGAATATTCTTTACTTTCAAGTAGCCTATAGTCCATTTGAAAACAAGGTGTTACATAAGAAAGTAAATGACATTGTAGTATAAACTGTGCAACTGAGTGCATTCAGAATAATGGATAGAGCTGTGCAATTTCCAAAACAAACTTCAGCTGCTCTTTCAACAATCCCAAATCATTTGTTGCAACAAAATCCCACATTTTTAAGTGTTAGTAGCCTCTGATGTTGAATAACTGGGAAATATGGAATATCATAGTTTCTGAAGAATTTGTAAGTGACTCAATACACCCTAGAGAAATATGTGGTGAGTAAAAGTAGATGACAACATTATGCCAATGAGAAGTTGGTGCAAAAAATATAACATAGGAAATCTATGGAAGGGATAAAAGATAAGTAGCACTAAATCATGCAATACAATGTTAAAATGACTAGAAGAAATCTTCTGGAATACTGAATAGATGCTCATTGGAAGAAGTGTAAGAAGATTCACCATACAGTACAAGAAAATATGACTGGGTTAACATCTATACAATTGAATATAAGACCCACCAATAAAGTAGTAGGTCTATTAAAATATTTAATAAAATTATAGAATTATAGAATAGAGTTTGTTTCATGAAGGAGAAAAGTTTTCAGCTGAACTAATAGTATTATATAGAGATTGGGGAGAAAAGATACGCCTAAGAGATTAAATAGAATAAAAATGGAGACAGCAGGGAATGGGACTTACATGGGCAATAAGAAGAGGAACAATTTAGAGATAAATTTGGGGGGGGGCTGAAGCAAAAGTATAAGATAGGTAAAATGAGACTAGTTGACAAAAGGCAAAAAAATCATCCATTTAAGTTCAAAAGGGATATTAGAGACAATGCAGTTTGGCATACTCATTTTAAATTAACAAAACTGAGGCCCAAAGATGCCAATCTATTAACAAGCATTATTAAGGAGCTACTATGTATTAGAGATACTTAAACTTGATTGAAGGGAAGCTTTGAGGGAAAGACACTAATAGACTGAAGAGGGGAGAGACTGAAAAAGTTGCTGAAAATGATGGCATTTGAACTGAATCTTAAAGGAATCCAGGAAAATAAGAGGCAGAAATTGAAAAGGAATGCCTTCCAGATATAGTGGACAGCCAGTGGAATGCAGTATTTGAGTAAAAACAAAAAGATCAGTAGTGTAGTTGGATTAGAGAGTACACAGATAATGCAAATAAGGAAAATGGAAGAGTAGGAAAGGGTCAAGTCATAGAGAGCTTTAAATATCAGAGGATATTATATTTCATCATAAAGATAAAATGGAGACAATGGAACTTATTATATGGAGGCAACATGGTAAGATATGAATTTTTAGAAAATCATTTTAGTGATTAAGTAGAAAATGTGTTACAATGTAAAGAGATTTGAGAAGACCAATTAAAAACCTATTGCAATAGTCCAAGTTGAAGATTAAGAATATCTGAAATAAGAAGATAGTTATGCAAATGAGAAGAAGGTGAGATACATGAGATGTGAATGTAGAAACAACAAGAACAGATAAAAGACTGGATATGTCTGATGAATGAATGAGAATTTGAAGGTACTAACAGTTATTAGAGTGGAATATTGGAAGGACAGTCATGCTATGAAAATAATACAAAGTTAGAAAAAGAGGAGGGCTGAGACAGAGGGAATAAATCATATACTGGACATGTTGAATTTGAAGTCCTTATGGGACACAGTTGAATATGAACAAAAGGCCATTTGTGACATGGTACAGTAGCTCAAAACAGAGCTAAGGGATAGATATATAGATTTGAAACAATCTACATAGAGATAATAAATGAATTTATAGATGATGAGATAACCAAATGAGATGGTGTAGAGGAAAAAAAGGAGGGAGCCTGGCTCACCACTTGACAATAGTCACCATTAATGGTCATGATATGGTTGCTGATCCCACAAGGGAATCTCAGAAATGATAGTATTGATAAAGTAACAACTAAGGAGGAGCACTTTCCTGAAAACCTATATAGGACAGAGTATCTTGAAAGAATAGATAATCACTGAGGTCAAATGGTAAAGAGAGATTAATAAACTCTTGCCCAAGTGTCAGGTGTGGGATATGACAGAGGTCTTTTTAGTCAAAACTTTAACTGCATTTTAGAAAGGTTAATATGGCAGCAATATAAAGGGGAGTGACAGGAAGATATGGAGATCAACTTAGATCTGAAAGGTCTATTTCAAATGATGAGGTCCTTTATTTAAGTTGACATTGGAAACAGTGAGGAAACTTTTAATCAGAGGATGTTTGCAATGGAATAGAATTATTTGTAAAAACAAAACAAAACAAAAAAAACTAATACCTTAATGTACATGTTAAGTGAAATAAAAAGTGAAAAATATCTGAATTTATTAAGCATTTATAACCCAAAGAAAAGCTATTGGCAAAATAGAGAAATTGAAACAGACAACTAGACTTTTTGGAAAAATACCTAATTAAGTTTGGAACATGCTCTAGTTTGAGATTACATAAAGACATCCTTTAAGAGGTGTTTCATATACAGCTGTAAATATAGAATGATGTTCATGTTAAGACAAGAAATCAAAGAGATGTTTTCAATTTTTTTAAAATATTTTCCACCAAGACTGAGAACCGATATTCCATCCTATATAGAACAGATACAGTTATAGCTTCCCAAGTCTTCCTTTCTCTAAGTTTGATTCCAAGCTAAGCCATCAACATCATACTTCATTCACATTCATCTGGCCATCTGGCATAATAGTATTTATGGCTGCAATGGCCATCTGCCTGGTAATGCCATTTATAATATATTCCTGCTACTCGTGTAAGAACTTTAGCATTCCACTGATTGCTTCAGAAGCAAAAAAAAAAAAAAAAAAACCAAGTCAATAGGCCAAAAATGGGAAACTTGGCTATCAGCACTTTTTGATGGCCCAGAAAAGACAAGAAAATTTAACTAATCTGCTGAAGGAAAATATAGTCGAAAATTCAAGATTTCCTTTACAACCATCACAAAACATCAAACAATTGGCTGAGCAATAAAAACGAAATGAATTAAGTAAGCAAAGTCACCATATTTGAGAGGCTGGCAGAGAATTTTGGCAGTACAATTTTCTAGCTCAAGATTCTTGACTAAACTTATCTATAGATCAGGAATTATTAATTACTCACTCTTCAAGTATTTAAAAGACTGACAAAAGATCACTTTTTTTCTTGGTTGGACTGAAAGGAGGAAAAAAGGGAGCAATTACTAGGAATTATAAAGAGACAGTTGTAATCTCAAGAGATATTTTGATTGTCTACTATGTGCAAAGCACTGTGCCAGGCACTTGAGATACAAAGATAAAGAAAGGATCTGATTTCAAAAACCTTACATTTTTGGCATGATTAAAAAAAAAAACACTTCACAATGATTAGAAATATCCAAAAATAGTATGGGTTCCCTCATAATATAATGAGTTGCTTAGGACAAGAAGTCATCTAGCAGAAGCTGGAAAATCGGTTTTCTGGAATGTGGTAGAGATTATACCTATTCAAGTACTGATTGAAATAGATGATTTATGAAGTCTGTACCAATCCTAAGAGTGGATACAACTAATTTTTATTATCTTATTCCTGAAATGTACAATTTCCTTTCCTCTGTTTCTTAGAATCTATCATGTACCACCTCCTATAGGAAGTCTTGCTTGACCTCTCCCCTTCCCAGTTGTTAGTGTGCTCTGTCCTTCCCTAAATGACCATGTAGATACAAATCTGCTTATACTTTCTGTGCATCTGTAGAATGTAAACTACGAGAAAAGGAGTACTATTTGTTCATCTTGTTTCTACCAGATATAGGATAAAGCACCATTTATAAATGCTTACTAGATTGAATGATATTCTATACCAGAAACCACACTGGCCTTCTTGTCTAATATTATTTCTATTATTGGTCATCTTTGGAATTCTTACACTATGTGTCTTAAAATTTGGAGCATAAGTTTGTCATTATTGTTTTCTTGTTTTTAATTGTTGTTCCCTTTTCCCCTGAAAGTTTTATAGATTCTTTTGATCGACACTTTTTGTTTTCTGTGTTCAGAAATTCTATGCAGTATTCTTATTTTATTTATTTTTTTTGCATCATGTTATTCAAGTTATTTAATTTGTGCTTTTCTGGAAGAACTCTAAATCTTAAATTTTCTCATGCATCATGTCTTCAAGATCAATGTTTTGTTCATAAGGATACTACTTCTTTCTTTTAACATTATGATTTTTGTTTCTCTTCTTCCAAACTGTCTTTCATTTCTGCATATTTGCATTTCTAATTAGTTTTTCTTTCTTCTGTTTCTTGGTTAAGAATTGTCACCATGGATTCATGTCTTTTCTAATTTGCAAATCATTTCTGTTATGCAGATCAAAAATTCTGCTTTAACAATTCTTATTTCCTTTTTAAGCTATTCAAGAACATCTCACTCAAGTTACCTGCTCTTTTAAGAATCCACTAAATTCTTTGATTCATTTTCCTTTATGTTACAATATTTGTTCCAAGATTCCAGGACATTTGGAATAATAATTATATTCTTTTCTATTATTAGTATCTTCTCTATTGACTTATATGGTTATGCTCAAAGTCTTTAGACTTTTGATACTTTCCCATTTTAACCTCACTCCCCCCAAAACATTTCTTACTTTCTTACTCTACTTTGCCTGCAATTTCCCTGGATGCTGGATCTCAAAGTTGCCTCAGTGTTCTTTCAAACAGAATAATTTACTTTCACCACTCTCAATCTATGCCCCAACTATTTTCTACTGAGACAGAACTTGTCCAAGATAGCCACTGGTCATTTGCTTTAGGCAGCCTGGTGGATACATACGTGCTCTGACTCCTTGCTCCAGTTCCCTCTGTTCTTCAGTTCTCCAGTTCAGCATACTTTATACCACACAATGATACAGACCCAAAAAGAGTGAGCTTTTACACTTTGGTTTTCTACAGCACTGCTTGAAATGAACAGGATGGATCTGAATTCATTTGGAAGCCTATGTGTTGACTTGTGCAGCCTTCAGAGAATATGGTGAACAATAGAAGAGGAGGTATTGAATAAGTGTATTATAAGCTTCATAAACCATCAAATCGGAATGCTAAAGTCATCAACAGCTGGGTACCCAAGCAGAGCTAATTCAGTGACACTGAAGTTATCAGGACAACTTATCTTATTTGAACTTTCTTCATGAGGCAAATATCCAATTGAAAAGTGACTATATCATATGAAAACTATTCTAAATCACTATTGATTAGTGAAATTTAAATTGAAACAACTCTGAACTACCACCTCGCACCTATAAGATTAGCTAAGATAAAAAAAATAATGATAAATTTTGAAGGAAATGTGGGAAAACTGAGATATTAATGCATTGTTGATAGAACTGTGAACTGATCCAACCATTCTGGAGAGCAATTGGGAACTATGCCCAACTATACATACACTTTCATTCAATCGTCTCACTACTGGATCTATATCCCAAAGAAAGGGACCATAAAAGAGGGGAAAGGACTCATGTGCAAAAATGTTTGTAATAGCTCTTTATGGTAGCAAGGAATTGGAAACTGAGTGGATAGCTCAACATGTGGGAATGGCTGAATAAGTTATGGTATATGAATGTAATGGAAGATTATCTTTCTATAAGAAATGCTGAGCAGGCTGATTTCAGAAAAATCTGGAAAGACAACATGAACTCATGCTGAGTAAAGTGAGCAGAATCAGGAAAATATTGTACACAGTAGCAGCCAAGATTATGTAATGAGTAATGATCAAGTATGATAGATCTGTTGTGCAAAGCAATACATTGATCCAAGACAATTCCTTTTTTTTTTTTTTTTTTTTTTTGCTGAGGCAATTGGGGTTAACTTGCTCAGGTTTACACAGCTAGGGAATGTTAAATGTCTGAGACCAGATTTGAACTCAGGTCCTCCTCACTTCAGAGCTGGTGCTCTATCCACTGTGCCACCTAGCTGCCCCTGATCCAAGACAATTCTAATAGATGAGATAGAAATGCCATCCACATCCAGAGATAGAACTATGGAGACTAAATAAGGATTGAAGCATACTATTTTCACATTTATTATTTTTTCTTTTTAATTTCTTCATGGTTTTTCTCTTTTGTTCTGATTTTTCTTTAACAACGTGAATATTGTAATGTAATATTGTAATATATTTTAAATGATTGTATGTATATGTATATATAAAACATATATAAAAAATATATAAAACAGAGTGCTTACTATTTTGGGGGGGTTAAGGAAGGGAGGGAGGAAAAATAATTTGGAACTCAAAATCTTATAAAAATGAATGTTGAAAACTATCTTGGAAAAATAAAATTATTGAAATTTTAAAAGTAACTGTAGCTGGAAATAAAAAAGAAAAAGTTTTCCTTTCTGACCCAAGGGGTGAGAAACATGCTTCAGAATTCACAGGAGGAATTCTGGGGTGGCTATTACCTTAGCTACTATCTTATTTTTCACCTCAGCAAGGAATTCATTTTCAAAAAATATTCTGAATATAGCTTCATAACCCCATCTTATATAACTTTCATTTCATCCTTTTAGCTTAGGCAATTTGAATCTAGCTCCTAATTACAGACAATTTATATTTCCAGTAAGTGGGGAAATATGGTATTTGCCCTAGATAAGATGTGTGTGTGTGTGTCTGTGTGTTTGTAATGATTTGCTTTCTTGCCTTCCAGGAATATATCACATCTTGGATATTACAAATAAAAGCTTCAAAAATGTAGGTTCCTTTTAAATCTTGACTGATTGTTGAACTGAAGGTAGATGCCTCTTCTCATTCTCTCTCTCTTCTCTCTCTCTCTCTCTCTCTCCCCTTCCCCCCCCCTCTCATAAATTAATGTTTGAAAACAACAGTTTTGCAAAACTTTTTTTTGTTAGCTCTATAAATAGCCAGCAACCAAAATAAAGCAACAACAACAACAAAACATCAAAAAACTAGGCAGTACTTAAAAGTTAAAGAATCTAATAACTATACAGTTTTGTGGAACATGTTCAACAGAGAGTTTTTTCTTTTTGTACTGGATTGCTGTAATTTGCCCATTTCCCTTCTGAAACAGCTTTCAGCTTTTTAAAAAAAAAATAGTTACAATTTGAAGCCACAAATGGTTTATTTACTTTCTTATGAAATGTGTACAGAGATTCAGCTTTTAACTTTCATGTGATTCGGAAAGGCAGAACAAATTACCCTCAAAATATTATATCTCTTAATCTCTGATGTCAGTTTTTCTTTTGACAAAGTCCTACACTCATTACTAGGCTTAAGCAAAATAAAAGAATAATAGCAGCAAGGGATACAATCCAACTTTGTGTTTTCAGAGAGTTGCAAACAGCATGCTTCGCTGAGCATAGAGGCGGGGAATTTGTCCATTCCCCCCTAGTCTCAATATGAATCTAGAGTTTTACAGTCAAGAGGCTCACTGCCTTCCTTACTAACACTGTGGGGATTAGGACAATTTTGTATTGGCCCACATAAGGAAGTCACAGCTTCCTTCCTTTACTTTCTTCTTTTTCCTCTTCTTCTGCCTCTCAGTAAGTAATCTTGATATCAATTTATTCACACACCAATCTTCTTAGGATCCTAGATGTAGACCTGAAAGGGACTATAGGAAACATCTAGTACAAGTGATTCATTAACTCTCCCAAATTCAGATCGTGATTAGTGGCACATCTTGTGACTCCCAATCCAGTACTTTTTCCACTACACCAAATTACAAAAACCATTTTACCATTGGCAATAAAGTTTAATTTATGCTATATCAATATATTGGCATAGACACATATTAATAAGCTGATATGGTAATAAGTATGTTATTAGAAATGAATTTAATTTACATTATATTAATAAATTGATTTTAAAAAATCATGCAGAAATATGTACAGATAACAGACATGCAGATTATAATTTGACAAAAATTATAGGACTATTGAAGAAATGCAACATGATATAGTAACAAACTCTGGGTAAGACTCAAGTTCCACTTCAGCCACAAATTAATTATACAACCTTGATCAAGTCATTATCTTTTCTGCGCCATCTGTATGATTAAGATCTTGAAAGAAAGTCTCAAAGATATCTTTTAGCTCTAATACACATTTGAAAAGTTTTTATTTTAATACAAGCATGAACACTTCAATACAAAAAGAAGACTAGATGAAACTGCAAACTTCAGTAATATATAATTTGTTTTAAAGCATATATTAAATAAATGTGATAGTTTAAAATTGTAGCTCTGATATGTGACTATATGTTCAATATAGTCAAGATCATAGGTCATAGGAAAATAGAACATAGATTGGGGACTAGAAGGAAGCTCCAAGGACATCAAATCCAACCTTCTCATTTTTATAGATTATGAAGAACTGTGATCTGGAGAGTTTAAACAACTTGCCCAAGATCAGACAGGATGTAGGGGGACAGAAATGGGATTTGAACCCTGGCCTTTTCACTCCAAACCTAACATTCCTTGTTTTAAGTGCTCTATCTGTAAATGAGGTTTGCATTGTCTCAGATTACCTTGATGGAGGCATGGGAAGCACATGCAGATGATGAAACAAAACTCCTGGCTGGGGGAAGGACAATCCTAAAATGGAGTTGTGAGGGAAATTTAGAGTGAGTTGGTAAGATGTACACTGAAGACTAAAATTTAAAAGATAGATTTTTTAAAAGTTCTTAGCTAGGATTGTATGTCACAACAGGAAGTTTTTGCCTTCTTTGTATGCTTACCTTTAGAATAGTTCATGAATCACAAAAAAGCTCTTAATAAATGTGGACATCCCTATTTAGGGATATTGTAGAAAAGATTCATAGTTTATATAAGATTTTTTAGTGGGAGACCACAAGGTATTCATTATCTGAGAACAGATTAGAATTCAGATTTTATTGATGCCACATTTAGGTCTCCAACTAGTATCAATTAGTTAATTGTTTTTAAAAGGCTGAGGACAAGGACAAATCTAAAAGCCTAGGAGTTGATAGAAAAGAGAACATGGTTTTTCCCAAAGCCTTTCATCTTGAATTTCCACAAAGAAGTTGGGATAAAATATATTCCTTCACTGAAATGTGACATTTAAATTGATCTGAATTCATAATATTAAATTGTATTGTCATATTTGCATATTTTCATAACCTTTGCAATTCGTACTAGAAATCCTAATATTCTAATGGTATTTGGCATAATCACCCTCTCAACTTTAGGAGTGAGTTGAAGCCTACAGAGATAGAATTTGTTTGATTCTGAAAGGTCATCAAAACTAAATTTTAAAATTTTATTCATGAATCAGCATAATAGATTTAGTACTAGACCTAAGATTTTGATATTGCTGGAAGGAAGAGAACTCATGATCACTCCAAAAATGAATAATCAGACAAAAAATTCCATGGGGCACAATTCCTTACTCCTTTTTCACGTGACTTTAATTTTCTTTATCTATCCAGTGCTATGGTGGTCACTAAATCAAGAAAAATCATAACATTCTTTGTTTTACTAATGAATTTCTTTTGTTCTTATATTTCCCTATTTTTCATAAACTGGCAAATTTTTGTTAAATTATAAGGCTTAAAACAAGTAATGACTAGCACTAATAAAACTCTTTAAAAATTGTGAAACTACAAATATTTCCTCATTTGATCTTCACAATTATTTGGGTGGCTATTATTATCAAGAAACTGAGGCAGATAAAAATTAAGTGATTTGCCAAGGATCACACAACCAGTTAAGTGTCTGGAAAGAGATATGAATGCACATCTTCTTGAATCTAGGTCCAATACTTTCACTACTGTGGACTCCTTACTGCCTCTAAGATTCAGTGGCTTGTAGCTCCAGTTGTTATATAACACACATATACATACACACACACATATGCAAATGTGTATAACACAAATACGTGTAAAATTCCATCGTATTTTCAATTAGTCTGAGAAAACAATATATTTAAATTTAACATTGATAATTTTTCTGAGCAAATAAAATTTTAGATAATCTTGTTATTTGCCTAAATTAATCAAATCATTTCAAAAATGTAAAGGTCATTAAAAAAGTCACATATACTTTCATTTGTCTCCAGATTTTTAATTTTTCTCCATAGAATAAAAAGTTCCAGAAATCATGCATTTCTACTGCTGAATAAAAATAATTCCTATTTTATGAAGGCATCTAGGTGGCACAAAAATATGATTTTGGAACTAGAGTCAAAAAGACATGAATTTATATCCAACCACAGGCACTCACTAGTTCTATGATCATAGACAAATAACTTGTCTTCTGGCTACTTCCATTTCTCCATATGCAAAATGGGGGAATTAATAGCATCTATCTGTTTTGGTATCAATGAATACTTGTAAAGAACTTTGAGAACTTTAAATGCTCTTGTAATTTAGCTTATTACATACTGCATTACAATTCATAAAACATTTTCCTCACAGTAACCCTCTGCACTTGGAGTTCAAAGTATTGTTATCCTTATTTTAAAACTATAGAAACTAATGTTCAAAAGGTTTTTCCTTCACAAGGCAAGTAAGGAACAGAGATAGGATTTGAGTCCAGTTCTCCTGGCTGAAAACCAGGGCTCTGACCACCCAGTACACAAATATGTTCCAAATGCTGATCTACCAACTAGGTCAAGTCTGCTTCAGATTTGTAGGATTCCACCAAGCTTTCACTCTCTCAGAGTTCTTACTTTTAAACAAAGAAAGAAAGATATTCCCCTTTCTTATTCTTCTCTTTCCCTCCAATCCATTTCTCCTATTGAGATTTATAACTTTGGTACTATCCATTCCATTGATTTTTTTTTCTCATTTTCCTGTATATTTTGATTGCACATAGGTGTTTGTATGTTGACAGCCTTTTTGACAGTGAGTTTTTTGAGAAAAGAAATTGTATTTTGATTCATTTTGTTTTGCCTTTCTAACCCCTGTTCTTAGCATATAATGTGGTATATCAGATATGATTTTAAAAATTTGAAATTAAATTGAAATTAAATTAAAAATTTAAAAATATAAAAACCTTAAGGTGTCATGTAAGCAATGTTATTGTTAATATTCGTATCACTCCTGAGTAAGTTTTGTATAAGCAAACACTGTCATGATATATATTTTGTCTAAAAAAAAAATTGCTTACTTGATTTGACTCCCTTATCCTACATTTCTAATCAACTGCCAAATCTTGCTAGCTTCTATTTCCTCTACATTTTTTGCATTTTCAACCCATTCTCTTTTCTCAAATAGCCACCTTAGTTCAGGCCCTCATTACCCACTGATCTAAAATGTTGCAAAGGTATCCCAAGGAATTTAGGTAGCTTCTTCAAATTTCCTACTCTAGTCATCATCTTCTAAACTGATTTTCCTTAAATCAAGTTGAACTGGTAACTGTTTAACAATCAGGCTCAAAAAAAAAAAAAAGTAAGCACATACTGTATATTAGATCTGCACTAACACTTTTAAGTCTAGCCAAATTTAGCAATGGGGTCTCATAAGCAAGTTAAAGCTGGTTTCAGTGCACCTTCGCCTTAAAGACATATATGACTATGCCTTAAAGGGCTCCCTGTGGCCTTTAGGATAAAGTATAAACTCTTCCATTTAGCTTCAAAATTTAGGTTCAATCAATATTTCCAGACATTTCATACATTATGCCCCTTCTTCAAGGCCAAATTGGTCTTCTCTCTCTTCCTAATTCATAGTTCTCCGTATCTCGTCTCTATTTTTTTTTCCATTCCAAACCTACATTTCATTTCTTCCTAATCTCTATCTCTTAGAATTTCTCTTCCTTTAACATATTTCAAGCACAACCTTTTAAATGAAGCTTTTTTTGAGTCCTTTAAATTCTAGTACCCTTTCCTCCAAATCACCTTGCATTTAACTGCCTTGTATATAGTGTGGCCCAAACATCTTAGTGGTTTTTTGCTTAATTTATTCTAACCAGCAGGACGATTTCAGAGAGGCCTGGAGAGACTTGCATGAACTGATGCTGAGTGAAGTGAGCAGAACCAGGAGATCATTATACACAGTACAACAAGACTATATGATGATCAATTCTGATGGACATGGCTCTCTTCAACAATGATATGATTCAAACCAGTTCCTATAGTTCAGTGATGAAGATAGTCATATACATCCAGAGAGAGGCCTGTGGGAACTGAGTGTGGACCACAACATAGCATGTTCATGCTTTCTGTTGTTGTTTGCTTGCATTTTATTTACTTTCTCAATTTTTTTCCTTTTTGATCTGATTTATCTTGTGCAGCAAGATGATTGTATAAATATGTATATATATATATATAATATATATATATTGGATTTAACATATATTTTAACATGTTTAACATATATTGGATTACCAGCCATCTAGGGGAGGGGGTGGGGGAAAGGAGGGGAAAATTTGGAACACAAGGTTTTGCAAGGGTCAATGTTGAAAAATTATCCATGCATATGTTTTGAAAATAAAAAAGTTTTAATAAAAAAAAAGAAAAGAAAAAAGGAAAGATAATCTCAAAAAAAAATTTTTTTTTTTTGCTTTTTTTGCTGAGGCAATTGAGGTTAAGTGACTTGCCCAGGGTCACACAGCTAGGGAATGTTAAGTGTCTGAGATCAGATTTGAACTCAAGTCCTCCTGACTTCAGGGCTGGTGCTCTATCCAAAAAAAATTTTTTTAATTAAAAAAAAGAACAGTTTCACAGTCAGGGATTAAATGGGAGTTAAAGGAATTTTCTAACTCTAGATAATTTAGTGGCTTAGACTAAGGGTCATCAAATTGTTTTTTAATCAGTATGAATAAACTGAGGTACACATTTCCAATATTTATGTATTTAATTATTTATAAATACCATTAATTAAATAATATATGCAAGCTATATATGCCTTATTTTCTATTTGAATTTTGTCTTCTCCATTAGATTGAAAGCTCTTTGAGATCAAGGACTTGTTTTTGGCCCTTTTAGTATATTCATAATGCTTAACCCATTGAAGACATTTTAACAAATGTTGATTGACTGATTGATTCATGCATTCAAATGATGTTTATCCATTTATCCAATATTTAGCCAAGTAATATCTATTCAAATAATATTCATTCATTTAAGTAATATTTATCCTGGAATCAATAGATAGTGGAGTTTCTTGAATGGAGGAGTAACATAGCTAGATCTAAGCTTTAGGAAAATTACTTTGGCAGCTGACAGGATGATGAATCAGAGAGGAGCAAGATAAAGGCAGACTGAGACAATTAGTAGCCTATTATAGAAGTTCTGGCTAGAATATTTCAGAAAGGATAGAATACAACTCACCTTATGCTTTACTTAGTTATATACCCTTTGGAATCAGAAAGCACATTCCAAGGGCCCCACGCCCTATGCTTTAAACTGTCACAAATTAGCATAACACAAAGATTCAAAACAATAAAGTTTATATTAGCTTGAAGCATTCTGGTGGTTTTTGTTGGAAGTTTGTAGTCTCAGATATACATTAGAAGAGCATTTCCTTTTGTCATAGATTCATAGGATGCTACATAATTTAAAAATTGAAAAAAATAAGGAAAAATTTCCTCCAATACACACTGATCATATTGTCTTACAGGACAGGGAACATGCCTAGCTCATTCTTATTCACTTTTGCTGCCCCACAGATTTCTTGATATCATCAAGCAACCAATTAAGAAGCTTCTGGGAGGGGGTTGGGGAAAGAAAAAAAGGAAATTTCCATGATAGCTTTGTTGTATATTTAAAAGAAATAGAAATTTGTACATAGTAAAGTCTCAGTTTCACATACAATCATCTTGTTATTATACTATTATATATTATATTGTATATTGCATATTATAATATTGTATATTATACTATGTTATGGAAATATTTGCTCTATTCCCTAAATTTAAATTTTTTTTTCAAGAAATTTTAATTAAGTATATACTAGTTGCCTGGCATTTTGCTAGGCATTGGGGACATAAAGAAAACTAAAATAATTCCCACATGTACATATGTGGGTATATAGAAAATATACACAAAATAAATATAAGATAATTTTGGATAGAAGTCACTAATAACTGGTAGGATAAGAAAAGAATATTTTGTAGAAAGTAAGGCAAGCTGAATTTGAAAGAAACTAAGAATTCCTAGAGTAATGTGGAAAGAGTTCATAACAGGTGTGAGATATAGTAATAACAAAAACACAAAAACAAGAGAATGAATGTTTTGTATGAAGAAAAGTAAGAAAGTTAGTTTGTAACATAACGTATGTGTGAAAAGAAGAAATATGTAATAAAACTGGAAAGGTAGGTTAGGCTAGGCTGTAGTGTTTAAATACCAAACAAAGATGTTTTTATTTGATCCCAGAAGTAATCTCATCTTCTATGTTGCTTTCTCCTTTGATCAGTAAGTTGCTGATGCCATCTAATAGGCTGAGTTTTTTTTCATTGTACTGGGTTCTGTGGGTTCTTTACTATGTATCAACTTCTAGACAGCTTTTTCCCTAGAGGGGAGGTCATATAATTCTTTTTATAAATATAAACCTCAGCTGAGGATTTTTTTTCTGAGTCTTTTTATGAGTCAGACCCACAGATATACCTAGCCAGTATACAGAATAAAAATTTCTCCAGGCCACATCACCCTTTATGAACTCTTTCTGATTTCCCATTATAAATCAGTATTTGGGTTTGTATGAGTATATTCATATCAATTCACATCATATACTTGTTTGCTATTTCTATGATCTTGGATATTGTCCTGAGACATCACTTAACAAAACTGGCAAGGTTGGAATAGGTTGTTAACCATGTTCTTATATTCCTATAGTCATGCCTGAATTGTTCTTTCTACACACTAAATAGACAAAATAGAAGTTAAGCAATTTTATAGCTAGGGTAAATCTTCTTTTATTCATTCATTCGTAACATATTTATTAAGTATTTACTATGTGTCAATCATTGTGCTAGATATTCCAGAAACAAAGACAAAAAAAAAAATTCCTGTCCTCAAGTAGCTAATGAAAATAAACTATCTGTACATAGATAAGTTAATGCAAAATATTTAGAAAGGAAGCAGTTAGGAGACTAAGAGCAGGGAATGAAAACATCAACTAGAGAGATTAGGAAAGGTCTTATATAGAGATGTGAGTTCCTGAGCCTTTCAGACTAGAAGAAATATGGGACTTAAGAGGTGGAAATGCATTCCAGGCATGGGGCGATAAACTGCAAAGGAATGGAGATAAGAAATAGAATGTTATGTATAGATGATAGTTTAATTTGGATGGAACAAGGAATAATGACCTGAAATTAGTATAAGAACATAAGTTGTATATATAATAAAAATGGCCTTAGATGCTAAACAGTGGAGTTTGTTTTTTAACAAATCTGTCAAAGTGAGTCATTGAAGTTTCTTGAACAGGGAAGTGACATAATCAGTTTTGGTTTTAAAAATTATTGGCCCATTGCCTATGTGGAGAATTTATTGAAAAGTAAAGAAACTAGAGGCAGAGAGATCAATTAAGAGACTTATTGAAATAATTCAGGAAAGATGATTAAGATGAACACAAAAATATTGATTTGGGATTGTAGAAAAACAGACTGAAGTAAGACATGTTATAGAATTAGATTCAACTGATTGGCTATGATGTGAGAAGAAAGAAAGAAGAAAAGACTGACTTTTAGGTTATAATCTTGGATTATTAAAGAATGATAGTGCCCTCAGCAGAAATAGGGGCATTAGTGACCTTCATTGCCAGCAAAAAAATTCTTCAAAGTTATTCTAAACTTCTCAGAAACCAGAACAGAAGATCCTTTTTTTTCATTTCCTTCTTAAAATTTACATTTTCTTTTTCTTTTTTATAATAGCTTTTTATTTTTCAAAATTTATGCAAAAATAATATTCAATATTCATCCTTGCAAAATTCTATATACCAAACTTTTCTTTCTCCCTTTACCTTTCCCTATATAGCAAGCAATCTAACGTAGATTAAACTTTTTTTTCTTTTTTTTTTTTTTATTAAAGCTTTTTATTTGTATAACATATGTATGGGTAGTTCCCCAACAATGATCTTTAAAAAGCTTTCCATTCCAAATTTTACCCCCAGTCCCCTCCCCTCCCCTAGATGGCAGGAAGTCCACTACATGTTAATAATGTTGAAATGCTTGAGAAGTTATGCAAGAAACATCCTATCTACAAGAAAAAAAAAAAAGAATCAGAGAAAGGCAACACAATGCAAGCAAATGTCAACAGAGATCATGAAAATGTTACGTTGTGGTCCATATTTCATTTCCCTCTCTCTGGGTGTATATGGTTTTCTTCAGTGAACAATTGGAACTGGTTTGAGACAATTCTTTGTTGCACAGAGCCATGTCCATCAGAATTGATCATCATGTAATACTGTTGCTGTGTATGATGATCTCCTGGTTCTGCTCGTTTCACTCAGCATCAGTTCATGCAAGTCTCTCCAGGCCTCTCTGAAATCGTCCTGCTGGTCATTTCTTACAAAGCAATAATATTCCATAACATTCATATACCATAATTTATTCAGCCATTCTCCAATTGATGGGCATCCCTTCAGTTTCCAGTTTCTAGCCACTACAAAAAGGGCTGCCACAAACATTCTTGCACATGTGGGTCCCTTTCCCTCCTCTAAGATCTCTTTGGGATATAGGCCCAGTAGAAACACTGCTGGGTCAAAGGGTATACACAGTTTGACAACTTTTTGAGCATAGCTCCAAATTGCTCTCCAGAATGGTTGGATCCGTTCACAGTTCAACCAACAATGTATTAGTGTCCCAGTTTTCCCACATCCCCTCCAAAATTCATCGTTATCTTTTCCTGTCATTTTAGCCAATCTGACAGGTGTGTAGTGGTACCTCAGAGTTGTCTTAATATGCATTTCTCTGATCAATAGTGATTTGGAACAACTTTTCATATGACTAGAGATGGTTTTAATTTCATCATCTGAAAATTGTCTGTTCATATCCCTTGACCACTTATCTATTGGAGAGTGGCTTGAATTCTTATATATATGAGACAATTCTCTATATATTTTAGAAATGAGGCCTTTATCAGAACCATTAAATGTAAAGATGATTTCCCAATTTGATGCTTCCCTCCTAATCTTGTCTGCATTTATTTTGTTTGTACAGAAACTTTTTAACTTAATATAATCAAAATTATTCATCTGGTGTTCAATTAGGTCTTCTTTGGACATAAATTTATTCCATCTCCACAGGTCTGAGAGATAAACTATATTACGTTCTTCTAACTTGCTTACAAAGTCCCTCTTTATATCTAGATCATGAACCCATTTAGATCTTATCTTGGTATGTGGTGTTAGGTATGGGTCAAGCCCTAATTTCTTCCACACTAGTTTCCAATTTTCCCAGCAGTTTTTGCCAAATAGAGAGTATTTATCCCAAAAGCTGTGTTCTTTGGGTTTATCGAATACTAGATTGTTAAGGTTATTGCCTAGATTGTCCTGATATCCTATCCTGTGTCACTGATCGACTGCTCTATTTCTTAGCCAGTACCAAACGGTTTTGATGACTACTGCTTTATAATATACTTTTAGATCTGGTACAGCAAGGCCACCTTCATCTGCTTTTTTTTTTCATTAATCCCCTTGAAATCCTTGAGCTTTTGTTCTTCCAAATGAACTTTGCTACTATTTTTTCTAGATCTGTAAAATAATTTCTTTGGAGTTTGATTGGTATGGCACTAAATAAGTAGATTAGTTTGGGTAGTATTGTCATTTTTATTATGTTCGCTCTGCCTACCCATGAGCACTTAATATTTTTCCAATTGATTAGGTCTGATTTTATTTGTGTGGAAAGTGTTTTGTAATTTAGTTCGTATAGTTTCTGACTTTTCCTTGGCAGATAGATTCCCAAATATTTTATCCTATCATCTGCTATTTGGAATGGAATTTCTTTTTGTATCTCTTGATGCTGAACTTTGTTGGTAATATATAAAAATGCTGATGATTTATGTGGATTAATTTTGAATCCTGACACTTTGCTGAAGTTGTGAATTATTTCTAGTAGTTTTTTTAGTTGAGTCTCTAGGGTTCTCTAAGTATACCATCATGTCACATAGATTAAACCTGAGCAATTCTTCTAAACACATTTCTACCTTTAGCATTCTGCACAAGAAAAATCAGATCAAAAGGGGCAAAATGAGAAAGAAGAAAACAAGCAAGCAAAAAACAACAATAAAATGAAAATATTATGTTATGATCCACATTCAGTCCCCGTAGTCCTCTCTCTGGATGCAGATGGCTCTCTCTATCATAAGTCTAGTGAAATTGGTCTGAACCACTTCATTGTTGAAAAGTGCCAAGTTCATCACAAGTACATCACAGTTCATCACATCATTTAATCTTGTTGCTGTGTACAATATTTTTTTAGTTCTACTCACTTCACTTAGCATCAGTTCATGTAAATCTCTCCAGACCTTCCTGAAATTAGTCTGTTAATCATTTCTTATACAATAATATTTCATTGCATTTATATTCCATTACTTATTCAGCCAAGATCAGAAGATTCGTTAAAATGAAGCCAAAATATAGGAGAATAGTGTCACTAGAGTTCCAAAGTCCCTTATCCATTCCAGCTTTTCTCCTTATCCCACTAATTAAGATGGTGTTATTAAACTTGAGATATATAACAGAATCATAGCATGTTTAAGTTAGAAGGGATCTCTTATATCATCTAATCCACCCACCTTATTTTAAATAAAGAAACTGAGATCGAGAGAGATTACATTTTTTTTCAGAGCTACAGAATAAAATCATATCTTCTAATTCCAGTCAAATAGAGGAGAAATCTACTCACTCCTTTATAATAGTTAAGAAAGCAGATCTTTCCCTTTCTCATAAACACATCAAGGATTTCCCTTCATCGAGTTATCAAGTCAATAAGTATTATTAAATATGAACTATGTATCAGGAATTGTGCTAAGCACTGGGGATATAAAGAAAGGCAGAAAATTAAAAACCACCAAAAAGATCTGACATTCTAATAAGGAAATTAGATCACACATAATATATATATATGTATATATATATAACAAATTTTAGTTCATCAACAGAGGTTTGGCATTAGTATTCAGAGAGAATAGATTTCATGTAGAAAATGAGAATTTACTTGGACTAAAGTAGAATATAAGGCTCCACAGATTTCTTTGGTTTTTCAAATGCCAGAAATGAATATCTAAAAATGGACAAAGATAATGAAGCACATTCTGAAAGAAAATCTGTCTAAACATTTAAAATGTGTTTATGACATCCTCAGATTTTGAAATGAAAATAATTGGGGCCTTTTTTTAACCCAGAAAAAATGGTTATTATCAGAGAAATAATTTTGTACCATTTAGAGAATTTATTCTTCATCAAGCACAACAAAGATATTTACATTTTCTTACTCTTCAAATCACGGCCACTATGCAGATGGGGAAGAGGGAGTAAATTATAAAAAGTGATTTCTCTAAAGGAGCAAAACAAATATGTGATGAGATTAAAAAATTATGTCAATATGAATCACATTGTCTTTACCGGGGGAAGCCAAGGAATGAGTAACATGAAAAATATTCCTCCTAATATGACTCAGTGGCCTTTGTAGATAAATAGTCAAGTTTGAGAGGAAGATGAGTAGAGCATTCTTCTCATGTCCTCATAACAAGTTGGTTATTTTTCCAATACCATACATAAGCAATGACTCTCCATTTCTACAACAAGGAACTCCTTTGTACATATCTGTCTTAGGGAATTAGAAAACACAAGAGACAACATATTCAACTCTTCACTGAACTCTTCTGTGTTAACATCATGAAAAAATTCCATTTGATCATGCTGGTTTCTGACAAAATGTGCTTTGATAGTACAGGTATTTTAGGACTCATCATATTGGTTATTATGGCTCAGTTCCTTAAAATCAGGGATTTTTTTTGACATACATCATTCTTGATGCATTCATTTAGGCCTAATATTACCTTACATGAAAGACACTAAAACAATTTTCTTCCAAATCAGCACGCAGTCTGATGAATGAAAGCAGTCCCCAATTCATGAAAGGGCTGTGTTCCAAAAGTTTATTGGCAAGTCATCGGTTTGGAACTCAGAACACATTTCTCCATAGAGTAAAAAAAAAAAAAAAAAAGTTATACTTGGCATTAAAGTCTCAGTCCAACCCAGAGAACCCTATTCAATATTATGTAGTACATAAACTTTTATATTACAATATATTTTAAAGGCAAGAAATCATGTAATGCAAGAAGTATCAGCACCAGCTAATTCTCCTTAGGGGAGAGATGGGTTCAAAAAACAGAAGAAAGCATTCCCAGAGCAAAGTTTCTTTCTGCTTCTTGCAAGTTCTCCAAACTCCATCCCAGTCCGAGCAAATTCATATGTTTCTCAGGCTTTTGACTAATTGATAGAAGCATTTGTTTTGCTTACTCGTACTTCTCACCAATTTTCCCCTCCTCAACTATTAAGTAATAATTTATAAGGAAAAAAAAAAAACTGTGCAAGGTCACTCTTTAACATTCCTCAGAGGTATCTTCATTTCAGAAAGGGGTTGAACCTTAATCAAAATGAAACTAATTGGAGGAAGATCAGGTGTTGTCATAGCCAAGTAGAAATTAAGGCAAGGTAAAGAAAAGTTGATTTTTGTTCAACAATAGATGGAGTCTGATTGTAAGACTACTCCCTAATGTCAGCATCCAAATAAGATCTTACAGCACAGATCCCACCAGGAGCATAATACCTACTTGAGAATACTGCAGATGAGCTGTGCTCCCCCACAACTGCCATAACCACTAAGAGAGTCTTCATCACTGAATAATCTTATACAGTATCTTTCTCCCCAAGTTACGAGGTTTTCCCAGTGTCAGTATAATGAGTATTATAACAGTTTGGTGAGTGTTTTCCTGTAAAAATCCTGTCTAATTGGTTTTACCTTGCGGCTGGTACCTTGCTCTGAATCTTCATTATTTTTGAATTTGTGAATACCATACCTACTGCATGAGATTCAACTCTGGCAGTTTTTAGCCTCTGTCTGGATAATAGCACAAGTAGCCTTTGTGCTATTATCAAGTGAGGCAAGATAGTCATGATAAGAATTTTATCAGGGCGGATGAGTTCTTGGTCAACCTGATCACTATATTACCTCTACCAGAGATCAGAACTCACTAGATTCAAAATAATCATGACCTGGAGAAATAGGTGCTACCCACAGCATCTATGGTGTCTATGTCTTTTAAAAGGTTCCTCATTTTCTCTACTTCTTGAGGCACATATTTTCTAAAACTATAGGTTTCATCAAAATTCACATGGTAGTACTAATGGATTCTAGAGTGACTTTGGAGAGAGAGAGAAAGAACACTAATTTGTATCTTTGCATTTATATTTGCTTTTAAGAGTTTGGGGTTTGGATTTTTTTTTTTTTTGGTAAATATAGGATTAGAAATATTGCTTTTCTCCCCCAAAGTAATGAAGAAGAAATTTATGTCCAGTCTTGTTGGTTGTAAAGTGTTTGGTTTCTTCAGGTATGGCTAGTCCTGTTTTCTTAACAGCTTTCTCAGTGCCCCCAGGCAACTCTCTAAGATTCTAAATTGCAGAATAGCAATAGATCTGCATTGATAAATGAAGCTTCCTCACTCTCAGATGTCTACACAAATTAAATCATCACTAAATCATGCAGAAATAAAATCCATCATTGTGCCTTATGCAGGCATCTCATGTGCAGGCCAGACAGATTGATGGTTCAGTATTAGACTGCAGTCATACAGTCATTAAGATATGAGTTCAAATTCGGCCTCAAATGGTTATTAGATGTGTGACCTCTGCAAGTCTTTTAACCTTGTTTGCATCAATTTGTTCAACAGTAAATTGGAGATAAAAGCCTCACCTGAGAGCCTGAGGGTACCAACCCTGAAGTCAGGAGGACTTGAGTTTAAATCTGGACTCAGACAATACTTCCTAGCTGTGTGGACCTAGGCAAGTCACTTAACACCAATTGCCTAAAAAAAAGAAAGAAAGAAAGAAAAAAGAAGAAAAGAAAAGAAAAAAGCCAAGCCTAACATTGCAGGATTTATTGACAACCAAATGTGACATTTGTAAAGTGCTTAGTACAAGGTCTGGCATACAGTAGGTGCTACATATATGTTTATTCCCTACTTCTTTCCTGAAAGCTCCTCAAACTCACTTCCTGCTATCTGATCACATAGGGAGGTATTAGGGGACCAAACTAGTGCTGCTCCACCCACGGCAAACTTGTAACTCCAGAGTTCCTGGGTGTCCTGTTGCTTCCTTAATAGCACAACTTGAAAAACTGGAAGGTGTCTGGGTCCACTCTTTTTCTAGGTGACCTATTCTGTAGGTGTCTATTCTGTAGTTTAAACTAGGATAAGAGGAAGCAATTTCTTTCTACCCTCTCCTAAAACATGGAGGATTGATTAGTTAGGGTCTCTAACCAGGATCTCAAAGATCTAAGTACACAGAAGGATAGCAAGGGACCATTTCCCCAAGACTCATAATCTTATTTAGCTTTCTCTTTTTAAAAAAATTACTTTCCCTTAATTTTATTTCCATTTTTCTATCACTCTCAGGCTCTATAGTTTCTTTCCTTCCTTCTTTCCTTCCTTATTCTCTTCCTTCCTTCCTCCTTCCCTTCCTTCTTACCTCCTTCCCTTCCTTCCTTCCTTCCTTCCTTCCTCTCTTCCTTCCATTTCTTTTTCTTTCTTTCTTTTTTCTCTTTCTTTCCTTCTTTTTCTTTCTTTCTTAATTATTTATTTTAATAAATAAGATCCAGGAATATATTCCTTGTCTACTTAGCTTTCTATCTAGTTACTTCTCCTCTCCTCTTCCCCAATAGAACTGGTCATATCTGGAAATGTTTGAATCCTTTTGAACCTATAGTCTACTACTTTTCTACCTAAAAGTGGGAGACATACTTCACCATGTATTCTCCAAGAAGTGGTTGACTACTGGGGGAAAGGGAAAATAATAGGACTGAAATCACAAGATCTTACACTTAAAGTTGAGAGTGAACTTATAGACCATCTAATTCCAATGGTTTCATTTTAACAGCTAAAGAAACTGAAGGCTTCATAGGTAATAAGTATCAGAAATGAGATTTGAATCCAGGTATTCTTGACTCTATGATGGTTTTCCTGAAATTATGTAAAGAAGTGAACTTACAAAACAAGTTTTAAAGGATGGAGGGGAGGCATTCAAAAGTATTAAAAAAAACTTCATGCTCACAGGACTCACAAGGTTCAAATATATTTCTAAGGTTGACCTCTGTTCTTTTCTTCAGAATACCAAATTCAAACGTTCTGGCTGACACTGATTACTTTTCAGCAGCTCCATTTCCAATATCTTAGAAGGGGATGCTAAAGTTGAAGAAGACAGTTTCCTGACAACCACTTGCCCCATGCCCCTCAGTCAATTGAACCAACTTGCTGAGCAGGGACCCTTGCTGCTCTGTGGTACCCTCTTCTAGTCTACTGCCTGTGGTCTGATGAGGAGACAGCAAGCCAGATGTTTTCCCTCCAGGATTTATCTATCACTTGCCACAACAAGGAAGTAATAGCCTACTGGCTCTGGAGTTGTCAAGATTTTCATCAGATTAACTTAGAGAGGGGTTCCATGCAATATGAATTAGAAAAATTTTAAAATTATTTTTAAAGGGCAGGCAGACAGAATGGAATAATATATTTAAAAACTGAATATATAGGGATTTGAAAGAGGGGGAAAATGTAATGATGCAAGAAAAATGATAGGAGAGCAATAAAGGCTTGATGGGAACTGGTGCATGACTTTAGCTGACAATATTGCTAACAACATAATTTTTTATATCCTACTTTTATTTTTCCTACATATAGTATGCTATATCCAGTGATAAGCATACATGGAATTATGCTTTTTTAATACAGTTATTTGAATTCAGTAGGACATAAACACACTCTACCAACCAAATTTTGAATACACTGTATAATTCATACATATGGTAACCACATGATCTGAGAAATGATTTTTTTCCTGATTTGTGAATTTTTTATGTGAAATTCGCTCAGTATCCCCAGAAACTAGAAACCTTAGGGTCAGACATGGCAACCATAGCACTGTTCCATGTAGACATCAAAAACACTACATAAATAGCAATATGAGATAGAGAATACAGATTTGTGTGATTTTGCAAGGAATTGACACATTTCTTTAGTTGGTGACTCTCCTTGTTTTGTACTTTCATTGGTAATAGTCTTTGGCAATGTTTGCATATTTTTATTGTCACATTTAATGCTTTAAGTTATTCCAAGACTCTCAAAATGTTGAAATTTCTTGATATTTCCATTATTTCCAGTAACAGAGGTAAGGCTATTTGAAGACAGTTCCATATTTCAAGACTATGGAGTTGTTATATTCATATACTAATTTTAGAGCATATGAGGCTAATTCATTTATTCACTAATCTGACAAATTAGTGAATGCCACTGCTTGATAGCTTAAAAATGGAAAGACTAAGGTACACATTTTCTTAGTTTCATTTTCTACTCTGACAAAATCACTGGGTAAAGTCTGGGGAAATTCCTTTAATGCCTCAATTATCTAAAACTGGAAGCCTAGTATTTATGATTCTAGATTATATATATGTATTTTGAAAATAAAAAGCTAAAAAAAAAGAAAAAGAAGTAATCTTTAGTACATAATAAATAAATTGAAAAATTCTAAAAAAAAAAAAAGAAAAGAAAAGAAAAAGAAAGTGATGGAGAAAATGCAAATAATGCAGATTAAACCATATCATTCACAATGGCATTATTTGTTTGTCTTTTTAAGAGAGTCAGTTGTTAAATATTTACCTGTACCATCCTGGGTTACCCATTGTACTGGATGTTTTCTTTAAATTCTTTTGACGTTGGGATATCATACACATGAAATACCCATCAGTTATTTTTCATTTTCATTATATGATCAATACATTTTATTTTTAAGCATACATTTCTTTGAAAGCATTTCTGAGTTGAGATTATTTGATTTTTTTTTTTATCCTCAGCACCTAGTGCTATGCCTGTGCACAATAGGAACTTAATAAATATTTGTTGATTAATTGTTTGAATCTGCTTCTTCTATATAATTCTTTGTTTGTAATGCTTTGTAGTCTGTTCTCCAAATAATAAAATTTTGACTTTTAAACAGTTGTAAAAGTATGTTATATCTTATAAAAGTAAATATTGAAAACAAAAAAAAAAAATTTAAAATAAAGTTGTAAGAGTCTTCTCACTTTATTTATATTTTCTCCTTATTGAAAGTAGCAGAACTTCAGTCCTATGGGAAAATAAGAGAGGAAGCATGCAATAGAAAATGATGAGATGAAGCATCAGAAGAAAGTTTACAAAAACTGAAAGTCTAAGGTAAGAAGAACATCAAGTTGTTATTGCAGTAGAAGATTTTATCTTGCCAGGGCATGTTGCTAAGTCTATTCTCCCTGGATAATGAATGATGAGTTAACTGTCTGAGAAGCAGCCAAAGCTTCCCATGACAAGTGGAAAAGCATAGAATCCCTGTCCTATTCCCTATGCCATCTGAGGTCCTGAATATCTGAGAGTGCATGAGACTTCTTTTAAAGACTGTTCCTCCTAGACACATGAGTGAAACATCAGTTCTGAAATACTTTGTGTTGTCTGTACTCCATCACTTGCTCACAAGAACAATCGCCATAGTAGCTCTGTGAAAATTGAATTATTCATTTTCTAGAATTTATATTCTTCTAATTCTATCTGTGGGTTTTAGAAGAGAATATGAATGTGAAGCCATAGGGAAGATGTTTCCTCTGTGAAGAATATATATATATAAATTTACATTAATGTACATACATATGTAGGGTTTTACATGTATGTATATACATGTGTGTATATGCCTGTTTATTATTTTGGGAAATTGATACGTTATACCTAAGGTCAATGAAATGTAGGCAGGTTTTTAAAATTAAAGGTCTACCAGAGGTAGTTCCTCAGGAACTAATTAAAATTGGATGAATCTAAAATGATCCATATTTTTTAATTAGGTAGTTAATATGACCCCTCAAAAGAATCTAAAATAGGGGACTGAAGGTTTTTCACTCCCTGAAAACTTAGCACTTTCCCAATTGAACAGAATATCTTAATCCCTAGGTAAGTGTGGAACCAATCCCATCTCTTGTTTTAATGAGATCAGCATAGTGGCTAAAGCTTCCACCTTGCTGTTAAGGTTTTTGTTTGTTTGTTTTAAGTATTATTACAGTTTTCTAAGTATAAAATGGTTTTATTTTAAAGGTGAATGTATATAGGAATTCTACTTAAGATAGCCTTGTGGAAATTCATATAGGAAGTCCATCTCTCACCTAAACTTCAATAAATATTTTAAATGGCTTCATATCAAATAATGATAAAGAAATTCAAAGGAATAGGAATCTCCTTCATTTAACTCAGAGTTACTCCCCAAAAAAGAAGACAGAAGTCTATGGAAAATTGGGAGATGGATGCCATTAAGGAAGTCAATCAATACTTAGATAAATACTCCATAGGGCTGATCAGAAAAGCTTTAGAGGCACTTGGTGAGTATAATACTTTGTTCCTAGGAAAAGAAAGCTCAAAAAGCCTAAATAGAAACTTCAGGGATTTCAGGAACCCACTGAATTCTGACCAGGATGTCCCAGAAAATGAAAGACAGGCATGGAAATCTGCATAATTCTAACTGGAGACACTTTAGATGGTTCTGAAGATCTCAGCACTCTAAGCACAAATACGACAAAGGCCTGAAACATGTCAGTGTACTGTGTTCAAATATACCATAGAAAGTAAAAGAGAGCATCAAAAATTCAGGAAACCCTAGTTTAGCTCAAACAGGGCCTGACCAACCCATCTAAGAAAGCAAAAGGTACAGAATCTGGCTCTAGTACAAGATCCAAATCAAAAATTAAAATTAGAGGTAACAGTAAAAAGGAGAGAACATAAAACATTGTGTATGAATAAATATTATTGGTCGAGATACCTCAGAGGTAAACAATAAAACCTCCACAACAGCTGTGGGAAAACTAAAAGAAAAAAGTTTGACCAGAAGGATTACAAGAGTAAAGGAAGGAAATAAAGAGATAAAACCAAGAGTGCTGAAGCAAAGAATTAGATGGATAATAAATAGCTTGGAATATAAAGTGGTAAACCTTACCCAAGAAACAGATGCCCTGAAAATAGAATGAATCAAATGGAACTTACTCTATGGGACTAGAAATAATCAGGTTAAAAAAAAAAAAACAAAAAAAAAGATTGAATAAATAGAAGTTTTAAGGAGAAGATAAAAGTAAAGGAAGAAGGAATCACAAAGTAAACATACTTTGAAGTATAAATCCTAAGAAGGAATTTAAAAGTGGGGAAAATGAAATTGTAAAAACCATTAATTAGAGTCTGGGACAGTTGAGTGAGAAAAGATCACTTCAGTTATAGATCAATATAGTCGCTCATATTAAGTATCTTTTATCATCTTCTACTTTTTAAAGAGGACAGGGCCAACAAATGAAAAAGGGGGAAGCATAAAAGGATACAATGAAAGGAAAAATAAAATTAGTAATTATAATTAGGAACATGAATGAAATAAATTCTTTTTTTTTTATTTGCAAAACATATGTATGGGTAATTCTTCAACATTAACCCTTACAAAGCTTTCTGTTACAAATTTTTCCCCCCAACTCCCCACCCCTCTCCTAGATGGCAGGATATCCACTACATGATAATTATGTTAAAATACTTGACAAATCGAATATATATGTATATATATATATATATACATATTTCCACACTTATTGTTGTGCAAGAAAAATCGTATTTTTCTTTCTTGTAGAAAGAAAAATCAGATAAAGGAAATGCAATGAAAGCAAACATTAATCGAGAGCATGAAAATATTATGTTGTGGTCCACATTTCACATCCCTCTCTCTGGGTGTATATGGCTTTCTTCAGTGAACAATGGAAGTGGTTTGAAACATTTCATTGTTGAGAGCCATGTCCATCAGAATTGATGGTCATATAGTCTTGTTGTTGCCGTGTGTAATGATCTCCTGGTTCTGCTCATTTCACTCAGCATCAGCTCATGCAAGTCTCTCCAGGCCTCTCTGAAATCATCCTGTTGGTCGTTTCTTACAGAACAATAATATTCCATAATATTCATATACCATAATTTATTCAGCCACTCTCCAATTGATGGGCATCCATTCACTTTCCAGTTTCTAACCACTACAAAACGGGATGCCACAAACATTCTTGCACATGTGGGGGCCTTTCCTTCCTTTATGATTTCTTTGGGATATAAGCCCAATAGAAATGCTGCTGGGTCAAAGGGTATGCACAGTTGGATAACTTTTTGAGCATAGCTCCAAATTGCTCTCCAGAATGGCTGGATCCGTTCACAGTTCCACCAACAATGTATCAGTGTCCCAGCTTTCCCACATACCCTCCAACAATGAATGAAATAAATTCGCATATAAAACAAGAGAGAAGAATTGATTAGAAATAAGAAATAATATGTTGTTTATAAGAAACACATTTGAGATATAAATATTTACACAAGTGTTTTTTAAAATAGATTAGAGCAGAACTACTTATGATGCATGCAAATTCAAAAAAGCAATCAAGACTTCAGAAAAGAAAACCATAAAATGTCATAGTTAAAAGAGTTAGGAAAAGGAAACTTTGTGTCTCTACATGACAAGATAATGAAGTAATATCTGTATTTAATATATTAAAGTTTATTAAAGCTTAAAATTACACTAAAATTTCTGGGATACATTGTGTATGTTCTGATTGGTATAATATCAAAACACTTAGAAAAAGTTACTTGAATCACAGGTAGAAATAAGCCATAACACATAGTTGGGGCTAGAAATGTTCTTCTTTCAGAGCTAGAAAAATCTAGCAAAATGCTAAACAAGAAACCAGAATAGAAGATAATTTTAGAAAAGTTAAATCCTCCCACATTGTAGTTTCTTTCTTTATTTTATAGGTTCTATTTGGAACTCCATTTTGAATAATTGTCCAAATCATTCATACTCTCTCCATTCTGCTCCTCTTCTGAATTCATTCCTGATTTCAGAGTTTTCTATCATATTACCATAGAAGATCATTGCATTCCTGAAGCACCTCTTTCAAAGGTGCTTGCTTGACACTTGAGAAAGTACCTAAGCCATGAATACTCACTCTCTCACTCCTCTTCCAGTTCCACTCCTGACTCTTTGCATATCTCCTATTTCCTCCTCCTATTTTATTTTTTTCATCTCCCTTTGATGTTTGTCTTTCCCTCATTTAAAGGTAAGTTCTTTGGAGGCAGAGACCACATATTTGCCAATATTTGTTCCCCAGTGTTTAATACAGTGTTTGGCATAGAGTAAGTTCTTAATAAATGCTTACTACATAAAAATGAAGAGGAGTATATATATTTTTCAGCTTGTATGACACTTTTACAAAAAAACTGACCATATTTGAGATCATAAAAGCCCCATCAACAAATGACAAAAAGCAGACTATTTTCTTTTTCTTTTTTTTTAAATTAAAAGCTTTTTATTTACAAAACATATGAGTGATTTTTCTACATTGACCCTTGCAGAAACTTTTTTTTCCCCAAGCTTTTCCCCTCCTTCCCCCCACCCCCCACCCCTAGATGACAGGTAATCTAATACATGCTAAATATGATAAATTATATGACAAATCCAATATATGTATACATATCTATACAGTTATCTTACTGCACAAGAAACATCAGATCTAGAAAGAGAGAAGAAAAAAATAAATAAAAAACAACCTAAGAAGGAAAACAAAATGCAGGGAAATATTCACAGAAAGTGTTAAAATGCTGTGTGGTGGTCCACACTCAGTTCTCACAGGCCTCTCTCTGGATGTATATGACTATCTTCATCGCTGAACAATAGGAACTGGTTTGAATCACATCATTGTTGAAGAGAATCATGTCCATCAGAATTGATCATCTTACAGTCTTGTTGCTGTGTATAATGTTCTCCTGGTTGTGCTCATTTCACTCAGCATCAGTTCATGCAAGTCTCTCCAGGCCTCTCTGAAATCATCCAAAGCAGACTATTTTCTTTACTGGTCCTGATAAAATAAATTTATAATCAATAAGGGATATTTGAAGAAGGATTCAATAATAAATGGAGACTGAACAACTCAATCATAAAGAATTTGTGGCTTGAAAAAATAATAAAATCAATAGACAATATCATTAAAGAAAATGACAATGATACACTGAAAAACTTTTGGGAATATTTGTGGTAAAAATTTATATTTTTAAGGAGTTTCATAACTAGTTTTATTAATGAAAAAACACAGGAAAAAGGAGGATGAGAGGCAAGGAGAAGGAGAAAAAAGAGAGAAAGATATTTGTAAAGATAAAAAAAAAGAAACAAAGAAAGTGTCAATTAAAATTTTTCAAATGCACTGAAAAGAACAAAAGAAAGGTAAAAAAGAAATATAGACAAGCAAAACTATTTTAGAATTAATGGCCTGAATTTATTACGTAAAAAAGAAAGCTATATATAATAGAAATTTACTTTCATCCACAATCTTATTTCTGTTCTTCTTTGTAATATTCATGTACATTAGTATTTGTCAAATTTTGAATAACAAAAAGATAAAAATGAAAAACAATAAGAAAATATATCCCGGTATAGTTGTGTGTAAAGCTGTTATTTATATATCAAACCATATTTCTCACCAATTTTCATTATAGATATGTTATCTACAATAATTTGGTCTGAATATATCATAATCACATTTAAGAATTCCAATTTGTATTTTAAAGGAGCATCTACTTTTACAGAGTATTTGCATACAATCTTCCTATGCAATCTCAAAAAGTTATTTAAAAAAATAATCAACTCATAATCTTTGTACAATCACTTATTAAAATAGAACATAGAGTTCATTCCTATTTTTTGTTTTTTTTTTCACTGATTCCAAAGCATTTGAATGTTAAAACATTAAAATGGCTTAATCCTTTAAAACAGGAATTTAGAAGAGTAATTTAGGGTTTCATTTCAATCCGAAGTGAAACAAACATCCTTTGACTTCCTTCTGGATCTCAAGGTGCTATTCTAAAATGTTTGTTGACCTAAAAACTGATAACAAAGGTGTCTTAAAAGTCAGTTTCTTTCTTATAAAAACTCCAACTGAGAGGAGAGATGGAAAAGATGCCATTGTCTTAAGGGTGGCTTCTCAGAAGTAGAGTCTGAGAGTCTGAACTTCTGAGTGGGATTAAAAAGAATATCTCTCTCTTTTTTTTTTTTTCCTTACCACAGAATCACTAAGTGATTTCATACATTTGAAGTATTTATTGGTTCCTATTTGAAAAGTAATGAGGTCTTGTGCAGTAATATAACTGTATAGATATGTATATATGTATTGTATTTGTCATATAATTTATCCTATTTAGCATGAATTAGATTACCTGTCATCTAGGGGTGGGGGATGGGGGGGAAGGAGGGGAAAAGCTTGAGAAAAAAAGTTTTTGCAAAGGTCAACGTTAAAAAATCACTCATATGTTTTGTAAATAAAAAAGTTTTATATATATATATATAAAAAAAGAAAAGTAATGAGGGCTGTCTATAAAAACTTGGAGATGAACTACATCTTCTTTCACCTCTAGCCCTAGGAGGAAGTAAGATAAAAACATTTTTTTAAGTGTTTTTAAATATTCAAGCCCTATCTAGCATCCCTCTATGCAAGTAAACACTAGCTAGGGTTTCAGGATACTTGATGCACTGATTCAGGGTGTGAACTGCTGGAATGGGGCCTTACATCCCTAGGAAATCAGAGAAACTTAACACTTAATGGATTTTGCCTCTTGCAACCCCTGGCTAGCCCTAGTCTAAAACCTCATTATAAGGACATTTGAAAAATATCTTTAGCCAGCAGGGTTCTGTTTGGAAGGGAAACTTCTTCAAAGTGAAGTTGTACTCCCAATAGCCTGGAGGGGAGCTTCTATTCATAATCCAGTTATCAGATAAGTATCCTGGATCTCTGTGTACTTAAGTACTTAAAAAGATCTTGTACAAATCTAAACATACTCTAAATGAGCTTGACCTATACAAGACTTTAGGGAAATGTAGGATAATAACATGCTACCAGTTACCTAGTCACAGCTAGGAGCTACATCAGAAAATAAATCTCTGAAATGCTTTGAGTCCAGCACCACCCATAATGCTCAGTGTAATAGTCACAGTGCTTTCAAAATCTTCCTCAATGCTTCATCAACCTGGACTTCAAAGTCCTTAAGAATCAAGTTGCCCACAGAGGGGCTAAGAGACAGAATTCTAAGTGAAATGTCAGAAAGAAGATAAAAGTTAAGATAACAGAAAACATCATACAAGCTTGGGAAAACATGTATTGCTTTGGGATGTTTCCCAAAGGGAACAAGGGGAAAAAAAGAGTATAGGGCTTTGTTATGGGATAATAAATAACATTTGTATGATTCTTTAAAATTTGAAAAGCATTATATCATATGAGCCTCAAAACAAGTGCCTACTTCAAATAGAATTATCTATAACTCGGGTTTTATAGATGAAGAAATAGGCTCAGGAAATTGTCCAGAGTTATGTGACTACGAAGAGGGATTTGAATCTGTGTCTTCCAGAATCTAGGTCCCACAGCATGCTGTGTCTCCTAGACAATATTAATCATAAAACAACTTCCCAAGGCCAGGCTAGGAATTGTAACATATATAAAACATCTGTATAACTTGAAGTGTCTGGTACCTGCCAATGAATTTAGGAATGGGGATAAAGTTGATAACAATAGTCAGGCTGGGAATTGTAACATATACAAAACATCTGTATAACTTGAAGTGTCTGGTACTTGCCAGTGAACTAGAGTTTACAGTCAGCCCTTTAAAATAACTGAATGTGAAGAAATGCTATTTAAATCAATAGCATACCTTCTTGGGCAAAATTGGTTTTAAATTTATGATGTGTTATGGTTCAATCTGACAAGCTAGAACACATCATAAATTTTTTTAAACAATAGGATTTTTTGTTAAGTCAAAACAACCAGTAGAACTGAGATTCTTATCTGGTGATGGTTGGAGAGCTAAGGCTAAAGTAGAAGTCTAAGGAATACTCAGCAGACATAGTTTTTAATTCTGGGGAAATACTTATCTTGGAAGGTAGAGATGTTTTGTTAGATCATTACAGAAACTAATGTATAAGCTTTCTCAGTAGGAAAAGAAAAGAAGGAAGTTATAGTTACCTCATCTCAAGTAAATCACCTTCCTTTAAAAACTCACTCATCCTTAACACCCTCCCCCTCCAAAAAATGGAGGAAAATATTTAAATAAAGAAGCATTTATTAAGTTCCTATTTAATAAGGGAAAGGGAAAAGAACAAATATTTGTAAGTACTATATGCCTACTATGCACTTTATATATATTATCTCAGGAACACTGATCCAAAATTTTCCTTCCCTCTACTCTCCCTACCCACCCCCCAAAAAAACAAAGGGGGAGGGGGAAAAGAAATAAGCATTTGTCAAGCATCTATTATATGCCAGACATAGATATTTTACATGTATCTCATTTAATTCTGACAATAATCCTGGGTTATTGCTGTCTCTGACTCTTCCTTGAGGTTTTCTTGGCAGAGATACTGGAGTGGTTTGCCATTTTCTTCTCCAACTTATTTTACAGATGAGGAAATTGGGGTAAATAGCTTTAAGTGACCTGTTTAAGATCACACAGTTAGTAAGTGTCTGAGATCAGAGCTGAACTCAAGAAGATGAGTCTTCCTGATTCCAGTCCCAACACTCTATCCATGTACCACCTTTCGTCCCAGTAACCTAGGGAGGTAGGAACTATTATTATATGAATTTTACAATTGAGGAAACTGAGTCAGAAAGAGGTAAAGTGACTTTCCCAAGATCACTGGCAAGTTCCTTAGCTGGATTTGAATTTAGATCTTCTTAATTCCAGGCATAGCAAGCACTCCATTCAGTGACATTATTGTTTCTATGTGGACTTTTTTTTTTTTCTACTTTTTCCTTTTTGTCCATTCTTTTTGTTGGAGATATTTTTCCATGAACTAAAAAAATTTAAAATTTTGTAGAATCTCTAAGTTGTTAGGTATTTCAAAGTTCATGTAATCCAGCCCTATACCTAAGGCAGAAATCTCCTATATAACATCCCATCAAGTAGTCATCCACTCTCTAGTGCCTCTTCTAACAAGTAAATTATTACTTGTAAAAAAATCTCTTTCATGTTGGCAGACATAATATCAAAGCAATATGTATGTAAACAGATGCATGCTACACATATGTGCATATGGCAATATGTATGCACACATGGATACATCATATACATATATTATGTTTATAACATGGCATTACATATGTTAAATATGGGTAGTGTTTTGTATATTTGTTAAAGATTTTATTTATCTTTTGTTTCAACAGAATGGGGAGGAAAGACAACAATAAAGTAGATTTTTGTTTAAAAAATAAATTGTAAGAAAGTTCTTCCTACTTAGAAAAAAGTCTTCCTTTAACCTTGAAACATTATTCTTAGTCATACTTTCTAGAACTAGAAGCACTCCTCCTCCCTTCCTCCATTTAATATTTGCAGATTGTCATCATTTCGGGCCCTAAGTATTTTTGTTGTTTCATTTTTTTCCTTCTCCAGACAAATGTTTCATTAACTGATAATTTTCATCTTCTGCATTCCAGAATTATTATATGAACTATCACAATATATGTCCTAGACAATCTGCACAAAACTTTAAAACATTGCTAAGAATTGAACCTTAGACATTGTTAATCAACATGCATCATCCTCTCATTTTGTAGCTTCTTTTTCTTCTTCACTCTTAACTCCTACTGCATGGACAGTGGAATGCACTGGGCTGGGAAACTAGGTATACCAAAGAAGCAATGGTTACTACAGGTTTCTCTTTGTCACAGTCAACTGCTGAGTCCACTCACTCTGTTCTATGATGGGTTAGTTACAGCTAGAAGACATCAAAGCTCCCTGCTACAATCAATACAGTCAAGACTAAGACTGTCACTGAGAATACGGGTGCTTATCTCCTCTGGAGTTTGCCCTGATTCCAAGTCCTTTCTCTGTGTTATGAGTCTTGGGTCTCAGGTTCCCCAGAGTTTCTGATTCTTCCTCTATTGATCAGCCTAGCTGGAAGTATTCATTGACCATCTGGTGGATATTCCTTTAATAACGTTACTAGGAGAAATAAGCAAATTCAAATTGTGGGTTTCCTAGCACTGTTAGATTGAAAGCAAACTCAAAATTCAGTCTAAGGGCCTTCTGGAGCTTAAAAACTGCTATAGGCTCAAAACTTAATGCATACTTTATCAACATGAATCATTTTCCTACCATTTTGTTCTATTTAATTGTTTATCTCTGCTTAAGAGAAAAAAAAACAATATGCAGTATATAGGAATATTTGTCTACTTCTGCTGAGATTTCTGTTGTGCCAAAGAAGTCATTAAACTAGGACCATCTAGATTACAGCAGTTTTAAGATGGAGGCTAGGTCTGGCCAGTAGGTGAAGGTTCATTTCTGATTAGACAAATCCACTTCCCCTTGACAAGTGAGAGGAAATAGAAATCTAAGGAATAGAAAGTCACTGACTCTTTGGAGGTTTGATTTCAGAGTACAAGGCTCAAAACTGCTACCTATACTTGTGTGTATGCTTCAGCCTCAGATTTATCATTTTAAAAGAAATTTATTATGAGATAGCCTCTGGAATCCTATCTAGATGTAAAACTGTGACTCTATCTATGGATTCAAATCCCATTCTCAATTTTTATTAGCCACAAATTATCTTATGCAAGTCACTTTTTTTCTCTGGGACACTGTTTTCTTCTCTGTAAAATGGACTTGGCAGAACTTACCTGACCAGATTGGTATGAAGATCAAATGAGCTCAAGCATGCATGCAAAAACAACACCCCCCCCCAAAAAAAAAAAAAGTTTGTACATCTTAAAAAACCAGTATAAATATCAGCAAATATTATTATTTTCTCTAGCAAGAACAGGTTTCAGAAATGAATGTTCTGACTCTATTGAATAAATTGCAAAAACATAAACACAGCCATTAAAATCAGCACTGTGATCTGAAGCTTTAAAGTATGCTCTTGGAAAAGAAATATTACCTACTACAAAAGCCAATCTGCTGGCTGAACAGCATACCAAAAGATAGCACTGAAAGCCACCACCCTGATCAATGAGCCTATCCATTCTGTTTCAGCATTCAGGTCACCAAGGTGAGAAAGTATGTCTGATTTTTGTATCTTAAGGAGGGAAAAAAAAATGTGTTTTATGGCCTTTCATTCTTTATTTGAAGATTATCATAAAGTGAGAATTTCATATTGTAAAACCCCTAAACAGTAAACCTTTAATACAGCCTGTCATGCATTGCAAAGGATTTCATGAAGTGATTCAGCCTATATTTCTCAGGGAATGGAAAGTATCAGAGGTAAAGTTAAAAATCCACCTCCTGAAATTAAAGAATTACTTTGAAATGAATACAACCCTCCTAGCTAAAGTTTGTTTACATTGATCTTGTCAGCACATTTTCTTTGGCTCTTTAAATTGTATTGATTTTAATAACTATTTGATTTTAATAAACTACCCCAGTTAGCAGATTTTGAGGTGGATTTGATATAGAGTTGCTTTGGGGATGAAACTTTCCTTACCAAGAAAGAAAGTGAGTAATCAATGTAACCAATAAGAGGCATAGCTACATATATGGGTCGTGTTAGCATTTAAGAGATCTACAGAAACATGATAAAGCAGGTTTGACAATCAAGGAGGGTTGCAGCTTATTAGGGAGACCTCTCTGAGAAGCAGACCAGCATAAAAGGAAATGTCACATGCCTCACATCCATTCACTCTAGTCATTCTTTTTAGTAGCTATTTAAGGAACTATATTCTCTATTTGCTTAATTGCTGCTGAACAAAACCACTGAAAAATGCAAAAAAAAAAATAAGGGATTCTTATTCTCCATAACTCAGGATATAAACTCATTTCCTCCTTTGATTGGGAAAGCAATATTTTAAAAATAAAATCTAAAATTAATAAATGAAGGTGGTTCAAGGAAAACTTTAAAAAAACGAATTAGGATGAGGGTAAAGGAGAAAAGAGATGAACGCTAGCTCACCAATTCTAAACAACTGTGTAGTAGGTAGAATAGGCTGGCTCCCAATCTCATGAAATCATCTAATGGAATAAAAACCCTAACAAAGAATTAAAACAAAGATGGAAGACTTTAATTGAAAACTTGATCAATTAGCAAAGAGGCCATAAGAAGGAGGCAGTGAAGCATGAAATTTGATTAAACCGAACCATACGTCCCACTTCATTTCCAGTGATGTTGTGAAACTGATGACCTTGGAAAGGGAAGATGTTTGATGAGTATAAAATAGCCATTATCTGAATAGTGGTTAAAACCTAGTTCTGATGGTAAGTATTGTACAATAAGAGAGCCTTTAAATTAAGAATCACATACATATTCAAAACTTAAAGCACGTAGTAATAAATTTGGATAATTGACACACAATCCAAATTTATTATACAAGATCAGTGCAGCTGGAATGCAGGAAGTATTTTCACTTCACAAATTTGACAAAATGAGCAGATCGTGGCTTGCTGACTAGTCGAATTATATCTCATTTTAGCTCTAGCCCTGTACATTCTTCAGTGGCAGAATGAAACAAGACCCAAATGCCAAAGATGTGCCTAGAAAGAATGAAAATGTGTTAAGAAGGTTAGCCTTCTTCCAATGCATACCACTGCAGAAGTGCACTTTTACCCTTTCCAGTTGAAGTGAGCTAAAGGAATACTGTCAACTTCCTTTTCCTTCTTGTTACAGTGGACATTATCATCACTGGTAATCATTTTAAAGAACCAAAATAAATAAATAAACAAATAAAGGAGGAAGCTTAGCGCAGTGAAAAAACTTCTGGATTCAGATTCAGAAGACCAGGATTCAAAAATTGGCTTTCTTTTTTATTACCTGGGCAAGTCACCTAATCTTTCTGGGCTTCAGTCTCCTCATCTGTAAAATGAAAAGTTGCGTAGAGGACCTAAATGGTCATTGTTTAAACAATGATCCTATAGAAAATATACACAACACACACACACACACACACACACACACACACTTTCAAAAATGAGTTCAAAATAGACAATGTTATATGGGCAAGTGTGGACATATATTCTCTGGTGTACCCAGCCAGTTATGGATATATGAATAATTATTGCCTATCACAATGCCCCAGCATACAAATTGTGGACTATAACTAAGAGAATTGGAAACATTTTCAACACTAAGAAGAGGAAATGGGTGGGATTAGTTTGGAAATCAACCAAATAACTTTGAATAATTGCATCTAGTTTAGGGATACCTACTGTAGATCTCCTAGAGGGAGATCAAGATATAGTGTCATAAAAGAACAAATCCTTCCTCAGAACACCTCAAGCCTCTGCATAATCTCAGAATGTTAGAGCTTGAAGGATATCAGATATCCTCTAATCCAACCTCCTTAAATTCCCTCCTTTTATATGAGTAAATGCAGTTCCAAAGAGGTGATGAGAGCTCCAAAGGTCATATAATTCCTAATGGTTGAACTATGGTTAGAATTTAAATGCTTTCCCCCACCTACCATGTGTCCTCTTCCTTTTCTCTTATTATCCCTTAGCTCGGCCTCTCCCTGCGATTTCCATTCTATTGTAGCCCTCATTCTACCCTTTTGGCAAGTCCCCACACCTATGGCACTGAGGTAAAAGTCTCAATATTTGACCTTAAAAAGAGTACTCCAATATATCCATGCAATTGATTATTACTGGATGAATAAGACATATCTCTTGGATAGGGACTGCTGGACCTATGATTTTATTTACATAGAAAACTCCTAGAGAATGAAACACCCTCTACTTATAGATGGGAAATTATCAAAGCTTGTTTCCTAAACTGGATTATGTTCCACTATGTCCTTTGAGTATTACAACCATATCAACTCGATCTTTTTACTTACCTAATTATATGGAATTTGGTTCTTTATAAATCTTCACCTCCTACACTTAATTTACTTTGCACAAGAAGCCAGACAGCATGAGGCCTTCGCCATCATTAAAAACAAAACAAAGCAACATTAACAACAAAAACAAAAACAACCAACAACAAAAATACATCATCAAGAGGCAGAAATAAAAATGGCAATTGTCTCAGGCTTACCATAACTGGGGCCCTAAACATAGAAACACACACACACACACACACACACACAAAATGTGTGTTCCTCCACAATTCTCTCACTTTTTGCTTTAGAATAGGGAGCTCCAATGAATAGATCATGATTCATGAATTGCTCAGCCTTATAAGTTTGATCTCCAAAATACTGCCATTTACATTTCTTCCTTCCAGGGTTCCAAGTATTTCTATTGTCACCAGCCCTAGTCAGCAACTTGTATGCTGAGACAATGTTATATGATACTCGTCTTGAAGTCAGGAAAACCTGAGCTGAAAACCCAAATCAGACACTTATTAGCAGTGTGACCTAAGCCACTAAACCTCTCTGAGTCAGTTTCCTCATCTGTAAAATGGGAATAAGAAGATCACTTACCTCACCTCCCAGAGTTGTGAAGATTAAAAGAGACAAAAGATCTAAAATGTTTTCCAAACTTTAAAGTGCTATGTAAAACTTACCATTCTATTACCTACCATTCTGAGTTACCAAAGTAAATCACCATCTAAAAATGATTGACAAGCCACATCTTTAGGTTTGTTCCCATAAGTTTACATATGCTCACAAAGCTCTTTAGAGAACAAACTATAAACTTTAAAAGAGCATGTCAGTCAGTCTATCAGTCAATAAACATTTATTAAGCAATCTCAAAACATTTGGAATCTTGACACAAATCAATAAACCTAACAAATCATCTTTGCTAGCTTCCAAACTCATTCTTCTTGTCACTGACCAAAGTTAGGCTCTCAGCTTTGGTGTAGACTTTGAGATGAGTACTATGGAATCTCCTCTGGGAAAGATCAAAATTGGGGACATATTTTCAACTAATTTAAGGCTAATATTTCTTACCTCTCTGTTGCTCTCTAATAACTTCCTTTTTTTTTTTTCTTCATTTATGATATGTACAATGACCATGAATGGTAATCAGCAGTAATAGACAATGGGATAATGAGCAAAAGCTTAAAATATTAAGACTAAGCTGTTGTGAATGTTTGCATGACAGGAACAGCCTTCTACTTGATGATGCCAAATTGACTATACACTCTAATTAGCTTGTAAAACTTTTAATGGTATTAAGCAATATTTAAATGGAAAACTTTTAGTATTTGATCTTTTTTTCTTAGTAGCCTCCCAAAATCATGTGCCTCTTGTTATTATTCTCTCTTTCTATATACTTATAATGCAAGGAGAAATAAAAGGCTGTTAATTTCATTCCTTTTCCCCTTTCATTCCAGAATTTTGCTTTCCTGAATGTCTCAATCTATTCAGTGGTCTTGTATGACTCACTTAGGATCTCTTTGTTTTCATTATTCCTAATAGCTGTCTGTTGAAGATGATATTTAGTTTTGTTTAGTATTTTTTCCCCTAAATTTCACCTACTGCATTAGAACTTCCCATTATCAGTTAGACATTAACTAATATTGCTTGAAATATATCATAGTAAATGAAGTGTGCTCCTAAGTACTGCCTTCTAGACCATCAAGGTGCATAGCACTTCAGAAACACATTAATGTTATTAATATACATGGCAGAGTGGGTGGGTGCTCACTTTGTAGAATCAGGTAGTTTAGACAAAAGGAAGTCAGCATCTTTGAAAAAATAAAAGTGAAATAATCAAAAGATAGTGGTAATTTTCATGCATATTAAATTGCAAGGCTCAGGGGACTAGAAACTTTTTAATGCAGTTTTCTTTTCTATATATACTTATAAACTAACCAAATTAAGAGATTTGGAGTGCAAGGAAGCGAGAAAGCAACTCTGTGAAGGGTGCCAATCTAATTACAGTACAGCCTGCTCCTCAAGGCTCATCAAGAGCTGCATCATCACTTATGTATGTCACCTTATACAGTTTGTTACTTTTCTATTCTTTTTCCAGGGATGATACAATCTCCTTATATTTCTTTACCATATGGAAAGGGGTTAATTTTTTTTTCAATCTGAAGGATTATTTTTCTTCTAGTTTAATATGGGAAAATGGAAGGGAAAAAAGTGGGGGGAGCAAAAGGGGTGAGTGGAAGGATAGGAAAAGACAGGAAAGGGATAAAAAAAGGGGAAGGAAATGTGCAATTTTCTTCAATATCCTCTGATTCCTACTGTGTTACTTCCTTTATCACAAATCTGAACTCTTTTCTCTATACTATTTCCATGGAGTAACTTTTCACAGCTTTAACAACCTCACCCTTACCTAGTAAGCTTCATGTTTCTCTCACGTTAGTATACCAAATAAAGCATATTAGGCTCTCTGGTTTCATTCTTCATCAACAGTAAAAGTTTGGGGAGCTTTTTCATTTTTTTCATGTCAAATATGGCAGAAATATACATTTAATCCAATATATGCATATATTATTTATACAATTATCTTGCTGCAAAAGAAAAATCAAATCAAACCAGAAAAAAATGAGAAAGAAAATAAAATGTGAGCAAGCAACAACAAAAGGAGTGAAAATGCTATATTGTGAACCACACTCAGTTCCCACAGCCCTCTCTCTGGGTATAGATGGCTCTCTTCATCACAAGATCATTGGAACTGATTTGAATTATCTCATTGCTGAAGAGAACCATGTCCATCAGAATTTATCATCATATAGTCTTGTTGTTGTGTATAATGATCTCCTGGTTGTGCTCATTTCACTCAGCATCAGTTCATGCAAGATTCTCCAGGCTTCTCTGAAATCATCCTGCTGGTCATTTCTTATATAACAATAATATTCCACAACATTCATATACCATTACTTATTCAGACATTCCCTGATGGGCTGATGGGCATCCACTCAGTTTCCAGTTTCTTGCTGCCACGAACACATAAATAGTAGTAAAAGCACAGCCTCAGATCAACTGTGTTGGTGGAGAAGAGACTTCTTGTATTAGCCCTATGAGGAGAGACTAAGACCCCTGAGATACTAGCTCCTTTGGGATTGAGGAGACCATGAGACAATTCATTTTTTGGGGATTGAAGAGACTACTTCTCAGGAATGATTAACTGAAGAGGTTACCTGGTGTATATTCACCATCTTAGCAAGGAATCTGATAGCTTTCCATTTTATTTTATTATTCCTATTAACTACAGTTATCCCTTCCTCATCATTTTCAATATATCACAAGTGGGCACAAGATAATAAATCGGGATTTGGGGAATTTTGTGGAAGCTGCAAACAAAAACACATAGATGACACAAAAATCTTTAAAACCTCAGAAGTACATAAAATGTATGTGTACTATTATTTAACATCAACATATTCTATCTTTTAATACCATAATAATTCAGGCTTCTTTTCTAGTACAAAAAGAGGACCAAACAATTATACATGGATTTTCCAGATCCTGGGGGCAAGCATCTTTAGCTCCCATGATCTGGAAGGGAAAGGTGTAATTTCTAAGTTGCTAAGAAGAAGAAATTTTGTGACAACATGAAGGTAACAGATTTTTTAACTATGTAATATTTTAAAAGGACTTTGTAAAATCACAAACTAACTTTTGGTGTCCTGGTGTAAAGCTCCAAAAAACCCACCCTAGTTGTACCTCTATCTTCAATCTCAACTCCCATTTTCATGATTTTTGACAATCATCAAACTAAGGCCAGTCATCATGGAGGCAAAAAAAAAAAAAAAAGAAGTTACCTAACAAGACACTGGAATGCTTATAAGACTATGAACTATATAAACACTCAATACCTGATTTACGAATACTGTGATCCAAAGGTTTGTTTATAGATCAGTTATTCAGAATTTCACTGCATTTTCCCATAGAAATTTTGTAACTGATGGCTATAATCCCTACTCTAGCCCATAAAAGTCTACTTAAGATATACTATACCTGAAGTATATATAAGATTATTTATTACTATTTCACATACAACATTTATTCCATTCCTTCTATAGGTCAATCTGAGTTCAAACTAAGAATTCCAGGAATATATCTGCTTCCTCCCCTGAATTGAGGAATGAAAGGAGGATATATTGGCTAACCTTACTAACCTTACCTAATATCAAACAGCTTGTCATGTCTCTCAAAAGGGGAGAAGGAGCTTTTTCATATTTTTATACCTTCACATCAAGCACAAATTACTCTAATCAGTAACTGTAGAAATCTTTTTTTTTTTCATGTTTTTAAATTGAAGCAAAAGAATTGAAACCAGATCAAGAGTTAGTTAAAATCTGGGGTAAAATCCAGGCTGTCCAGCACTCCTCAGTGTACTACAATTATAGAAACACCTGTGCTAAAATCCTTGGTACTAAGCCATTGTGAAAACTTGCCAGGTCTTTCAACTCCCTCAAAAGTCTAATTTCTTACTTCAGCTGGATTAATTTGGCAGAAAGTGATGAGAAAAAAAAGGAAGAAAGGAAGTGTGATGGAAAGGAGAAGAGGGGAAGAGCAAGACAAAAGGAAACAAAGATATAAGGCAAGACTAGAGGATAGCAGAAAAGGGCAAAGAAGTAGGAAAACAAGAAGGTGATAAATTCATTTGACAGGCAATTGGTGGGTCAGTGGATAGAAGAACACTGGGCTTGGCTTCAGAAAGATGAGTCCAAATCCAGACTCAGATCCTTCTTAGCTGTGTGACCTTGGTCAAGTAACAATTCCTGATTGTCTGATAAGAGGATCCACTGGATCCACTAGAATATAAAAATGACAAACCACTCCAGTATCTTTACCAAGAAAACCTCAAAGAGAACTAGTCCATGGGGTCATGAAGAGTTGGACATAACTGAAGAATAAGTTCAAAAGATTCTAGATTTTAATGCTATAAAAAGTTGAAAGAATAAAAGGTACATAGGAAAGAAAGATGGCAGAAAAGGTAGGAAAAGAGGTAGAAGCAGAAGGAGATACAGCAAGAAAATTAATTTTTATATTCATTTTCATAGCTAGAATCAGTTTATAATAGTGATTTCAAAATGCCCTCCCTAATGACAAAATTGTTTTAGATTAAGGTACAGTAGACCAAAGATCATAGGAAAGCAGAGAAAGAGTTGGAAGGGATATCAATGTTCATCTAGCCTAAATCCCCCATTTTTATCATAAAGGAAGGAAAGGGCCCCACATGTGCAAGAATGTTTGTAGCAACCCTTTTTGTAGTGGCTAGAAACTGGAAACTGAATGGATGCCCATCAATTGGAGAATGGCTGAACAAATTATGGTATAAGAATGTTATAGAATATTATTGTTCTATAAGAAACGAACAGCAGGATGATTTCAGAGAGGCCTGGAGAGACTTGCATAAACTGATGCTGAGTGAAATCAGCAGAACCAGAAGATCATTATACATGGCAATAACAATACTATATGATGATCAATTCTGATGGACATGGTTCTCTTCAACAATGAAATGTTTCAAACCAATTCCAGTTGTTCAGTGAAGAACACCCAGAGAGAGGGATGTGAAATGTGGACCACAACATAACATTTTCATGCTCTCTATTAATGTTTGCTTGCATTGTGTTTCCTTTTTCTGATTTTTCTTTCTTGTAGATAGGATTTTTCTTGCACAAAAATGATGTGTGGAAATATGTATACATATATTCAATTTGTCAAGTATTTTAACATAATTAACAAGGAATGAATATCCTGCCATCTAGGGGAGGGGTAGGGAGTAGGGGGAAATGAATGAAGGATCATTAATTTGAATTAGATCTAGGAACAGAGAGAACCAAGAAAACAAGGAATTACTACTATCAACAGGGCTTGCTTGCTAAGCACATTCTGGCATTCTGGGTTTTATTTATTTATTTTTTTATTTTGATTGTCCATGAGTGTCTCCCTAAAGAAATAGCTCATTCACTTACTTGATAAAGAAAGAATACCCGTCTCTGTCTTTCAGGGAGCTTCCTAGATTCTGAAGGTGAAAATACCTCTAATAGGATGTTCAAATGAAATCTATATATGTTTCAGTTAGGCTCTCTCATGCATTCTTCTGGCTTTCTCTATGCATCAAATAAGGTAATTGCCTATGTCTTCAGCAGGAATCTAATAATTCTCAAACTATAAACTCTTCCTAAAAATGTACTCATACGATGAGTGATTATTACTTCTTGTTTTTTTTTTTTCTTTAATACAGCATTTATTAGGTTTTTTTTATGGAGACTAAATGGACAGATGCCAGGTACCAGAAGAAGGAAACAGAGACTGGGATCAAGTCCCCTTAATAGATCACAGTTTTAGTTTGCCTTCATCCCACTCCCACTCATTTACACCTATCTCCTCTTCCCTCCTGCCCTAGTGCCTGATTAATCACCCAAAGATCTGGCTTAAAAGACAGAATACACTTTCTCTTATCCTTATCCTTATTTTTTTAATCTTGTCTTATTACTTATAATTACCATGTTTGATAATAGTGCAAAGAGCTACACAGTCACTACATCTGATAATAGTGCAGTGTACTGCAATTCACTATGGTAATTGCAAAGTTTCTAGGTGACCCTCAAAGGTTTACTTAACTGAAAGAAGAGATCCTTCAAAAGTGGAATGCCAGGTAAAAAGAGGCTGGGGTAGAGCAGTAATAAAAGATTTCTGTTGAGTGGGAAAGAACTGGGAAGGATGAGGAAAATGATATTTTTTTGGATCAATCTATCAAGATTTATTATGACCCTACTATGCACCAACCAAATATTGTGGATATAAATACAACCAATCAATGAAATTGCCTACTTATCTTCTCTACTAGGCTTGAGCTTGTGGTGCTTAGCATCCAAGAAGACACTGAGCAGGTCATTATTCTCCTGAGCCTTATCACATACCTTGGCTATGAGCTCAGGAACAGCTTATCCCATTCTAGTTGAGTCATAATCTGTAGGGTCTGTCACTCTAGGTTCTTACAAATGCCAAGGAAGCCTGAAGCCCAAAGGAGTGCATTGTGATTATTGCCTTTAAAGGTGTAATACTGGATCATACTGGAGTTTTTAGAGCAGAGATTGGTTAAATATGACAAATACTTTGGTTCCTCGTGTGCCATAAATGGACTTTATTTTGTGTTGAGAGTTGGGGTTCATATTTCATGTTTGTGATAGGGAAACCCATATGATTCGATCCCTCATACTTTGAAATAAGGGTTAATCAAAGTCAAGTTGGGTCTCAGAAAACAATTATTATCATAAAAACAAAAAAGGTGCCCTCCAAAAATATTCAATCAAAATAATAAGAACATCTAGTTAAAATTGAAAAAGAAGGGTAGCTAGTTGGTGTAGTGGATAGAGCATCAGCCCTGAAGTCAGGGGGACCTGAGTTCAAATCTGGCCTCAGACACTTAACACTTCCTGGCTTTGTGACCCTGGGCAAGTCACTTAACCTCAATTGCCTCAGGGGAAAAAAACCTGAACAGGAAACAACAAAAAAAAATTAGAATTATTTTCAACAACCATTCCATAAATAACTATAGTCTTACTCTTTGCTTTGTCATCATAATCCAATCAAGAAATAGATACTTATTAAGTAGTTACTATGTGCCAGACATGGTGCTAAACCCTAGCAATGAAAAGATAAAAATTAGATAATTCCTGCTATCAAAAATTTTGCATTCTACTGAGAGAAATTTGATATGTACATACCTAAACATAATCCAAGATATAAAGTAATGGGAACAAAGGAGAGATCCACAAAATGAAAGTATATTTTTTTTATTCTTGGGGAATCAGGATCATTAAAACAAAAGGGTCACATCACAAGGAGCAAGCTACCACTGACAAAAAGCAGTTTTGTCCAAAATACAGAAGTATTGTTTGACAGTTCTGTAGTAGTTAGATCCAGAGGGGAAAATAAGAAAACACAATTTAATTAAATTTAATTCTGAGTCCATGATATAAAGTATTTATTTATTTATTTTTTGCTGAGGCAATTGAGGTTAAGTGACTTGCCCAGGGTCACACAGCTAGGGAGTATTAAGTGTCTGAGACCAGATTTGAACCCAGGTCCTCCTGACTTCAGGGCTGGTGCTTTATCCACTGCGCCACCTAGCTGCCCCGATATAAAGTATTTAAATGACACATTTAGGAGTTTTCTTTCTAATGTCTCCCTCAAAAAGATGATCACAATGAAACTGTATTTATATGTAGTATGTCAGAATAATCTCTACTTTCACTTGATCTTCTGGACAAACTTTAACTATGGGGCAAATCTCCGCCACTTCTGGAATGGGAAAGTGGTTATACTTGCATGACAGCAGACAAAAGAGTTATAATTAGACAAAAGAGTTATAATTAGGTACCTGGCAATATAAATAGATATAATATGGACAGTCAAAAATTTTCTTTAGCTATAAGAGATGAATATCTCTTTGAAGTTTTTCACTGTTAATATGTGGTTGCTGTTCTAGAGAACAGATAGAAATATTACTCGCATAACATAACTTCTAGTCAATGGTAAGCAGAAAAAACTATGATGCTATAAGTCATTCAAGGGACATTGTTATAATATAATGTGATATTATAAATAAAAAGGATGTTATAATTCAAGGGAAGGAACCAAGGGAACACATGACAACTAAGGGGAAAGAGAAAGGGTGTGATTTAGGTGGAGCTATGCACAGAGTTATTGAAGCAACATTCTTTAGTGCGTAATGAAAGAATAAAATTACCTGCTTTGGAAATCACTGAGAAGAGCACTGACTCTAAGTCAGAGGACCTATGCTTTCCTTTATTATTATTGCTACCAATGATTCCACTTAACCTTCCTAAAGCCTCGTTTTCTTCAAATCACAAATTGGGGAGATGGTATTCATTATTTCTAATGTCCCTTGTAAGTCTAAATATATGATCCTATGAGTAATAGTACTAATTTTGGGTAGTTTGTCCATTTGGGTATAGTCTGTCTGTTCATCAGATTGAGTTCAGTACATGTAGCTGATAAATATATTTTCATGTTTTAATCCAAGGTGTGGTTCAGAATTGGGGAGAATTACTGAAGGTTATCTTAAGAAGACATGTAGTTAGGCAGCCTGTGAAGACAGATTTTCTGTAGGGATAAATAAGCATCTGGGCCTGTAGCAGAAAGTCTAGAACAAGGGAGGAGAAATGCTGTTTCAATGAAGCTACATACTACTTCACAAAAACTGATTCAGTGACAAATGGCCACCAGGAGAGCGCTCTGAGGATGTGCAAATTTGCAATTAGCCACAATCTTTTTCTTCAATTCTATCTTTTGATCAGAACTCAACTATTTAAAGGGCATTACTTTCAATATGGGGATTCCACATCCTCTAACAGAGTGTATATACAAAATTATAATAGTTTCAGAAATACAGGACCTCTGACTATCAGGGACTCAGAATTCCTGACATTCCCTCAGAGTGGAAGATAGATTAAGAGAAAATGTTCTCAGTGAAGAGCTATTTTTGTATGGTAACTTTCAGGCCACACAAAAACAGGCAGCCAGTTATATTTATTCTCCAGAAACAAATAGGAATACTTCAGTTTAGCTTGTAAAACTTTAACCAAGTTTTGCTCAAAACTATCTTTCTATACTCATTGTATATTAAAAAAGTTAAATGGCACTATTAGAGCACAAAAAAATCTGAGTTTAAATCTGGCCTCAGGCCCTTACTAGCTGTGTGACCCTGGCCAAGTCATGGAACCTCTATTTGCCTCAATTTCTTCAACTGTAAAATGGGGAGATTATTGTGAAATGATATTTGTAAAGCATTTAGCACAATGCTTGGCACAAAATAAGTACTTACAAATACTTTTTTTCTTTATTTCTTATAATACTTCATATATAGCAATCTAATAAATATTCTGACCAAAAAGTCACAAATATTTCAAAATTTACAATATATAATCCATAATTTTAATTAGTATTATCCTTCTGAAACACTCAAAGGATATAATTACTCTTGAAAAGTAGGCAGGGTGAATATGGTATAGTATTTTATAGAGATAAGGGAAAAGAGACTCTATGATTTTCCCAAGATTATGAAAAGGGGAATACTATAACCTAATATTAGAAACTTATAGCTCACTACTCTGCCAAATATTGTCTTATCCTATAACCTTTGACAATGAAGTCAGCCATGGTAAAAACCCATTCTTACTTACTCTATGCCAGATGAAACTAATTAGGCAAACAGAATATGTTATATTCTGCTTAGATATTACAATAGGATAGATGAGCATAATGAGAATATTGATGCAGCAACTCATTCTAAAATTATACTATACACAATCTGCTCATGGCAGGAAATTAAAAACCAATTGACAAGTTAAGAAGGAATAGGAACGTGACTAACTTGTGAGAAAGAACTCACCAAACTAAGTACTTCCAAAAGGATAGAGAGAATTTTGATGGTGTGCTGTATGAAAACCTGGTTCGTGGCATTTCTGATTGCAATCAAAAATTATTTTAACACTAGATCAAAAGTTTTGGTAAGCAGAGTCAAAGGGCAGAATATTTTCCCATATAAATTTGAAGATTAGCTATTATTAAAAGAAGTTTGATAGACTCAGCATTTCTGAAGACTTGGGAAGAAAATTCAAAAAAAGCAAAGTAATCATATGGCATTCAAGTTAATCACATAGAAATTCAACAATGATTCTATTATACTTTTAAATACTCATATCTACATCAGCAGCAGCCCCCCCATCCTTAGAACCAAGAAAAGAACTAAATCCACAGAAGGAAAACTTGGTGAGAACTCTAAAAAGGGAAAGGTGGCCTTCCAATAAACAGGAGATATAAATTACCCATTGACCACACGCCCAAATATATATTCCTATTAACTTTGTCTGATTATTAAAAGTCTGATTACGTCAGACTTTTAGAGAGATGTTTTTATTCTAACTGTACAAACAGTAATATTTCAGTAAATTTTCCCTTTCTAAACTCTAAGTCTGACTGACTAGAGAGCACACTAGTTGAGGGATCTTAAGCAATAATATTAGAAAACTTGCCAACCTCTTAGGACTAACCAAGAGAACTCAAGGGAAAGGTAGATATTGTTTTTTGAATACCCAATGTGCCAATGCCAAGTAAGTGCTGACTAGAAAAGTAAACTAAGAGAGAAATTACATTTAAAATGTAGGTATTTGACTGGGGAGGCTTTGACTTCCCTTCCAAGTCAAGATCTATGATCCTATAATAAATGCCACTTTTGGTTTAGATAAGAGGAACGTAATTGTGTGGTACCCAATAGAAAATGAATTCCTTAAGAGCAGGGGCAATTTTGGTTTTATTTTTACATCCTTATCATTTAGTATAGAGTCTTGCACATAGTATATGGTTATTAGTTGAATACTATTATTAATAGCTATCAAATAATAAAATAGCTTTCAAATAATAACTCCATTCCTAATAAAGAGTTCACAAGCTATTTTAGAGAGATCAGCTTGATAGTACAGCTCAAGAAAAACACACTAAAAAGCACATATATTTTTAGAGTAGTTGTGGAATCCAAAAAGTTTGGATAATTTCCTTTAAAACATTAATATTTATTATTATTAATAGAATTAATTAATTAATAGAAGCTATAACTTAAGAATAATGGAAATACATCTCCTTGTAAGAAAAACATAGTTAATATTTTGTTCAAAAAAAAGAATGTTTTATGAAAAGGATGAAGAGGAATAAAAGTTAATATCCAAAGTCTTTGGGTTTTGAAAAACAAAAGATATTAAGAGATAAGATGTTTTACTTCAAGGATACAAAAGTTTAGATTCTACCTCAGCTATTACGTCAGCCGATCACTTAATATCTGTTTCCTCATCTATAAAATGGAGGTAACAACACCTGTAAGGTGTTCCAGCTACATTAATAGACAATTCCACACCTGGAAATATGTACAAATGCAACCAAAGGTATTCTCCAAGGATAAAAAATAATGCATGTCAAATGGGCCGTGTCAAATAGTTTTAATGGATTTCTCCAGTAAAGCTTCTGGTGCTCGCAATGATAAGGCAAGGGAGCAGCTGATCACTGAGAAAGATACAGGCTCTTAGAGGGATTATGTTTGGTGGTGAAAACTGGAAATTTGGGGTAATAACACCTACCTCATAGTATCATTAGGAGACAATATATTTAAAATATTGACAAAACCCTCTTCAGTCCTGCTGATCTGTATCTTGCCACTAGATCCAGATGGCTTTGGAGGAGAAAGTGAGACTGGTGACATTGCACAGACTTCCCTCAGTTAAATCCAACTCACTTGCATGTCACGGCATCACCTCCCTGATGTGATCATCTTCAAGAATGAAAGACATAAGACAACAAGCAAGCTCTCTATGATGTCAGATTACTATTGCTGTTGTTATTAATATTTTTATTATTATCATTATCCCTCTCTCCCATTAATCAAAGAGATGTGCATGCACTTCAAAATATGGAAACTACAAAGTTGAAGAGGGATATCCGTAGATGTGTAATAAGTACATTTTGATGGTCTAATTGCTTAAGAAGAATCATTTGCAGCTCTATACTTCCACTGAAGAAAATGATGTCATTAGTATAAAGTTCTCTGTCTTGGTAACTCTTGAGGGTCCTATGACATATGGGATCTCTCTTGTGCTTGAGAAAACCCGCTGGTGTAACTCTATGAACACTCTTCCTTTGGAGGTGCTGCCTTACTTTCATTCCAATAGATCCAATACAAAGCATAAATGGGCTGTGCACTATGAGACTGTAAGCACTCACTTATGCCAACCTTTTGGCGGCATCCTTTCCTCATGCTGGCAAAGAACAATCAGCAGATGCTTCTCCAGATGACTCCAGACTGATAGGCATTATATACACAATCTATCTCGTATGATTGTGCAACATATACCATCATAAACACGGCAGGTTGCTCGGGCTGCCTGCTCACTCATCAAATGCTTCTTAAGTTTTGCTGAGCAAGAGATCACAGTCCATTAGCATCCCTGGCTACCTATCCTCCCTACACAGGGAGCACAAAGCAGGACATGACTATGGATGCAATGATCAGCCCTAGAGCTACCAGTGTGATGTGGGCAGGGAGAAAGCATCCTGAGTAGATTTTCTTTAGGCACCCACTGTGAATAGAATTCAAAACTCAGAAGGTTAAAGAACAAAGGGTCAAGAACAACCAAAAAAGGCTTGAGAGACAACAACATATCTAGAGGAGAATTTTCTTTGTTAGTAATAGCAGCAAAGAACAGGAAAGCTAGTCACTGTTCACCAGTAGGGAAATGGTGAAACAGACTAAGACCCAAGAATGTAATAGGCTATTGATTATTGTCCTTCATGCTCAGAGAGGACCAAAATGACATTACTATGTTTTGGGATTCAAGATACACTGTCTCTGACTGTGACTGATCAGACCAATATCAGGTCAGACATAAATAGTCCATATGAACCTTTGGAGTAAAAGTGTTTCTAAATTTGTGCATCTCACACTCCTGTTGAGCTACTGCAATTCTGCTTGTATCCAAAAAAGCACTGTGTTCTCCAACCATGCTGAGTGGTTTTATACCAGTGTCTCCCATGTCTCATAATTGATTCCAAAGTTTTTCACTGTCCTTGCCTCACTTCTTCTGATCTCCATGCGAGCTCTTGCCTTGATATTAGTTCTCTTAAAACAGTCTTTTAGGCAAATGTATGTTTGACATTCAAATAACATGGCCAGCCCATCAGAGTTGCACTCTTTGCAATAAAGTTTGAATGCTTGGCAGTTTAGCTTGAGAAAGGACATCAATGTCTGATTATTTATCTTGCCAGGAGATCAGAATTTTTCTATATTATTCAAATGGAAGTTACTCAGTTTCCTGGCATGGTGCTGGTATACTGTCCAAGTTCCTTAGGCAAATAAAAAACCTTGATATATAAGCATAACTCTTTCTACCACACTTTCCTTCAGAGCCTCTTGAACACTGAATTAGCTCTGGCAGTGAATGCATCAGTTTCATCATCTATGTGTACATCCCTGGAAAGTGTACTGCAGAGGTAAGTAAACTTATCCACAGCATTCAAAATTTCTCCATTTTCTGTAACCAGTGGTTGCATATATAGCTGGTATGTTGCTGGTTGGTTGGTAATTGTCAGGTCAAAATTAGCAAAAGTGGTAGAAAATTAATCCATACTCTGTTGCATCTCAGCCTCAGAGACTACAATGAATGCACAATCATCTATGAATTAAAAGTTGAACACTAATTATCCCTTCACTTTAGTCTTCACTTGTAGTCTATAGTATATCATTGCAGTGTAAGAAGTGATAGGCACTGTGGGGTACTATTTCATCTTGTTCTTGCACTCAAAAGTCAATTCCCTTGCAAGTGAATATGATGACTCCAGAGAAGCATAAAGAGATACATATGAACTGATACAAAAAGAAGTAAAAAGAATAAAAATACTTTTTTGTCTACAATGATATAAATGGAACAACCATCAAAAAACAAACAAAAACCAACTGAAACTAAAATGCTGTGAAATTAGTGACCAAACCTGGCCTCAAGAAAGAAATATGAAAAGACATCTCTTTCTCCATTTTTTTAAAGAGGAAAGGGGAAAGGCCTGGAGAGACTTACATGAATTGATGTTAAGTGAAGTGAGTAGTACCAAGAGAATATAGTATATAGCAATTAAAAGATTATATGATGATCAATTTTGATGGATGTGACTTTTTTCAATAAGAGATGATTCAGGCCAGCTCCAATGGTCTTGTGATGAAGAGAGCCATCTGTACCCAGAGAGAGGACTGAGGACTAAGTGTGGGTCAAAACATAGTATTTTCACTTTTTGGATGTTGTTTTCTTTCTCTTTTTTTTCCTTTTTGATCTGATTTTTCTTGTGCAGCATGATAATTATGGAAATATGTATAGAAGAATTGCACATGTTTTTAACATATATTGGATTACTTGCTGTGTGGAGAGGGGGTGGATGAAGAGAGGGAGAAAAAATTTGGAACACAAGGTTTTCCAAGGGTGAATGTTGAAAATTATGCATATGTTTTGAAAATAAAAAGTTTTTAAAAATAAAAGAAATAAATATATCTTTAAAAAAGAGGAGAGGGTCTGTTGATATGCAATAATGCATATATTATCAGACACTTTCATAATATTGATTAGCTTTGCTAATTGTTAGGCAGCATAGTGCAATGGTTCTATGGCAAACTGGACTTCAAGTTGGGAAAAACTGAACTTAAGACCTGCCTATGACACATATTAGCTGTATAACTGTGGGCAAATCACTTAATCTAAAAGTCCTCAGTGTGACCTTGCATTGGTAGAGGGAATTTCCTCATCATAAAGATCCCTATTAATGAAATCAGAGGTTCAGTCTCTATTCTTCCTATTTTGAGAGATTCCTCTTTGGGAGGACATAAGAAAACTCTGGAAAACATAATTGACATAATTTTTTTTTTAATTAAAAGAACATCTGTATCACTCAGACACCTTCAACAACAGCAGTAGAACAAAATCCCAAATGACAGAAATGGACTTGTCTTTTGTGGTCATAACAGAAAGAGGTTATACAGGCCTTGCTCACCTAAAAGCATAATGACCTCTTCTCAGGAGAAACAGCTGTTTATGTGGCAGTGTTGTGTATTATTGCCTAAACGCCCAATGTTTTCCTAAAGTAATGATTCTATAGTCAAAATGTAAATGTCTGGCTAGGTTCTTTAATAACCACCCCCTCCATCAATTTAATGAGCATTCTTATTACCCTATTCTGCAGGTTTTAAAGAATATAGACATGACCACAGATATCTTATTAAAAAGACAGAGAACTTTTGATTGGTTCCTAGTAGTAGCTTGGAAGACTGAGTTTAATAGTTCCTCAAGATGATTGGGTTTAGTAGTTCCCTTGGGAAGAGAGACTTGTTATAAGATATTCCTTTGTGTGCTGAACAATCAGATCATCTTTGATGCTGAAAACATCTTTTGCCTTTGTATGTATTAAATTGTCTATCCTTCCAATCCATTTGCAAGCAAAATATCATGAGGGCACTCAGAATACTTCTGCCAAACAGGAGCAGGCCCTAACCTTATGTTTTTCCATGTGGCTTATTATGTTACAATTCCTAGGGGAAAAAAAAAAGAGAAATAAGAGTATCTGGGGGAAACCTAGTAACTGTTCATAATACCCTAGTTATAGAGGAAAAAGCTTCATCCTGCTCACATTCCACTTAGTCTAGCTATATTTTGTTTCTGCATCCAAGTGACAATCGGAAAACTCATCATCCACTACTGGATACCTATTCCCTGATGAAAACATAGCAAAAAAAATCAGAAAGAGTAAAAAAGTTTAGCATAACTAACCAATATTTTTAAATGTCTGACATTTTGACGTATAATTATGAAGTATTTCACATCTAACTCCCACCTCTTTAAAGAAATGGAGAAAGGGATGTTATATCCCTTTCCTTAAGTCTAGGCTTGGTTACTATAATACACTTTGGAGAATTCAATAAGGGTATATTCTCCAATAAGCCTCAGGAATACCTCTTTTAGATAATGATGAGGATGATGATAACAATGACTAACATTTACAGAGTGCTTTGAGGTCTGCAAAGCACTTTTGAACTATTATCTCAGTTGATCTTCACAACCCGGGGAGGTAAGTGACATTTTACAAATGAGGAAACTGAGGCTGAGTGACTTGCCAGGACCACACAGCAAGTAAATGTCTGAGGCAGGATTCAAAATCAATTCTTCCTCATAAGTTCAGAATCTTATCCACTGCAATACCTGACTGAAATTCTGACAATCTGAGTTTGAGAGAAAATTATGCGGTCATTTAATCTCTTAGGGCTCAGTTTCATCACTAAAAAATGAAAGACTACGCTTGAAGAATCTCAAAAGCCTGTTCCAGTTCTAAATCTTAAGTGAAGAATAGTTGGAGAAAGAAAGGTAGACACTTTCAATTATTGCTCCTTGATGTTGACCAAAGGAAAATTTGCTTGCTAGGTGGTATAGTGGATAGAATGCTGTGTCTAGAGTTGCAAAGATCTGAATTTACATCTAGCTTCAGATACTTAACCAGCTGAATGACCCTGAGCAAGTCATTTAACTTCTGCTTGCCTAAGTTTCTGCATCTGTAAAATGGGATAAGAAAAGTATCTCCCTCGCAGGATTGCTGTGAGGATAAATTGAGTTATATCTGTAAAACACTTAGTACAGTCCTTGGCATCAAGTAACCATCATGTAAATGGTTATTCTCCTTTCCAATTGACTTGGCTTTTTCCAACAGGTCTAAAAGTGAGACATGTATTTGCAATATTAGCCATCTGCAAGATAGCCATACTTAGAGTCACAGAATTTGAGCATTTTAGAACTGCACTGGGCATTTTGCTATTCTGGTTTCTTTAAAAAAAAAAGTCCCATATTTTGTGTAAATAGCTCCAAGTCAGGCTGATTATAATGAACATTTTTCCAAGTCCTAGAAGATAGGAACAAATAATTTCTTTAAAAAAACAAAACAAAACAAACAAACACATGCATTATCATTTAACAATTTATTAGATACCCTAAATACCCTGAACAGAAACTTTTGCTACTATCTGTCCAAGATAAGTTATTAATTACCCCCTTGCCCTTAGCAGGAAATAGTTAAAGAAAAAGAGGGAATGGTTCCAGGTTTGCTTTCATTGTTTTTGTCAACTGATAGCACAAATCCTCTGAAAACCTCCAACTCATCCGGTTCATTATCTAAAGTGGAACAAAAACTCCCATTAGCTTGTTGGAAGGGGTGGGGAAAGTGATGGTGGCTCAGAGGAAAGCTTTTTAATGTGGAACATTTCACTCAAGTTGGAAAATGTATGAACTAAAATGAAAAAAAAAAAAAAAAAGACTGGACGTCAAAAGCTTCACATATTTCCACCAAGTATATTTTCTGTGAAAGATATAATAATGAAAGAAAGTGGTTAGTTCTTTTTCTGCCTCAACGATGTGCCTTGATATATGTACACTGTCATATTTCCTGCAAATATGAATATAGGAGAGGCTTCTCAAAATCTGCATCCAGAAGAGGACTGCTTTTAAAACAATGGTCCAAGTCATCAATTAGCTATGAAAAAAAAAATGAAAGCCATTTTCTATACAGCAGGGATGCCTTTTAATGCTTTCTTGTCAGACCCCTATGGTTCATGAGTTTTGTCAGTTACATTAGGTGTCAAATATGAAAAGTTTCTTTCGAAAGGTCATTGCTTCATGACATTTTCCCCCATTTATTTTTAGATATTCTAACCCTAGTGAGTTTAACCACATAGAAGACTGAATTTGATAAGCATATTATAATACTGCTGAGCTGATGTTGAGCTGTAGAAGGCTCTTTGAGGTTGAATCTTCTCTCATATAGCAACTTTGCTGTTATTGCAGTCACTATACAGCAAAATATTCTCTTTTAAGGCAGTGAAATTTACAAACATGTTGCCAATTAGTGGTTTAAAAATGCTTTATTTTCCATTTATTTTCCAACTGTAATCAGGCAATATCAATAATGTAATGCAAATATCTTGAATTCTCAACCATAGAACAGTAACAGTGAAAAGAAAACCAGGGTTCATTATTCACCTAGAATGTGGCTGAACAGATTAGCCACCTTTCAGGAGAATATTACCTCACCTGATCTTAACAAAAACAGTATGAGGGAGGTGCTTGTCAGGAGCACACAGTTAATAAGTGTCAGAGGCTGGCCATGAACTTTGATCTTCCCCATCTTTAGAACTAGAATTCTATCCACTAAGCGCCTAGCTGCCTCCATTCCCTCATCTCTAAAATGAAGTAAGCTAAATGACTCTTGCAGTTCTGAAATCTATGAACTTACAGTCTATGGTACCTATGACTTCAACTTGCTTCGGTCTTGATCCCAAAGCTTCACAAGAGTGCCAAGTTGCCATAGTGCCAACTCAGGATTAGCGATGTGGGCCAGGAGCACCCAGCATCCTAAACACTGCTGCTGAATGATAAACACCTTTCAGTGAGCCCGTTTATGGCCAACCACAGAGTAGCAGCAAAAGACTGTTTGCTGGCACAGAACATTCCCTAAGTGTCCCATTTTCCCCTCTCAGACCTTCAATTTGAAACTACTCAGAATGCACTCAAACCACTGCTTGAACTTGGCATCGTGCTTTGCCTGACTCTTTAAAAGGGTCTTTTTAGGAGATATGATTTCCAAATCAAACCCTCTGGATGGCTGCCATGTAGACAAGGGATAGGTGCCTCAAGCCAGTTAGCATTCAACCCTTTCATCAGTAATGTGCACTTTGATAACACACACACATACATACACACACACATACACATGCCAAAAATGATATTGCTCAAGATTTAAATGTCCTACTACTTTTGTACTTAACTGTAGCATGGTCCTCAGAAGACATGATGATAGGCTTCATAAGCCATTCCAGTTCCAAAATCCACCTTTTTCACTGACTATCCCCATGACTAAAATACTCCCTTTTTCTCCACCTCCTGACTTCCCTGGTTAACTTCCAAGTCTTAACTAAAATCCCACCTTCTACAAGAAGTCTTTCCTGATCCTCCCCAATGCTAGTAGTGTTTTCTGTATGTCCATTTGATGCCCCCCCATGCTAGTAGTGCCTTCTGTCAAGTGATTATGTCCATTTGATCCTGTATCTATCTTGTTTGTATATAGTTTTTTTTGCATCTTCTTTTCCTTAATAGAACACAAGCTCCTCAAGAGTCAGAACCATATTTTGACTTCTTTTATTTTCTTGTATCCAGCACTTAGCCCAGTACCTGACACATAAAGGGCCTAATAAATGTTTATGGCCACTTTAAAGTGAACATAGCCAGTGGATGAATATCTCTCTCTTCCCCTTTAAGACCAATTCCCTCTCCAGGGTTGGGCTGCTCCTTCATTCCTGTTTGCTAATTTGTACTCCCTGAACTGATAAAATCTTGACCTGCTGGATAGAGTCTCCCACTGGGAAGGGCTTATTAAATGCCATGGTCAAAGGAAAAAAGAATAGAGAAACCTTTCTCACCCCCACAAGAGTATCTACAAATCATTTTTAAGTCTGTACTCCCACTAATTCACAACTTATTTCTCAGGTCACTAGGGATTTCTCATCATCCATCAACTACCAAGATCGTCTCTTTAATTCATTGAAAGATATTCCTCCCTCACAAAAGGATCTGGGCATAGATCCATCTTTACAGTTAGTTTAATACCTTGTTGACACCTTATGATTACATCTCTGAAACTTCTGTGCTTGGGTAGATTGGGAAGGAGATGGTCAAAGATCTGCTTGCCCAAAGCAGTGGGTGAATTATTTCAGACAAGATATAATTTTGGTATAATTTCATTTTTGCACAGTAATTGTCACATGTGTATCATTCTTAGTGACCCTAGGCTGACTCAAAATATTTGATCCTGACCAGATGAAATTAGAGAACCCAGTATAGAGAGAGCACTATGCCTACAATCAGAAAGATCTGAGTTTAAATATGGTCTAAAACACTCAATAACTATGTGCCCCTAGGCAAGACATTTAAACCTCTGTTACCTCAGTTTCCTCATCTGTAAAATGGGATAATAACCCTACTTCCTAGAGTTATTGTGAGGATCGAATGGGATAACATTTATATTAAAAAAAATTAGCACTGTGCTGGCACATAATAAGTACTAAATAAGGTAGTAGTAGTAGTAGTAATAGTAGTAGTGGTGGCAATAGTAGTAGTAGTAGTAGCAGTAGTAGTAATAGTGGTAGTAGCAGTAGCAATAGTAGTAGTAATGTAAGTAGTAGTGGTAGTAGTAGTAGTAGTAGTAGTAGTAGTAGTAGTAGTAGTTGTGGTAGTAGTAGTAGTAGTGGCAGTAGTGGCAGTAGTGATAGTAGCAGTAGTAGTAGCAGTAGTAGTAGTAGTAGTAGCAGCAGCACCAGCAGTAACAGTAGTAGTAGTAGCAATAGTGGTAGTAGTGGTAATAGTGGTAGTAGTAGTAGTAGTAGTGGTGGTGATGGTGGTAATAGTAGTAGTAGTAGTAGCAGCAGCACCAGCAGTAGTAGTAATAGTAGTAGTGGTAGTAGCAGTAGCAGTAGTAGTAGTAGCAATAGTGGTAGTAGTGGTAGTAGTAGTAGTAGTGGTGGTGGTGGTGATGGTGGTAGTAGTGGTAGTAGTAGTAGCAGCAGCACCAGCAGTAGCAGTAGTAGTAGTGGTAATAGTGGTAGTAGTAGTAGTAGTGGTAGTAGCAGCAGTAGCAGCAGCAACAGCAGTAGCAGCAATAGCAACACCAGCAGCAGCAGCAGCAGCAGCAGCAGTAGCAGCAATAGCAATAGCAGCAGTAGTAGCAAAAGCAGCAGTAGCAGTAGCAGCAGCAGCAGCAGCAGCAGTAGCAGTAGCAGCAGCGCAATAGCAATAGCAGCAGCAGTAGCAAAAGCAGCAGTAGCAAAAGCAGCAGTAGCAGTAGCAGCAGCAGCAGCAGCAGCAGTAGCAGCAATAGCAGTAGCAGTAGCAGAATAGTAGCAACAGCAGCAGCAGCAGTAGCAGCAGTAGCAGCAGCAGCAGCAGTAGCAGCAATAGCAGTAGCAGTAGTAATAGTAGTAGCAGTAGTAGTAATAGTGGTAGTAGTAGTAGTAGCAGTAGCAGTAGTAGTGATGGTGATGGTGGTATTACTACTATTAGTAAATTACTATTACTACTACAATTACTATTATTGCTATTTATTATGACTACTAGTACTGCTACTTACTTTTTATTTACTTTTAGTTAAGTCAGTCAGTTGAGTGCTGAATTTCATGATAGTCAATAAGCATTTATTAAGTACCTAGCATGTGCCAGAAAGTGGTAAATACCAAGGATACAAAGAAAGATTTAAGATAGTCTCTGCCACTTAGGAATTCACAATCCAGGGCAGGGAGGGGAGAAAACATTAAAATAACTATCAACAAGCAATATATAGGGAAAATTGGATATAGTCAATAGAGGGAAGACACTGGAATTAAGAAGGATAGAGAAATGCATAGTGTAGAAAGTATCAATGCACTCTTTTGTCATGTATTCAATAAAAGCCTCAAAATCTTGTGAATTCAATGCCAATTGTTCAATAAAAGTAGGCACTATAAGTTTTTTGACGTTATAAAAAGATGTGTTGTTTTTTGTTCTTCAGTAATTTGTGTGACCATGACACCATTTGTGATTTTCTTGGCAAAGATACTGGAGTGGTTTGCCATTTCATTCTTCAGCTCTTTTTCAAATGAAGAAACTGAGCCAAATAGGGTTAAGTGACTTGCCCAGGGTATCTGAGGACAGATTTGAATTAATGAAGATGATTCTTCCTGATTCCAGGACCAATGTACTCCACCCACTGTGCCATTTATTATTGTTTATCAATAAATTAAATTATCTTACTTTTCCCATTTGGTTAATGTGAAAACTACTATGCATATAGATCAATGTCTAACTATATATGTATGTATTCATTTATCTTTCCAGGATTAATATTTTTAGCCAATTCTTATGAGATAATGAATCTTTAAAACCATCACTATCACTTTTTTTCAACTCATGTTTTCTCCTGCTATATAGTCAGAAATGTAGCCACAGATGAAGGGTATAAGGGCTGAGAGAAATTACTATAGTCTATCATTATCTAGAAAAATTTCATAGAAAAGGTGAAACTTACTAGGTCTTAAAAGAAAAGAAGGATTTGGAAAGATAAATGCTGCAGGGAATTTCGGAGGAGAATATACATAAACAAATGAAAAGATAAAAAATATGGTCCACCAGAGTCTTGAACTGAATTTAAAATTTCCCACTACTGAAGAACTTATTACTATGAGTCTCATATATACATATATATATATATGTGTGCATGTATGTGTGTATATAATTTTTCTTTGAGCAAAACATAGCCTCTTCAGTAACATTATTTAGTAGAGCAAATTTGACTATAATGTTCTCCTTTTCTAAGAAACTAGAAATAGAATTCCTTCATCCCTTAAACCTTTCTTTATACTAAGAAGGACATAGGATCAAAGTATTTATGGCTAGAAAGGGATTTTTTATTTTTTAAAATTTATTTATTTTTAATATATAATGCTTGATGAATCATGTTGGGAAAGAAAAAATCAGGGCAAAAGGGAAAAAACCATGGGAGAGACTAAAAAATAGGAAAAAGAAGTGAACAAAGGATGTGATTTACATTTAGTTTCCATAGCTCTTTTTCTGGATGTAAATGGCATTTTTTGTCCATACTATTAAGATTGCTTTGGATAACTGAACTATAAAGAAGAACCAAGTCTTTCATAGTTGATCATTGTACATTTTTGCTGTTATTGTGTATCATGTGTTCCTGGTGTTGCTTGTTTCACTCAGTATCAGTTCATGTAAATCTATCCAGGTCTTTCTAGAATCAGCTTGTTCATCATTTTTATAGAACAATAATATTCCATTCTCTTCATATACCATAGCTTATTCAACCATTTCTCAATTGATGGGTATCCACTCCTTTTCCTATTCTTTACCACCACAAAAATTGCTATTACAAACATTTTTGCACATGTGGATCCTTTTCCCTCATTTATGATTTCCTTGGGATACAGACCCAGTAATGAAAAAGGGACTTTTAAAATCATTTTTTCCAACCCCCAGGTGTGATTACTGAGGCTTAAAGGGTTTTACCATTTGCCTAACCATCACACTTTTAGTGAGCAAAGTGAGCATTCAAAACCATTTTTTAAAGACCAAAGTTATGCTTTTTCCACAAAGACATGGGGCAAAGTTCACAAATGAAAGAAAAACCATTTGATGTTTGGAACATGGTAGCACTTAATAAATAAATAATTATTGACTGACTCAGAGAAATGTTTGTTTAATGGTTGTTTCTGCAAGTAACTACTCCAAAGTCTGGGATCCTTAGTGCTTTTTCAATATTAAAATGATCTTCATAGTTAGACACAAAATATTGGCTTTGTACATTATGTGTATGTACTTGTCTGTGTGTGTGTACACACACATACATTATACATCTGCATACACATGCATACATATATCTCTATGTATATATACACATACACACATATTTTTTCCAGTCTTGTTATTTCACCAGTGAACTGGTCTCTTGTTACAGGAATTCTTTTTGAATCAATTGAAACCAAATTGAAAATGTTTCTGTTACTTAAGAATTTGGAGAATTCCCTTGGAGTACAGAAGGATTAAGCAGTGACTTGTTCATAGTCACCAGTATATGTCAAAGATTGGACTTGAACTAATTCAAGAATCAGAGAACATTAAATCAGAAAACTGGCGTGAACTAACTCCAAGGCTAGCCCTCTCTCAATCCACTATGACTATGTTTCTCAAATTTAATCATGAGGACTTTAAAAAATAATATAAATATTAAATTAATTTTCAGTTACATTCCTCTAAAGTAATTTTAATTATATATCTTTTTTGGAAATATCTTTGTGATCAAAAAAGGTTAGATAAGTTAGACCCTTCTCTGGAGAACAGAGAAGTGATGAAACATTAGAGTTCAAACAAATATATTACTGACATGTTATTCTTGAACATAAAATGCATTCTTTTACTATTATCTTGAATGTCTCACTGTGACAATCATCTAATTTACATAAGATCAAATTTGGAACCTAAAAAAAGAGGGATAATTATGTGCAATTACTTCTGTATGGAATGTGGTTCCTTTGTCTAAATAGAATTATGTTTCTTTTCTTCTTCCTGATTATTCCTAACTAAAATCGGTTCTTCATATTAGCATCAAGGAAGGACCTGCCTCACAAAATAACCTCTGCATTGATTATTAGGGTTTCCAAAATTTCTTTGCAAATAGAAAAAAAATCTAATATACTAGTTTATTCAAACTGGTGTGGATGTTAGGCTCTGTGGGATTCAAGAGTGTCTTGGGTAGACTATTCCTTACTCTCAAAGTTTCTGTTCCATATTGTCTACAGAATGACAAGGAGACCAGGCATATTTGTGTCTGACCATCTGGTTCTCTTGAAGGCTTAAATATTAAAATAAGAAATTTCATGTTTATTATATCTGGGATATAGAAAATAAAGGAAAAGGAAGAGACAATAATAAAAATGACAAAAGCTATTTGGTTGTTATTAAGAGTTTTAATTATTAAAAGTTAAAATATTTTAAAATCAAAAGGATCACTAAATGCTAAAAATGAGTTGATTAAAACTTTGCATACATGGCAAAGATTTACATATTGTTTTGTGATTGTGACATTTCTGTTTGTGATTTCTGATTGTGACATTTTAAATGTGCTATTATTTGTTGTTTAAGCTTATTAAAATTAATTAATTATGCATCTTAAATACTCTCTAAAACACCAAATTTAATAAGTGATTCTTTATACATATAGCTTTTAGTAAACATAATTGATTCTGAAATAACAATAAGACACAGCATGAAAATAGCCATATCCTGAATGACATTATTAAGTTTCCCAACTACCAGTAAGTGAATTAACCATCCCGTCTATGATTTGTATGAAAGTTATAATTATTTTTATACATATTATGAGTGAATGGATTCAATATACTAAGCTTTAGAAAATGAAAAATTGTACTTACATGGTATAGCCTGAATTCAATGATAAAATCTACTATAACCTTTTTAGTTTTCATTCTTACTAAAATTGTGATGTGTTAAATTTGAAAGTTGGTAGAAAGGGAAAAAAGAACATGCTAGGGTAATCTGTAATAAAACCAGAAAGGTCACATCCATTTTAATCCCATCCTGCTCACAAGAAACTCATTATATATTATTAAGAAATGAGATGTGGAATAGCATAATGGATAGAAAGCCAGCTTTAAAGCTGGAGAGGCCTGCATTCCAGGTTCACCTTCGACACTTACTGTGAGACTACAAGCAAACATTTAACTTCTGGGCCATACACAGGGAGGTTTGGGGAAAGGATTTTATTTCCTTAATACCTAACAAGTCCTTCCTGGGCTGAGAAGGAAAATCAAGTTAAAAAATACTAATGAAAACAAAAGATGAATAATATAAAGAAAATTTAAGAACTTATATTTTTATTGTTATTATCATAGTAAATTCTGCATTTGACACATTATTATTTAGTACTAGAAGGTTGACTTAATGTGTAATTTTCTGGCCACTACAACACATAAGGGAAAGAAATAAAGATCACAGTATTTTGATGTTTTTCTTCAATGATAAAATAAAAATAGCAGAAAATATTTTATACCTTCTATATGTAAATATTAATGTCAATACTGAGCAAGCCAGCATCACTGACTTGGGTTCATAAGGATGACAAAAAGAGAATTTCTTTGGCATCAATCCCCCATTTTTATGGGAAATGGGAAATCAAGAAACTCAGATTGAGTCTAAATACTTAACTACTAATGTACTTTTTTTGAAATGAAACCTAGGCCAATGTCAGCATAGAATGAATAAAAACATTTAGTTGAGACAGAAAAATAAATGTGAAAATTTTTCAGGATTTACTTCCCAACTGAAGACATATTACCTTCCTCTTTCCCAAGGACAGTGCAATGAGAAAGCTTTTTCCATTTCCAGTTTCTACCTTCCATATGGGTAAAATAGTGCCTTGATCCCCCTGCTGCTCATCACTCTTGCTTGTCATTTATTCCTTGGCTATAGCTCTCCTCAGCCTTACTCCTCAGAGTGTCAACAGACATTCAAAGTTTCTGCAGCTCTGATGCCTCAATTCTTAACTCAGCTGGATGCCTGCTTATACAACCAATCCTAGTTTACTCAGCCATGATTAGCTCTATGACCAGGCCCCTTTAATATTCTTCCTCTAAAACTCTGTTTTCAATTCCATTTATGTTAAAACTTTTTTTTAAAGTAAAAGAATAAATGGAGTTATCTTTAATATGATAAAAATGTATCAAAAACATGAACTAATGTCTTCTGTAATGGAGAAATGTTAGCAACACTTCTAATAAGATCAGGAGAAAACAAAGATATCCATTGTCATTAGTATTATTTGATTTATTTCTGTTGGGGTTCAAGGGAGATCCCAAAATGCTGGTGTTCCTGACCAGGAATTGCAATGTGTCTCAAAAGAATTTGCAGGCTCAAACTCATTTCCAAGTCAAGCAGCAAAGTTTATTATTATTGTAATGCCAATTAAAGTGGGTTAAATTCCAAAAGAAGTTAGGAAAAAACCAGGAGCAATAAAGGGAATTTATAAAAAAAAATTGAAAAAGACTCAATGCTTCATTTCACCAGTTTATGGCTTAGAAATAAAATTGAGAAGTGGGCTGGTGGTAACTTTGTACATATGTACAATACCCATAATTCTCTGGGCAGAGTCCATGGGAACCTTCCAGAGATGTGTTTTTAGGCCATCACTAGGTCATGTGGTACCTGCACCTGCATTAACTTTAAGTACCCCATTATTGTTGCTCATGAATTGTAATCACTGGCCAACAGATTGTTATCTGACAGCCAACAATATTTGTGGCCTTAGCATCCTGGGCATATAGAGTAAACTGGATCAGAATAGTTTAGGAGAAGAAATATATCATTTCTAGCTACATCACTCACAAAGCCAGCAGGCCTTACATCAGTTCTAAAGGATAATTTTAGGAGGTGGAGCAAGATAACAGAATAAACGCTCTTCCCCCAATCACTCCAATTCCTTTAAATGATGACTCTAAACAAATTTTAGAGCATCAGATCATGCAAAAAGACAGAGTAGAACATTTTCCAGTTAAAGACAACTTAGAAGGTCTGCAGGAAAAGCCTGTGGCACCAGGGTGCGAGTCCAGCATGCAGTTCTAGTGCAGGTCATACCCTGGCCCAAGCCCCTGCCCCACACCAGCAAAACACAAACTGGCCTAGGGACCTCTCAGCCCAGAGACACCAAAAACAACATGGAAAGTTGGCAGGAAAGGTATATCAGTAGGGTGAGAAGGCCTTGGGAAACCAGTGTGCCAGGAGTGGGAATGGGCAGGGGTAGTCAAGGCAGCTTCCAGGGGCCTCAGATCACAGATATCTCCTTGTTATCATTGAGAAAGGACTCTGTTACTTCAGCACACTAGATCTTACAACTACAGTGGGGCAGGGATGCTCCTGTTACTGTTCCTGTAACAGAAAAAGGGGCTTGTGGTCAGGTCCCTAGAAGGATTTCTGAAAGCAGCTGCACAAACCCCTGAAGCTTGTGTCAGTGCACCTTCCACCCTGGAAACAGAGCCTTACTTTGACAAGGAATTAAAAACTGAATAATAGTCTAGGAAAATGAGCAGACAACAAAAAAGAATTCTGACCATAGAAAGTTACTGTAATGACAAAAAACATACTTAGAAGATAATAAAGTCAAAGCTCCCACATCCAAAGCCTCCAAGAAAAAACGACAATTGGTCTCAGGCTATGGAAGAACTCAAAATGGATTCTGAAAATCAAGTCATAGAGATAGAGAAAAAAAATAGGAAAAGAATTAAGAGTAAGGCAAAAGGGAATACAAAAAAATTAAAAGCATTAAAAAGCAAAAATGGCCAAATGAGAGAGAAGGTACAGAATTTACTGAAGAAAATAATTCCTTAAAAATTAGAATTGAGCAAATGGAAGCTAATGACTTTATAAGAAATCAAGATACAATAAAGCAAAACCAAAAAATGAAAAAAAAAAGTACCCATAGGAATTTTAAAAAATAATTATAAAATATTCTTTTTTTTTTTTTTTGGCAAAATAATTGAGGTTAAGTGACTTGTCCAGGGTAACAGAGCTAAGTGTTAAGCATGTGAGGTCAGATTTGAACTCAGGTCTTCCTGACTCAAGGGTTAGTGCTCTATCCACTGCACCATCTAGCTCCCCTATGAAATACTCTTGATAAAAATAAAAGAAGACAAATAATGAGAGGAATATAAATTATTCATTTTTGAGCTATGCCAATGTCATAAGATTGAAAAAAAGGAAACTACTTTTAAATTAATTTATAAATTTAATGTCATGCCATACCAATTAATATACCTTAGAATAACATTATAAATTAAATAAAATATTTTTTTAAATTATCTGGACAGATTAAAGATCAAGAATCTTATGAAAAAAAGTGGAAAAAATTAGGTAGAAAGATCACCAGTACCAGATTTCAAATTATGCTACAAAACATTTATCACCAGTACTGTCTGATACTAGTTTAAAAAATTGAAATAAAGGTTAAATGGACAGATTAGATAAACATAAACCAGAAACTATAAAACACAGTAGGACAACACAAGGATCCCAAGTACTTTGATTAGTACTTCAACAAAAGCCACTTGGAAAAATGCAAAGCAATTTGGCAGAATAAACATAAATATGCTAAAAGAAGATCTACTCCTCAAAAGATATAACAATGACAAGGAGCAATACAAATTACATAACCAGATAGTTGTTACAATAAGATATTAAAACTATTAATAATCACTAAAAATAACCCAAATCACCATTACAAAATACACAATTAGTATAACCATATTTTCTGTACATGTAATACACATATGTATACATACACATATGCTATATGTATCATAAATAACATAGGACCTATGTTCTTCCTCTTATCATATCAGAAAATATGGTACTACAGAGACTGGAGGGATTGTAAAAAGAAAACCACACTAATACACTATTGGCAAAGCAGTGAATTGATCCAACCATTCTGGAAAACAATATTCCAGAAGATGATAGCTCTAAAACTGGAAGATTCCTCAAAAATCTGGAACTGTTTCCCAAAATTCACTAAATTCATCAATTTAACACATTTTGATTTAGTGATTCTACTACTATTCATAAACCTCACAATGGTCAAAGATAAAGGGAAAACATGAATTTATAAAAATATGCATAGCAGTATTTTTATTGTAGTAAGAACTAAAAACAAAGTGAATCCCCTTTAATTAGGGAATGACTAAACAAATTGTGATACATAAATATTGTGAAATATCACTGTAGCATAAGAATATGGAATGCTGTGAAAGATTATTCCATTACATTGTGCCATAAGTTATGAGGGAGAAGATGAATTAAGAGAAAAATGAGAAAATGTGTATGAATTGAATCAAAATCAGGACATTAGTTTCTACTATGACTACAATAATGTAAAAGAAAAAGACTCAAAAAATTCTGATTCTAAACATGATCACAAAGGACATAATGAAACATGTTTTCTATCTCTTGAAGAAGTGATGGTCTACAGGAGCAGAATGAGACACATTTTTAGATATAGTCAATTTGAGCATTTGTTTCAATTAATTCTACTTACTTGGCATAAGAGTAATCTTGTATTAGGTGAGGAGGACTTATGTAGGAATTTGGTGAAGAATAATAATGCTTTTAAGAAAAAAAAAAGAAAAATTCCCAATAAAATTTTTAAAAATATATGAAATAGAACAGAAGATAGTTTTGAAAGGGAGATAGTATTGGGACCATCTTGTTAAATTTGATATACCTTAACAAAAATGATACTTGGTAAAAGTTCAGTTTAATATATAATCTTTTTTTCTGTTACCTTTATATATATAGAAATGTTCGAGTTTGTTGCTGTCACATGCATAAATAAGGTTTAAAGAACTGGGAATGTTAAAAGTTAGGGGAGGCAATGGAATGGTGAAAGTTGAAGAGAGGAAGCACAGACCAGATCTAAGGGAAATTTCCTAAAAATTACATCTATCCAAAAGCAAAATGAGCTGTTGCAGAAAGCAGTAAGTTTCTTCTCTTCCTGAATTAATGGGACTTGAAGCAGAGTCTATATGAACACTTCTGATAATGCTGTGAAAGAAATAAATGCTCAAATATTGGTAGATATGGAATGTTTCTGACTTCAAAAATTGGTCAAAAGGAAACTTTGCAAATGAAGTAAAATTTCAGACCTTTCCAAAGATGGAGAGGAAGCTATTGGCAGGGGATACAGAAGTAATATGCACAGAAGAAGAATGCATAAACCAAGGACTAAGTGAGAAGGTTATAACAACTCCAATAACTAATATTATTAACTTGATTTACTGAATTGGCTCTTGAATTTCACAATGGCTCTTTTTCCCTCATAGTGAAACATGAGGATATCACTACACTCTGTACACCTGGGGACACAATGAATAATAAATGAAGATTGCAAAGCACTTAACTACTAAGTGCTTTGTAAGTGATTTTTTCAAAAATCCCCCTGGGAATACAGCTTCATTTCCTTTTAACAACTTGGTAATACATGGACAGCAAAAAATTTCAGCATGTTATGAATTCTGAAATATAGAAAAGAAGGTAGGGCAATCATACAGTTTAAGACAAATTCAAACTTCAAAGAATAAAGCATCAGAAGAATGAGTCATAAAATAATTTAAAAGGAAAAAAATCATATTTGGATATATAGAAAAAGAACAAAGAAAAGGAATATATGCATAAATGTGTGTGTACAAAAATGCATACATATAATCTTTTTAATATGCCTTTTTACTAATGTTTGTTAGTATTTTTGGATCAATATTTATTAGGTATATTCACTTTTAATTTTCTTTTTCTGCACTGTTTCTCCTTGGTAAAGCTATCAAGAACATATTTTATTCAGTAGAATAGCTTTGATGGGATTACCTATTTTCCTAGTTTTGCATACAGTTTGTTATATTAAAATTATTTTTAATGTTTGACAGAATTCACTTAAAAATCCAAATTATCTCAGGTATTTTCCCCTTTGAGAGTTTCTTTCTGTATTTTTTAATCTTTTATTTCTATTAATCTATTTATATTGTTAATAATAAATGTTATTTCATTAAATTTATCAGTTCTTTTGGTAAAATAACTTCTGATAATTTCATTTACGTCCTCTTCTTTTGCAATCAATTTTTTATTTATTTCTCATGTTGGAAATTTTTTTCCATCTTATCTCTTTCTTTGCCTATACATGTTACTTATATTAGCTAATGACATTTATTTCATTAGTTTTTGCTTTCAAAAGCAATTCCCATTGTTATTTATCAATTCAATGGGGGAGTTGCTTTCAATTTTGTTAATTCCTACTTTGATTCTTAGAATTTATGTTTACATGTTTAATTGGATTTTTTTGAGGTTTTTCTTATTTACTACTTTTTTAGTTTTTCTTCCTATTAAAGTGTCTAAAGATATAAAAACTTCTAGGCAATCACACACATTTACAATTTTTTTTTTGATATTTGTTCTTTGACACCCACATTTAGTATACTTGAATTATTTGGTCTCCTTTAAAATTTGAACCTTTTCTTCAAATTAGAATTAGATTTTGTTAATTGGAATTTTTATTGCATTGGAAAATGGAAAAAGGATGTATATTAGAATTTTGCTTTCTTGCATTTGTTTTTTGTGAAATTTTATACCCTAGGAAATGATCAACTTTGTAAAGTTACTATATTGAGACGTGTATATTCCTGTTTAATTTTATGTAGTAATTGCCAAAGATCAAGCATATTCAATTTTTCTAAAATTATCTTTAATTCCTTAACTTCTTTCTTGTTTATCTTTTCTTGTTTTTTTTAACTAGATTTAAAAGTAATACAATTCAGTTCCCAAAGTACTACAGTTTTTTTCCTCCTTTCTTACAATTTTATTTACTTTTTACTTTGGCACTTAGGTACTGTGCAGTTAGATATATATGTATTAGGATTTTATTTTATTTTATTTTCTATGTTATCTCCAAACAAAGAATTGTTCCCTATTTATCATTTGTTTTAAATATAATCTTTTCTGAACATACTGAATGCTACTCCTTTGTTTCTCACCTAAAGAATAATAAAATTTGCTTCAGCACTCATTTTAATAATGTATAAATCATTATATTTTAATATATTTCTTATAAACAATGCATTTTTGGATTCTGATTTCAACTTGACTTTTGTGAGTAAGTTTATATAATTGACATTCATTATTTGGATAGATAGTTGATTTCACTTTATTGTATTTTCTTATATTATTTCTTTTCTTTACCCCTCAGTCCCCTATTTACAAAAAAAAGAAAAAGAAAAGAAATGGTAAAAGACAAGGAATATAATTAATGCAGCTAATCTAGTTCTGAAACAGTTTACTATCTCTCTGAAAGTTCTCATCTCTTTTCTTCACTTAGATCACATCATTGATTCATATACTATTCCTTTCTTTTTTTCCCCAATTCTCTCTTTATATGTCACTCTCCAAAGTTAAATTTTGCTTTGCCTTTATCTATAACATCCCAGACCAATTCTGCTCTCTTTAAAAAAAGAACAAAACTCTTTTACCTTTTCCTACTTTCTGACTGCTTTCCTTTGAATTTAAGAAGTTGTTATAGTGAACTAATATAATCATGTATATGAGTGATCAACCTTTTTTTTTTCCTGGTTCACATATGAGTAAAACTGATTATATACACTCTGCCCCAACCACTTCCTCTATGTTAATATACTCTTCTTTTGAGTCATCCCAAATATGAGAATATTAAGTTCTTTCTTACCTCTTCTCTAGTGTATTCCATTTTCCATAGACTACCAAAAATATAATTATGTGAAGATATGTATTAACAAAGTACAACCCAATTTTGCTACTGGAATTCCATTAAATAAAATATAACTAATAGACTTAGTTGGGAAATTAGTTTTGATGAGGTCCTGAGTTGCTAGGTGGGGTTGGCAGAGGAAGCCTTAAGTATTAATAAGATTACTTCTTGAGGCAAGCAGATGCAGATCAGCTCAACATTACAATCTCACCCCCTTGTGGAGATTTTGGGCTACCCCACCTTTCTGTAGCCAATAAAAATTGGATCCCCCAATCCATGGCATCAGCCATCTTTGCTAAATCCCTTTTGGGTTAGCCTGCCATGGTGTTCTGCCTCATGCTATCTTTCTTTCCATCTCCCTTCCCCCCCATGCCTCATGGTGTCTTTCTCTTTCTTACAGCTAACACTCACAATACTAACTCTCTTAGAATTTAGCTTGCCAGTCAATGGTGCACTCCCATCTCATGGAGTATTTCCTTTCTCCTGGCTAATTGTGAGTTCCACTAGCAAACTTGTCTTTTCTCTTGTTAATTGTCAAAACCCCTTTCTTTGCCAATTCAATGCTCTCCCAAATCTACTTCATGTTTACCTTTCTTGGTCTCTATTTTGCCTCTCCATTTTGTCTGTTACAACTTCTCATAAATAAACCTACTTTTTGGCAAATGAGAAAGTCATTGTGAATTTGTCACATGACCAAACTTCAGAATTTGGTGCCTACACCAATCAAATCTTTTGGTGAAATTGCTCTCCTAAATCTCATCATTTGATGTGCCAGATCCCAAACTTAGCAATTTTAATTAGTTTGAAAAGAATTACCCCAAAAAAAGGCATTCAATATGAGAATTGTACTCCAGAAGATTTACATGTAATCACCATAATCTGAGATGAAAAGGAAAAAAGAAAAAAGGAAAATTTACCGGAAGAGGAATTTTTAATTATCAAGAAAAAACATTCCCAAAATAATATTCAATACCCGAGCTTCCACACACAAAGATACACAAACATACAGAGAAAACAGTATCATAGAAACCCACATACTTGCTACAATAGGAAATAAATATGGTTTAAAATAGGTTTTGGATTCCAAAACATTGTACTACAGAGTAACAAAGACTTTCTGACTTGGTTTGACTTACTTTAGCATAAACACTGGGATACAATTGCAGAGCAAGATCTCAGCAAGGAAGGAGCAATGTGACTTTAGAAGGGGAAAGAATGTTATTCTTCTTCCTGGTAGTTGTCTGAGTTCAATAACATAGGCATGTGAATAATCATTTTCAGGACAATTGGAAACAGATCACAATTGGTACTGAAAATTTAAGAACTACACTTTAAATAGTGGTCCTTAACTTCATTCATTTAGAATTCCCCAAATAAAAGTTCCTGTTGGTGGGAATAAGAAGTCCAGAAGAAAAAAAAATTCTCCACAGAGTAATGACTTTAACGATGTCTGTTGTTCATGAATTCTTCAGTTGGCTCCGCTTCTAGCACAAGTTTTGGGGATTTTTGCTTGTTTGTTTGTTTGTTTGCTTGTCATTTGGGCAGGTTTTATTCATTTGCTTTTCCAACACATTTGACTAAGTTCTGAAGTTAATTTACAGCATTGTGCTGCATTTCACTTTTTAATTCATTTATTTTTAATATGTATCTACAGAACATTCACGGATTAACCCTGCCTGCTTCTGGATGCCATATGTGACTAGGCATTTGAGTACTTTAGAAATGAAAACACGCTGGATGCTTCCTGCCATGTGGTGACCAAGTGCTAAAAAAACTTAACTTTCTAAAACATTGTCACAAACATAGAAAAGTCCCTAAGTTCTCCCTCATTCCATGCCCGTGGGATAATGTGGGGAGAGGCATTAATATGTAAATTAAAAGAGCTATGATTTAGGCTCTTGGCTCTAAATCTCCCAAGTGGCAAGTAGTGCTTTCATTATTAGGAATGTTCTTGACACAAGTATCTTGTCTTCTGAATATCGAGATGTGTTTCCATAGAGAGCAAGCCTGTAGTAACAGGAATGCTTTCAGAGAGAATGTCTCAACCACAAACATCTTGTCCTCTGAGTGCTTATATATATATTGAGCTGAAGTTATTTTTCCTCTTCCTTCCTGGAGGTCAGAGGTTTCAGGTGTTGCACAAAGCTTCTTGAGGCAATAATCAGGTGAACTGACTCTTTTCCTAACCCCCACATCTTCATGTTTGCACATGCTGGATCTAAGGGGTTAGTCAGGTGAGGGAAAGGGAGAGGAAGGGGAGAGTATAAGTATAAGGTGGGACTCAAGTTATCCAAAGCCCCATCCCCTGAGTTTGAACAAGAACTCCAACATATTTTGTTGAGAAGGTATATGGACCAAATGGGAAGAAGAGGACCTTTCAGATATTCTGTATTTAGTCTTCCTCTTCCCTCCCTCACTCCCTTCCTTCCTTTCTTTCTTCTTTCCTTTCCTTCTACTTTCCTTTCTTCCTTCTTTTTTCATTTCTTCCTTTCTTTCTTCCTACTTTCCTTCCTTTCTTCCTTCCTTTTTTCCTTTCTGCATTTCTCCTCTCCTTTCTCCTTTCTTTCCTTCCTTCTTTCCTTCCTTCTTTCCTTCATTCCTTCCCTCCTTTCTTTCTTCCTACTTTCCTTCCTCCCTTCCTTTTTTCCTTCCTGCCTACCTCCCCTCCTCCCTTCTTTCATTTTTTCCTTCCTTCCTGTCTGCCTGCTTTCTTGCCTTCCTTCCTTGCTCCCTATTTACTTTCCTGCTTTCTTTTCTCCATTCCTTCTTCAATATCTTGGAATTCATAGGCTAGATTTCTCTCTTAAGTACCTTGATTTAAATCTAAATTATTCTGGTTCTCATTGACTGGTAAAAATTATGTCGTGTTAGATGTGGGTCAAGCCCTAATTTCTTCCACACTAGTTTCCAATTTTCCCAGCAGTTTTGTCAAATAGTGAGTACTTATCCCAGAAGCTGGGGTCTTTGGATTTATCAGATTAGATTGCTGTAGTTATTGCCTAGTTTGCCTTGTGATTCTATCCTATTCCACTGATCAACTATTCTATTGCTTAGCCAATACGAAATGGTTTTGATGACTGCTGCTTTGTAATATAGTTTAAGATCTGGTACAGCAAGTCCACCATCATCAACCTTTTTTTTTCCATTAATTCTCTTGAAACTCTTGACCTTTTGTTCTTCCAAATGAATTTTGCTACTATTTTTTCTAGATCTGTAAGATAATTTCTTGGGAGTTTGATTGGTATGGCACTAAATAAGTAAATTAGTTTGGGTAGTATTGTCATTTTTATTATATTCGCTCGGCCTACCCATGAGCATTTTAACTTTTTCCAATTGACTAGGTCTGATTTTATTTGTGTGGAAAGTGTTTTGTAGTTTAGTTCATATAGTTCCTGACTTTCCCTTGGCAGATAAATTCCCAAATATTTTATACTATCAACAGTTATTTTGAATGGAATTTCTTTTTGTATATCTTGCTGTTGAACTTTATTGGTAATATATAAAAATGCTGATGATTTATGTGGATTTATTTTGTATCCTGCAACTTTGCTAAAGTTGTGAATTGTTTCTAGTATATCATCATGTCATCTGCAAAGAGTGATAATTTAGTTTCCTCATTACCTACTCTAATTCCTTTAATCTCTTTTTCTTCTCTTACTGCCAAAGCTAACATTTCTAAGACAATATTAAATAATAATGGTGACAGTGGGCAGCCTTGTTTCACTCCTAACACCTAACATACCATAACATAACATAACATCTAACACCACATACCAAGATAAGATCTAAATGGGTTCATGATCTGGATATAAAGAGTGATACTATAAGTAAATTAGAGGAACGTAGTATAGTTTACCTCTCAGACCTATGGAGATGGAATAAATTTATGTCCAAAGAAGAACTGGAACTCTTAATTGAAAACCAGATAGATAACTTTGACTATATTAAGTTAAAAAGTTTTTGTACAAACAAAACCAATGCAGTCAAGATGAGGAGGGAAGCAATAAATTGGGAAATCATCTTTACATTTAAGGGTTCTGATAAAGGTCTCATCTCTAAAATATAGAGAGAATTGTCTCATATTTATAAAAATTCAAGCCATTCTCCAATCGATAAATGGTCAAAGGATATGAACAGACAAATTTCAGAGGATGAAATTAAAACTATTTATAGTCATATGAAAAGGTGCTCCAAATCTCTATTGATCAGAGAAATGCAAATCAAGACAACCCTGAAGTACCACTACACACCTGTCAGATTGGCTAAAATGACAGGAAAAGTTAATGATGATTGTTGGAAGGGATGTGGGAGGGCTGGGACACTGATGCATTGTTGGTGGAGCTGTGAATGGATACAGCCATTCTGGAGAGCAATCTGGAACTATGCTCAAAAAGTTATCAAACTGTGCATACCCTTTGACCCAGCAGCATTTCTGTTGGGCTTGTATCCCAAAGAGGTCACAAAGGAAGGAAAGAGGCCCACATGTGCAAGAATGTTTGTGGCAGCCCTTTTTATAGTGGCTAGAAACTGGAAACTGAATAGATGCCCTTCAATTGGAGAATGGCTGAATAAATTATGGTATATGAATACTATGGAATATTATTGTTCTGTAAGAAATGACCAGCAGGACGATTTCAGAGAGGCCTGGAGAGACTTGCATGAACTGATGCTGAGTGAAATGAGCAGAACCAGGAGATCATTATATACGACAACAACAATACTATATGACGATCAATTCTGATGGACATGGCTCCCTTCAACAATTAAATGTTTCAAACCACTTCCAATTGTTCACTGAAGAAAGCCATATACACCTAGACAGAGGGATATAAAATGTGGACCACAACATAACATTCTCATACTCTTCATTGATGTTTGCTTACATTGTGTTTCCTTTGTCTGATATGTCTTTTGTATAGATAAGATTTTTCTTGCACAACAATGATAAGTTTGGAAATATGTATACATATATTCGATTTGTCAAGTATTTTAACATAATTAACATGTAGTGGATATCCTGCCATCTAGGGGAGGAGTGGGAAGTTGGGGGGAAAAAGATTGTAACAGAAAGCTATGTAAGGGTTAATGTTGAGGAATTACCCACACATATGTTATACAAATAAAATTAAATTAAAAAAAGAATCTTAATATATTTGGGATTGCATAGTTAGCCAGACTCAGAGCACGAAATGACCATTTGAAATAAGAGTTGAGAAAAATGTTTTATGCATCTTCACTGATTTTATGTTATATGTCTTGGATCTCAGAATAAAAGTTATGATGTTGTATCCAAAAAAAAAAAAAAATGTCATAAGCTAAAGTCATTTGGCCTTTCTTTTGACCCTGGTTGCTTTAGAGTGAAAGTTGCTGTTTTGGCCAAAAATCCTGAGGTTCTCCCCTCCTAAATTGATAGCTTTTTTTTTTTTTACTTTTAGGTAAAAAAAGCTATTCTTTGCCTCATTTCTTTCTTACTTAGCCTTAATCACAGAATGGGCAGTGGCCTCAGTCAGACTGAGACCTGTTAAAGATCTTAGCTTAAAAATCCAAGGTTTCCCCTGTACCCAGGGCCCTCTCCAGTTGTCCTGATCGATATATCTGACCACTGACTGTACAGTTCTGTAGGAGAAAGTGAGGCAGATAACTTTGCACAACCCTTCCTCACTTAAATCCAATTCACTTACATGCCATGAGAATATGTAAATTCTCCCTGAGGTAATGTTCCTTTTCAAGAACAACCAGCAACAACAAGACAATCAACCACAACATTTAGCTTCTCTGTGTTGGGGGGGGGGGAATAATAGTTAATACCATTTTTATAATATTTTATGGTCAACCAAGTGCTTTACAAATATTTCCTCATTATGAGCTCACAACAAACCTGGAAGGTGGTGGTTATTATTATTGCCATTTTGTAGATGAGAAAACTGAAGCAAATAGAAGTAAAGTGCCCAGGGATACACAATAAGTATTTGAGGGAAACTTTAAGCTCACTTCTTCCTACTTTCAAGTCAAGCACTCTATCCACTGAATCTAGCTGCCCATAATCTCTAAGTGGAATGGACTCAATTAGGTGAGCCTGTAGCTAGACTCCTACACCTGCCTATTCCATTTTATGCATCCTTTTCTGTATAGGGAAAAAACAACTGCCTCAAAATGGAGATGACATCCAGAGCTCAAGAGGTCAAGGTATTCTCATTCCGATGTGAGAAGTAATTGGTTCCAGGAGTTTGGGGTTGTTTGTGTCAGTGACAAGAGTAGCCTGAGAGGAGGGGATGTTTCTAAATCAGAGAGAACATCCCCTAAGATGAAGATTATCCTAAACTTAACTTTTTTCCCCCCAGGAGATACACCAGAAATCATTTAGATGGTACAAAGCTAACATAAAATGTAAAATGCTTAATATCAGTCTTCCAAGAGAGTATAATAAATAATTCAATTTACAGTCAATCTACACATGTTTGTATGTACATGTTTTAAGTATATGTTTTTCTATATATATATACATATTTTCATGTATGTATACATATCTAAATATCTATATTTCTGTATATATATATATATATCTTACTCATTGAATACATTTCTATTAATCCTTTTGGGGAAATCCTAGATAGAAGCCTAAATCTAAGCTTTAAATAATTTGTCCCTCTGGGTTTTGGGGTGGTAATTGAAGGAAACAAAGAATATGAAGAAAGGAAGCCTAAACCACCTCCAATTAAAGACCAGAATCACCATAACTGGACATGGTCCAAAATGTATGCTTGTGTTGAAAGAAAAGGGGAATATACTCTCAGCAAACACTGTATTAACATCATATTGCTATTCTAATTTGTTTTAAAAGTTATACCGATATTTACTCAAGGTGTTTATACATGACTTGCTTATTTTTCCTTATTCTTTTGTAGAAATCACGGTAGAGAAAATAACCCATCTTTGCATAGTTCTTTAAAGTTTTTAGAGTGTCTGCTTCCCAACAATTACATTGTGAGGTAAATGATATAAATACTACTATCCCCATTTAGGTGAGTAAATTGAGCCTCATGCAGGTTAGGGGATTTGCTCTATATCCCACAACTAGTAAGTGTCAGAGCTGGGCCTGGAGCCAAGGTCTTCTTATTTCAAATTGAGTGTTCTTTTCACTACACCACAGATCCTCTCAGTTCCTAAGTTGGCTTTAGTTCAGTTGTGAAATTTAGTTCAGTTGCTAAATTAGCTAAGGTGGTCCATCTGGCTTCTAATTCTCCCATTTTCCTAAGTTGTGTCTTCATTAAAGCAAATTTATTTATGTCATCTTTAACAGGCCTTACATTCTAGAAATTAACATTTTAAAACTAAAATTAAGAAATCATAGTACAAACATGGACTGTCATAAAAAATACTCAAATTGAAAAGAGGAAAACTAAAAAGAGGATCACTTGCCACCCACACACTACCAACCTCAGTTTTTAAAAATCTGATTTACTTTCCCAACTGAATAATTTTAAGATATTTTTCAACAAGAATGCTATGGGGAAGAATGAAGAGGGAAATAACAGGGAATATGAGATAAAACAAAGGAGCAATTGACTAAGAAAGGAACAACAACATTTGTAAAAGCCCATCATTTACATATTCCATTTTGCAACTTTAACAAAGGATTTTAATCTTTTTGTTCCTTACCTGAGAAATTTTGTTTAGGTAGGCTATCCCACACATATGCTCAACTCCCTTAAAATGTCAAAAATCTTTAATGATACATTTCATGCAATAAAAGCCTCTACTTATTTCCACCTACAGTTGAAAGAATAAAACATTAGTAATATTTTTGAGGAAAGGCAACTTTCATTAGGGAGAAGCAATCTGGTAGGGTAGCTAAGTAGCACTGAGGATAAACTGCTTGATCTGCAGTCAAAGAAGACTCATCTTCTTGAGTTCAAATCTGGTGTCAGACACTCGCTTTGTGACTGAGAAAGTTATTTAATCCTGTTTGCCTCAGTACTTTATTTGTAAAATGAATTAGAGAAGGAAATTGCAAACCACTCCAAAAAAAAAATCCCAAATGTAGTCACAATGAGTCAGACATGACTGAAATGACTAAACAATGTAATACAGTGAAAAGCCTCCTAGAGTTTGTTAAAAGCATGAGCCATTCAGAGTATGAGCCAGGTATGTGGATACACTCTTTTGTACCATTACAATTAGACTTTTCCTCTTGTAGATTATTTTCTATTACCCCAGAAGAGATGCTCTTAGACACATCCATCTCTATGCTCACTTATGCTCAGGAGAAACTTGCATTCCAAATCTACCTCGTATGTGTCATCATGGGCAAATTACTCATCTTCTTAAGTCTACATTAGGATCCATTCTAGCCCCTAGTAGATATGAGAAATTTTCATACATATGAATAAGAAGAAAAAAGCATTGAAGAAATATTCACTTATAAAGGTACTTATCACAACATGCAGAAACTGGTTCAAAAGAATTAAGTAAAAAAATAATTAAAATAAGAACAAATTTGATGGCACCTTAAACTGTAAATAATATGCTCCTTGAGCACTGAATATCTGTACCCTAATGAGCTATAATTGTTTCTCTAGTAGTGAAGGTCTCTGGGCTCTGAGACATTTACAGATAATTGTCTCATACTCATCCAACTAATGTTATGAAAACAAGTTACCACATCTCAAATGCTTCCTCACCTTTAAGGCTCTCTCTGCTATTTTGGTTTCCTCTTTCCATTAGTGAGCTCTTTCTGGAACCTCCATTTTGAGGAAGTACCCAAGTCAGCCATCCTTTACTCCTTTCTTGCCTTACAAACTGATGTGGCATCACAAGTTCAAGTTTGCCATTGTTCAAGGCAATTAAAAGTAATTCTTCAGTTCAAAGTAAATTCTGAAGACTCAAAGAATTCTTCTTTTCAAGCTTTCTTGAAGGCTTGGTCAAATATAAATACAACTTCAACAATTCTCATTGAAGACATAAGGGGAAAAGATATTTTGTATGGTGGCAAAGTCTGGAGAGGTTATCTTTCCTAATTGTAGAACCTAGAACTAATCAAAATACTAGATATGGTCTGAAAAATAGCAAAGGTCAACTGTACAGCTTCCTTTATTCTGCACATTATAAATAAAATAGTCTTCAGGACTAACTGATATGCTAACCTATCAACTTCATAATTCATTTACAAACTAGCCTTCCAATTATTCAAACTACATCTATTTAGATCCTGCCTCTGTTATTCTATGTTAGTCACCCTTTCTAAGTTCATACTATCTCTGAAGCATACCTTCAGTCATTTAATCCATTTTACTAATACTAATACTAATAATTAGTAATAATTCTGTTCTGTTGAGCAGAATAGGAGATGAATCCTGGAGCGCTCTAATAGAGACATACCTGCAAATGTTTCCTTCTTGTCATTCAATTATCTTTGAATCCATTCTGCTCTCATTTAACTATGAGACATGAACTTAATTTCATTTGCATATGGTATATGTTTGTATACATATTTATACACACAGATACATATGTAACATGTATTATATGTGTGTATGTGTGCATATGCATGTATATAAATTTACATACATGTATATATGCATATATATATATAATTACGGGAAGCAAAAATAATTAAAAGCGCTGCACAATCTACCATTTAGAATTCATCCCATAATCTTCTTACTGTTCGATTCTGGGGGCTCTGTTAGTTCAACATCTATTAAAATTATATGTATTTACAGACCAGTTCTATGAGCTACCTATTCAACTTGATATGAAGGTCTGGTCAATAAACATTTTTTCAATCACTTATTTTTTCCTTTGTAAAAACATTAGAATAAACTCGATTATGGATTTTAGAGAACCCTATGGTTCTAGAACTTGAAATTTTCATAATGTTATGTGTGAGTAGGAGAATCTAAAGGCTTTCATGATTTGTAGGAAATCATAATTTCATTTGAACTCTTCTAGGCATCCATTATGATGGCAGTGAACATTTCTTCCTGTTTTATACTATATTTGAAATTAATAATCAGAGGGTAATGAAAAAAGTTATCTCTGATGTTTGGTCTTTTAATAATCTTACATAATTTTAGTATTTTGGAGGATAATTTTGATGAAGAGGGTTTTAAGGAGGCTTTTTCTGTACTGGGTCAAATGAATTATTTTTAATCAATGAAGACCAAGTTAATGGGTTCTTATATTCTCTACAAATAATAGTATCTTCTGCAATATCACATGCAAAAAATCCTGTTTGTCCCCTTCCCATACTTTCAAGTACACACAAGATATTTGGAGATGATTTTCATAAGGATTAGCAATCATTGATTTTCTTGCTTATCTTTTAATCAGTAGCAATATCAGCTATGATTTTTTTCAGGTGTTTGTTATTGTACTAGCCTGTTAGATATGTTGAAAATTATTTTCTCACCCCTTTCAAATTGTGTCATCTTTAACATAAACCTCTTCTTTGTATACTTGGTCTGGTCCAAAGGTTCTTCCTATCTGAGTGATACAGTACATAGAATATTGGACCTGGAGTCAGGAAGCCCTGAATTCAAGTAGCTCACAAACACTTATTAGATATTTACTGGACATGTCAAATAACCTCTGTTTGCTTCAGTTTCTCCAGATGAAAAATGAAGATAAAAAGCAGTTTGTGTGAGGATCAAATGAGATCATTGTTTTAAATCATTTAGCACAGTGCCTGGCACATAGTAAACATTATATGAATATTATTTATATAAATATATAACCATGTAAATGTATTTATGTTACATATAATACATTTACATACATAATATATATTGTTCATTTATATAACTATGTACTCATTATTACTGCTATTTTTAGTGACTTTTCTACCTTCTCATTCAGTGCATCTGAAGCTCTGTTAAAGTCTAAATATGTTGACTCCACCATCATTGACAAAGAAAATACTTTGCTAGAGAAATCTTAACAGATGTTTTCCTTTTTTGTTGCCCATTCATTTCCCTTGTGATTTCATTTTAAAATGTTATAATGTGATTTAATTTAACTGAATCTTTTCCCAAGGTGAATATAAATTTGATTCTCTTTCCTTTTTTTTTTTTTTTTTTGCTGTTTTAGGACAACTAAATTATACTGTGTACAAAAATACTAGAACTGAAATCAGGAAGACATGAATTCAAATCTTGCCTCATGTAGTTACTAACTGTGCCACCCTGGGCAAGTCACTTAAAGTGTCTCATCTTCAGTTTCATCCTTTGTAAAATGAGGATAATCTCATATGATCTCATAAAGCTGTTATGAGAATAAAATATAACAGGCATATAGCACTTTACCAATCTTAAAGCATTATATAAATGGAAACTATTATTCTTGCTATTGTGTAGGGTTTATTTCATAATATTATTATTTAGGAAGTATTCCTATAAACAAACTAATTTCTTATATTGTAGTTAACTTTCCAGAGTCCTGTCTTCTTTGAATATAGAGAACATTTGGTCTTACAGTATTGCTAAAGATACGAAATTACCCTTCAGATACCTTTTCTCTTGACTAATTCCAACTTTTAAACTTTTCCTTAATGGATCTATTTTCCAGCCTGAGGAGCTATATCAATGTGACATTAAATCAGCAAGTTGAAAGGTTGAAAGTTGAATACATTAACTGGCTGTCTTTACTGCAGACAAAATTTATCTATATTGCACTAAGCAGTCAGTTTTGCTGTTGCTTTTTTCACTGTATTGGTTAGCCAATTTGTCGAAATGCAGAATGAGTACTTATACTTGTTCAGCTTTCTCAGTGCTGTCTGACTCTTTGTGATCCAATTTGGAATTTTCTGGAGATACTAGAGTAGTTTGCCATTTTCTTCTTCAGTTCATGTCACAGATGAGGATACTGAGGCAAACAGAAATAAGTGACTTACCTAGGGTCACACAGCTAAAAAATGTCTCAGGCCAGATTTGAAATCACAGAGATGAGTTATTCTGACTCCAGGCTTGGTGCTCTATCTACTATAAGTTTGGACACCTAACTGTTCTATACTTTTACTAGAATACAAAAATGAGAAGGAACTTTAGGGGTCATCTAATTTCAACTTCCCATTTAAGAAATGAATATTATCCCAAACATCATTAAAAGGGGATCATTCATTTAACTTTAAATAATTCCAGTGGTGAAAACTCATTATTTTAATTTTTTATTAAAGCTTTTTATTTGCAAAACATATGCATGGATAATTTTTCAACATTGACCCTTGCAAAGCTTTCTGTTCCAAATTTTTCTCTCCTTCCTCCCATCCCCTCCCCTACATGGCAGGTAATCCAATACATGTTAAGTATGTTAAAATATATGACAAATCCAATATATGTATACATATTTATACAGTTATCTTGTTGTAAAAGAAAAATTGCATCTACAAGGAAAAAAAACTGAGAAGGAAAACAAAATGCAAGCAAACATCAACAGAAAGCATGAAAATGCTATGTTGTAGTCTATGTTCAGATCCCACAGGCCTCTCTCTGAACAAGGGAACTGTTTTGAAACATCTCATTGTTGAAGAGAACCATGCCCATCAGAATTGATCATCATATAGTCTTCTTGTTGCCATGTATAATGATCTCCTGGTTCTGCTTGTTTCACTCAGCATCAGTTCATGCAAATCTCTCCATGCCTCTCTGAAATCATCCTGCTGGTCATTTCTTACAGAACAATAATATTCCATAACATTCATATATCATAATTTATTCAGCCATTCTTCAATTGATGGGCAAACTGTAGTTTCCAGTTTCTAGCCACTACAAAAAGGGCTGCCACAAACATTCTTGCACATGTGGGTCCCTTTCCCTTCTTTAAGATCTCTTTGGGATATAGGCCCATTAGAAATACTGCTGGGTCAAAGGGTATGCACAGTTTGATAACTTTTTGAGCATAGTTCCAGATTGCTCTCCAGAATGGCTGTATCCATTCACAGTTCAACCAACAATATATCAATGTCCCAGTTTTCCCACATCTCCAATATTCTTAACCAATCTAGCAGGTGTGTAGTAGTATCTCAGAGTTGTCTTAATTTACATTTCTCTGATCAATAGTGATTTGGAACACCTTATATAGTTTCAATTTCTTCATCTGAAAATTGTTCATATCCTTTGACCATTTATTGATTGGACAATGGCTTGAACTCTTATAAATTTGGAACTCATTATTTCTAGAGAAAATTCAGTCCATTTTTATTCAGTTCTATTAGGAAGTTCTTCCTTGTATTAAAGTGAAATCCATCTGCCTTGGTTCAGCTTTTGTCTCCTGAAGCCAAGTAAAATAAATCTAATCCTTCCTTCCATGTAAAAAAATCAAGCTAATGTACCCAAAGGGCTATCAAACTGTGCATGCCCTTTGATCCAGCAGGGTCTCTGCTGGGTTTGTATCCCAAAGAGATCATAAAGGAGGGAAAGGGACTCACATATGCAAAAATGTTTAGTGCAAATCTTTTTGTGGTGGCAAGAAACTGGAACCAGAGTGGATGCCCATCAGTTGGAGAATGGCTGAATAAATTATGGAATTTTATTGTTCTATAAAAAATGATCAGCAGGATGATTTTAGAAAGACCAATAGAGACTTACATAAACTGATACTAAGTGAAGATAGCAGAACCAGGAGATCATTGTACACAGCAACAGCAAGATTATATGACGATCAATTCTGATGGACATGGCTCTTTTCAACAATGAGATGATTCAGGCCAGTTCCAATGATCTTGTGATAAAGAGAGCCATCTACACCCAGAGAGACGACTATGGGAGCTGAGTATGGATCACAACATAGTATTTTCATTCTTTTTGTTATTGTTTGCTTGCATTTTGTTTTCTTTCTCATTTTTTTTCCTTTTTGATCTGATTTTGTTTTTGTACAGCATGATAATTTTGGAAATATGCATAGAAGAATTGCACATGTTTAAGAAATATTGGATTACTTGCCAACTAAGGGAGGGAGTGAAGGGGAAAGGAGGGAAAAATTTGGAAAACAAGGTTTTGCAAGGGTGAATGTTGAAAATTATCTATGCACATGTTTTGAAAACAAAATAGCCAGATGGTCATTATTACTGTCTCATATTATATTGTGTGTTTTGGATGGGGGAGTGGGATTAGGTATAAGAAGACTTGAAAGATAGGAAGACATCAAGTCATAAAGGGCTTTAAAAGTCAAATTATATATATGCATATATATATATATGAGATGTTATAAAGATAGCATCAGTGGGATTTAGCAATTGATTGAATATAGGGAGTGAAAGAGAAAGTGCAAAGTGGAGGATAACATCAAGGCTAGGAACCTTGGTGACTGAGAGGCTGGTGGTACCCTCAATAACTGGGAAGTTAGAAACATGAGCTAGTTCAGGGGAAGGGAAAAATAAAGGGTTTAGTTTAGGAAACATCGAATTTGAGGTGAGTACAGAACATTCAACCAGATGCTCACTAGGGGGCTTTTAGACCAGAGGTCAGGAGGCAGCTTAGGCTGGATAAATACAACTGAAAATTATCTGCAGAGCAATGATAATTGATGAGATCATCAACTAAAATAATATAAGTCAAGAAAAGAAGAGCATCCAGGGCAGAGTCTTGGGAAATACCCATTATTAGTAGCCCTGACCTTGATAAAATTTGTAAAAGAGACTAAGGAGGAAGGATTTAAAAATTCTGAGGAAGCCCAAGAGAGAACAGAATAATGAAAACCTATAAAGAAAAGAGAATCTAGGGGAAGTGGGTGATTGACATGTTAAACGCTGAAGAGAGGTCAAGAAGTCTGAAGACTAAGAAAATGCAATTAGATTTGATAATTAAGAAATTGTTCAGATGTTTGGTGAGGGTAGTTTCAGCTGGATGGTGAGGCTGGAAACCAGAGGACAGCAAGTTAATAAGACAGTGAGAGATAAGGAAGTAAAGTAACTGAAGGTAGCCAGCCTTCTCAAGAAGTTTAGCCATAAAAAAATGAGAGATGACAGGATGATAGTTAGTTGGAATAAATGGATTAAGTGAGAGGTTTTTTTTTTTTTTTTTTTTTTTTTTTTTAGGAGCAAAATGGCATGAATATGTTTGCAGGCACTAGGGAAGCAGCCACAAATCAGGGAAAGATAAAAAAAATAGTGATGCGAAGATTTAAAAAAAAAAAAAAGAGGAAATCTCTCGGAATACAGAATGGAATAGAATGATGTTCATGTTTTAGGAAAGGCAATTCTTTCTCTTTTAGTATAAAAGACTGCAACTTTGGACACAAATAAAAATTTTTCCTCATACATTCCTATAAAAGACCTGGTCAAACTTGAGGAAAAAAACAGAGAATATATTCACCTGAAAATTTCTAAAAGTTGCTTGATAAGACAGCTGCACAGTTGATAGCCATGAATAGCCAAGGATTAGTACCTAAATTGATAATTTTCTTTTCCAAAAAAATGAGTAAACCATCAATAAAGAGTATAGAGAAGAGGCAAATAAAAGCTCTTCTAATGGATAAGAAAGAAATTCTGTACTATAGTGCTTTGTCAATTTGCAGTGTGGAAAAAAGGTGATATTTAAACTAAAAAAGAAAATATCCACCTTTCTTTATCATTTTTCTGAAAAATCCAACATGCTTTGCCAACATTACTTTATTGGTCAATAAGTCAATTAGCATTTATTAAGTACCTACTTTGTTCCAGGAATTGAATTCAAAAGTTTCTACCTTAGGAAATTAAGTAGATGACCCTTTAAATAAAATGTAAAATGTATCCTACTGAAACAGGATGTGGCAATTTTGCTAACAAACTTACTAACATTTATATCCATCCTTTTGTTGTACAATAAGATGACCCTTCAACTAAATTGGTCAGATTCACTGTCTGTATAAGATTTATGTGTATCTCATCCTGCTTACCAAGCCATGTGATAACTTAATATTAAATGCTTACCAATATTATGATGGATCTGTTATCTCATTAATTTGGACAATCCCACCAATGATGCCTGGCTATTCTCACTAATTTATCTAAATATCATTATGAATTCACTGAATAAAGTCCTCCTATCTCTCTAGAAGACTTTCTTACATTCTCTTGACATTATAAGTTTATCAGTAGACTAAAAATGGTCCTTTGGTCATTCCCTTCTTCCTTCATGACCAACATATCTTTTCAATTATATATTTAACAACAGTTCTTTTTTAAACATCAGGGTATACAGTTGCGTGGAAGCTTTAACACATTTATTAATTAGTCTAGAATTGACATTCCCATCATCATTTAGCCTAGAATATTTCCTCAATTAATCCATCAACAAGGATTTATTAAATGCCTATTATTATATTTCAGACAATATGCTAATGGCTAGAGTTACAACTAAAATGAATGAAAATAACTACTAAAAGAAATCTACATTCTTTTGGGGAGAAGCATATAAATGTATACATTACAAATATAATGAAAATAAGTTTAATACAGGTAGTTGGAGACTGAGTGATAGTGGTTGAGAAAACCAGGAAAGGTTTCCTGCAAATATGGTTCTTTAACTTCATTATTAAGAAGAGAAAGACTTTGTGGAAGGTCACATCTGTGGACAAGCAGTGTAAACACTAAACTATCCATGTTTCACAGAGAAGTGATGGTTTCTACTACCTAGATCTAGTCCAATTATTCAAAATGGCATTTTTCTTCTGTTGTAGAATATGTGAAATCTCTTTGCTCAGTCTCTATCTTCTACTGTAGCTCCATGAATCTAAATATGTGAGCATGACTTAATGAAAATTGACCACACATCATAGCTTGACCATATATAGAACTTTACTCATTACCATAGAAACCAAAGTAAAAATTGAAATATGTGTATTTTTTTAAATGCTAGCCCCTACTATCAGAATGGCTATATTGATGGTTTACTCCTTTTGGGGAGAAAGAAAATTATCAATTTAAGCACTAATGCTTGGCTATTCAAGATTATCAACTGTACAGCAATATTATCAAGCAATCTTACCTAATCTACAGAAAGGCCCCAAACCTAGGAGTTCTAATATTATAATTTGAATGCTAAAACTATGACCTTTCATCTCCCACTGGGAATGGGTAAAAGTCCTTAATTACTTTTCTACTTATAACTTCTTGTAACATTAATATCCAATTAGTTATGGGACCTACAATCATTATATGATGTTTCAAAGGATCTCTGTTTCTCCCTCAAGGGCAACCATCAGGAATGAGACTTTCAGATGTTGACTGCTAGATTCAGATTCAGAAGGCTAGAAGATCCTGCCTGTTGACTACCTCACTACAAGAAGGCTCCAGACTTTCCTGATTTACTACGTCTCTCATGGGCCTGTTCTTACCCAAAAGCAAAAAAAAATAGCTTTATTATTATAGTCTCTTCAAGAAAAAAATATTTGTAAGGTCAGAAGGAAGTTCTTTCTGTGTTAGTGCCATCTTATCTTCTTGTGCCCTACATCCTCAATATTTATCTCATGGGATACATTTTACTTTATTTCTGCCATGAGTTGATACTGGTTCTCCCCATTGTTCAGTTCTTTCCTTGTCTTGGCAAAAAATTTATGAGAGAGCCCTACTGAAGAGATAGCTATGATACTTTATACTTCTACAAAATTTCCTGTTTATAATAGGTTGAAGAATACTCATATTTAACATGGGTTTATACATTATTCTTAAAGTCATCAGTAATTCAAAATTCTTTGAAGGTGTAGTATCCATGACTCTTAGCCTTATAATATCACCAGAAGGATATTAGTATTTTTTAAAATGTGGATCATTAGGGTAAGCTTTAGGACATTTAAAGACCTTAACATTTTCTGAAAGACAACAGCAGACTGTTTTGCTACTTTTATTCAATACTTGGCTTAGTTCATTAAACAAAGAAAAATTTAGTGAACCAATAATGAATTTTTGTCAACATTCTTTCACCTACAAAATAGTGTTAGAATTTAAAGAATAGTACACCTAGACCAAAGTTCCTTTCTATTATTTCAATGTTCATGCTATAACAATCTAATTGAAATAGGCAACCATGCTGAGTGAGAATATCTATTTAGGGAACATTACAGTTGCTAAGCTCTGTCTAAAATAAAAAGACAGCGTATTATAATAGAATGAATGGGAATCAAGACAACTGGAGGCTAGTCTTACCTATGCTAACAATTAGCACATGATTTCTAGAAAGTTAAATACTCTCCACTTCTATTTACTTATTTATAAAGTATTAGATTTAAATGAATTCTAATGTCCTTTCCAGATGTAAATTCTATGATATTAATGGTTCAATGACCAGTAGGCCTCAGTCCAAACACTATAATCTTTCTCAGTTCTTTTCTCATTTCAAATTTCATTAAAATTGAACACTGAACACTGAACATATGCCTTTTTAAAACATTTGGAAAATTCTATTTTGTTGTGGGATGTACACACAGCCACAAATTTACTTGGCACTGCATTATGATTATACTAGAATTGGATTTGAAGTCAAATTAAAAGAAAAGACTTCAAATCTAATTCTGCTTCTTCTTGTGTGAGTTCTTTCCAATCACTTATCCTTTCTTGGTAAAATGAACTAAATGATCTTCCAGTTCTGATACCCTTTAAGCAGTTTGTTCCTGCCCACAACAATAAGCACAGCTATTCTATATTCTTTTGCCAACTTTTCTTGAAAAATGGTTAAGAATTCTTCTTGGATGAGAAATAGGAGAAAGATTCTATTTATTTAGTCTTAAATTGAAAGACAATTTAAGGAAAAATTTCTTACATAATTCTTGATGGTCATGATAATAGGAATTAAACTTGATCTCTTTATATAATTTGGGCCAGCACCATAGCCCACAACCAAAAAAATTAGTATAATATGATTCCATTATGTTTATCTAAATATAAACAAGTTCTATCTGAATGGTAATGGATGAATTAAAATTAGTATTTCTGCCCGTTTTTCTTGCAGTTACTCCATTTCTGTCAATTCTATGACCTCAGAATTACAAAGTGATTCTAATTTGGGTTTTCTCTAAAGTGGATAGTGGAGAACTGCTAAAATCAAGATTAAAAGGCACAATACAGTACAGAAGGGGAAGCAATATCATCAAAAGAAAATACTAGACCACCAAAACAGAGTGAAAAATAGATGGAGAGTTCAGAAAATTTGGCATGGAGCTATGAGATGCTATTAATAAGGGGTTTCAACTATACAAGCATATGGGGAAGCTTTCTCTTCCAAAAGTATAGTAGCTAATAAATCCATTATACAGTAAAGATGGTTTAGTTTTCCAAAAGGCAGTGGAAGCAAGGACATGTTACAGAGACTGAATTTTTGTTTAAATAATTCAGTTTTATGAGAAGCCCTAAAGATTAGAATGAGCTAAGTCAGGCAATGGATGTTAAAAACAAAAACAAAAAAGGAGATGCATAGTTTTGGTTTTTCTTATATTTTGGGAAAGAGTAAGGTTAAAGAACAGAGAAAAAGTGAAGAACAATTTAGACAATGATACTGAACAACAGAGATTTCAGAACAACGCAACTTGTATCTTCTTTTTTCTTCCTCTAATAACTGAAAATGAAAGTCGACAGGCCTGTCAAACTTTATTAGTTCCTACTGGAGGTTCTGGCAAGTAAGTGAATGAAAGTAGGTAATTGAGTGTGGGCAAATGAAAGACAGAGAGAGAACCAATTAGTATGCTCAATGGGTTCAGGTCAGGAGGCTCAAATTAACTGCATCCCATAGTATTGGGGGGAAAAGCTATATGTGATTATTTCCTGATCTTTTTTTTTTAACATTTAAGATGTTGGAGATACCAAAGAACTCTTCCACAAAGTCATGCTCTGATGCCTCATCATGGCCTGACATTTTCAAAGGCTAAGTCAGCAGAAGGAAGAGTCTGAAAAGTTCTGTCTTGCCAGAAATGTTTTGATTATATCCTTGGAAACAGAATATATCTCTTGTGGGAGGATCAGTCTAGTTAACTGAGGAGAAATGCATCATCACTGAGTCTCCACTTCTACAGTAATGATGGAAGACTAATAGGAAATATGATAGAGTGCTTAGAATCATAGCTTTTCCTTCTTTTTTATTGATAAATTTTAATTCAGTTATTGGTACTCTAAACTTGATATCCTTGGAAGGTGGAGAAAAGATGACAGAATAAAGGCAGGAACTTGCCCAACCTCTCCCCCAAACTGTTCCAAATTTCTTTAAATAATGACTCTAAGCAAATTTTAGAGCATCAGAACACCCAAAAAGATAGAGGAGAACATTTTCCAGCTGAAGGTGACTTAGAAGCTCAGCCAAAAAAATCTGTGGCACCAGGGTGGGAGTCCAATTGCACTGGCATGAAGGTCTGGACCCAGACGCAGCTCTGGCCTCGCTGACCTCTGAATCAGCGGCAGTACTAGTGCCTTCCAGACTTCTCAGCCCAAAGACACCAAAGAGGACCTGGAAGGTCAACAGAAAAGGGCTTTGGAGCCAGAATGGGAGCCCAGACCGCAATCCCACTGCAAGCTAACCCCTCTCCAGCCCAGCATCAGCTCTCTTTTGGACCCAAATGTCAAAATCAGCAGCAGTGCTGGAGGCTTCTGGATATCTCAACCCAGAGACACCAGGGAGAACTCAGAAGGTCAGTGGAGAGTGTCTGTTAACAATGGGTGGGAGTCTGGCGTGCAGTCTCAGGGCAGTCCCAGCCAGCAGAACCCCAGTCCAGTACACTAGATTTTACCTCTACAGTGGGGCAGGGACACATCCAGGGCAGAAAGGAGAGCTTGTGGTCAAATTCCCAGAAGGATTTCTCAAAACAATTGCACAAACCCCTGAAACTTGGGATAGGGCACCCTTCACCCTGGAAACAGAGTCCTACTTTAACAAACAATTAAAAACTGAGTAATAGGCTAGGAAGATGAGCAGAAAACAAAAAAAAAGTTTCTAACCATTGAAAGTTACTATGATGAAAAGAAAAAATAAAATACACACTCCAAAGATGATAACAAAGTCAAAGCTCCTACATCCAAATCCTCCAAGATAAATAAGAATTGGACTAAGGCCATGGAAGAGCTCAAAAGGGATTTTGAAAATCAAGTAAGAGAGATAGAGGAAAAATTAGGGAAAGAATTGAGATCAATAAATTGGGCATGAAACTAAAAAAAATCTGGAAAAAGAACAAATTAAAAATTCCCAATTAATTACCAAATTTGAAATTCTGAAAATAAAAGGGGAGATTAATAAACTTGAAAGTAAGAAGACTATTGAGCTAAAAAAATACTAAGAGTTGGTTTTGTGAAAAAAACAACAAAATAGATAAACCTTCAGTTAATTTTATTAGAAAAAAGAAAAAATCAAACTGCTAGTATCAAAAATGAAAAGGATGAATTTTCTGCCAATGAAGAGGAAATTAGAGCAATAATTAGCTTTTTCCCAACTGTATGCCAATAACTCTGATTTTCAAAGTGAAATGAATATTTACAAAAATATAGATTGCCCAGATTAACATAAGGAAATAAATTACTTTAATACTTCCATTTTAGATAAAGAAATTGAACAAGCAATTAATGAAAAAGTCTCCAGGGCCAGATAAATTTACATGTGAATTCTACCAAACATTTAAAGAACAATTAAATTCAATATATGCATACAATTTGGAAAAATAGAGAAAAAAGGATTCCTACCAAATTCCTTTTATTACACAGATATGGCACTGATGCTCAAACAAGGTAGGGTCAAAATAGAGAAAAAAATTATAGCCCAATTTCCCTAATGAATACTGATGCAAAAAAAAGTTAAATAAAATATTAGCAAACAGATTACAGCAAGTTATCAACAAGATGATACACTGTGATCAAGAAGCATTTATACTAGTAATGCAGATTTGGTTTAATATTAGGAAAACTATTAGCATAATTGACTATATCAATAACCAAACTAACAGAAATCTTTTGATTATCTATATAGATCCAGAAAAAGGATTTGACAAAATCCAGTACCCATTTCTATTAAAAACACTAGAGAATATAGGAATAAATGGAGTTTTCCTTAAAATGATCAGTTGTTTCTATTTAAAACCATTAGCAAGCATCATATGTTATAGGGAAAAAATTTTTACATCCAAGGGTTCTGATATAGGACTCATTTCTAAAATATATAGAGAATTGCCTCAAATTTATAAGCATGTTAGCCATTCTCCAATCGATAAATGGTCAAAGGACATGAGCAGACAATTTTCAGATAAAGAAATTAACCATTTCTAGTCATATGAAAAAATGTTCTAAATCACTATTGATCAGAGAAATGTAAATTAAGACAACTCTGAGGTACAAGTACACAACTCTCAGATTGGCTAAGATGACAGGAAATGGAAATGATAAATGTTGGAGGGAATTGGGAAAACTGGGATGCTAATACTGTTGGAGTTATGAACTGATTCAACGGTTCTGAAGAACAATATGGAATTATGCCCAAAGGGCTATCAAACTGTGCATATCATTTGATCCAGTAGTGTCTCTACTGTATCTATATCCCTAAGAGATCGTAAAAAAGGGAAAAGGACCCACGTGTGCAAAAATGTTTGGACAGGTCTTTTTGTAGTGGCAAGAAACTGGAAATTGAATGGATGCCCATCAGTTAGAGAATGACTGAACAAGTTATGGCACATGTATGTTATAAAATGTTATTGTTCTATAAGAAATGATCTGCAGAATGATTTCAGAGAAGCCTAGAGAGACTTATGTGAACTGATGCTGAATGAAGTGAGTAGAACCAAGAGAACATTATACAAAGCAACAACAAGATTATGCAATGATCAATTCTGATGGGTGTGGCTCTTTTCAACAGTGAGGTGATTCAGGCCAGTTCTTGTGATGAAGAGAGTCATCTGCACCCAGAGAGAATTGTGGGGACTAAGTGTAGATCACAGCATAGTATTTTCACTTTTTTGTTCTTATTTGCTTGCATTTTGTTTTCTTTCTCATTTTTTTTTCCTTTTTGATCTCATTCTTCTTGTACAGCATAATAATTGTGAAAATATGTATAGAAAAATTGCATATGTTTAACATGTATTGGACTACTTGTCTTCTAGGGAGGCAGATGGGAGGAAAAAAAGAGAGAAAATTTGGAACATAAGGTTTTGCAAGAATTAATGTTGTAAATTATGTACATATTTTGGAAATAAAAAGCTATTAAAATACTAATTCATGGAGTACTTAGTCCATTCAAATTGTGCTATTAATAATTATCTGTAAAATGGACTACCATGAAAGGAATTGAGCTTATAAATCAACATCAGTTGTTGAGCATTAAATAGGATATTCTGTGAAAAACATAAAAACCCTATAGATTAAATGGACATACATTCTAATAATTGGTAATTTCAATGTAAAGTTGGGAAAAGATAAGAATGGGGAGAAATATATTGGAAACCATGGTTAAGGAAAAAGAAATTAGAGATTGCAAATAGATTTCACAGAACCTTCTGAATATTTTCTTTATAAAAAGAACCAGTAGTTGCTAGACTGACAAACACAAAATAACTTCATAAAGAAAAATAAAGAAAATAGATATGAAATGTTTTGTAATAATGTGGGAGTTACTCCTGTATCAGTTGTCTGTGTACAGTCAGATCACTGAGTCATCAGAGCTAAGATGAAATTATTTTAACAAGAAAAAAGAACAATAATGAGTAAACTATGTGTAGTAAAATTGAAAGTTTTGTGAACTATTTAAGGCTGTAATTAAAATTTTAAATGGGAAGTAATAACAAAAGTTACACAGGCACTAACTACAATAAATTTATCCAATGGCTAAAGTAATAGCCATAACCTGGAGACCAAAGGAACATACTTTAATTATTTGACAATTAGCTGAAGGGTATAGAGACTATAAGAAAATTCCATAATGCTTATTGTTTGCTGATTATGAAAAAAGTATTTCATTTAGTAGAACAAAATATCTTACAGGGTTTTTCTTTTTTTATGCCAATGTATCTCCCACCCATATAATAAATTTTTTTTCAGAAATCTTGAGAGACATAAGAAGAGAAATAGCCTTCTTTGAAGATAATAAAATAAATAAATAAAACTGAGAGATATATTTTTGATAAAATATTTATCACTCAGATGGTGTTCAAATTCAAAAACTATTTCTTGTTGATGGTACAATCCTCCAGATGCTCTTGTTTGTGTTTGACATTTTGCTATTTTGTCAAACCCAAGAATATTGCAATATTGTCTTTTAAATTATGCTGTTATTGTTCATCTTTCATTTTTAAAGAGGACCAACGACATCATGAGCTAACGCCTGAACTTATATGTGAATTGGATTTAAGTGACAATTGCACAAACTCATCAGTCTCATGCTCTTTTCCAGAGTCATTGAAATCTAGCAGTAAGGCCATATAGCAATGGCCCAGGATGCAGTATATGACCTTGGAAATTTTTGGCATTTGACCATATTTCTAAGCACACTCTACAACTCCTACCTTCCATGGTCATTAGAGAAAATTGTTCTCATTCACCCATTCTGCTGAGGGAAGTCTTTACATCCTTGGGATAGACACCCCCCCATTTATCAATGAGTTTGAGGCTGGCTGGTTATCTTCAATCTGATTGAGCCCGTCTGCCAAGATTGTTTTACAGAGATATAGCCACGGCACATGATACAGCTTCTTGGGACCACAAGAACTGAATGGCAGGTAAACACTAATGGTGGATGAGCAGTTTTGAAAAAGGCTCTTACCTGAGTTGTTAGTCCTCCTTAAACATATCATATCCAAGTTAATCAAAGCACTCTGACCTGTCTATCAATACCAGAAAGATCAAATGGGTAAAGAGTATGTATTGCCAGACTGTAACATCTCTTTAAAAGATCCAAATGTATAAAGGAACTAAGGGAAGGAAGTAATCATCTAACACCTACTATGTGTCAGGAACTATACTAAGAGGTGTTTTTTTTTTTTATTTGTTTTTTTTTTTTACAAACTTTGTACCCTTTAATCCTCACTACAACCCAGCAAGGTGGATGCTTTTATTATTCTTATTTTATAGTTGAAGAAAAGAAGGCAAACAATGTTTAGGTGACTCCCCCAAGTTCACTAAACTAATAAACTCAGATTTTCCTGATTCCAGTTCCAGGGCTCTACCTTTTGTCTCTTTAAATTTTTGTTACATGACTAATAAAAGAAACTTACTAGCCATGGTATAATTCTAAAGTTTCATATGCTATCCTTATAGAAGAGATTCTGACTTGATATTAGTACAATTAAGTGAATTCAGAACTGATCAAATGAGCAAACTGGAATAGCCACTGATAGTAGAGGAATGTGAAGAGGTCTGTAGTGGAATGTCTTCTGTCCTCATGCAAGATTTTTATCAGTTACATGGATCATGGAAAAAGTGACATGCTTATCACATTTGAGATAACACAAAGCTAAAAGGAATCACTCATATACTGAGAGGCAAGATCCCAAAAGATCATTGAAGTCTAGACTGATAAACTAAATTTAACAAGATGGAAATTAATTTTAAAAATTGCAAAGTCCTACTTGTACTGAAATGTACTATTATAAGTTAAGAGAAGCCACATAATAGTTTGTGTGAGAAATACCCAGGTGTCTTAGTGGTAGTCTAAAACAGTACATAAGTCAAGAATATGCCATGTCAAAAGAAAAAAAAAGAAAAGAAAAGCTAAGATGGTCTTTCCCTGCTTAGCTGGAGAGATGGAATCCAGAATAATAAAAAGTGATAGCCCTATTAGCCTGATCATACTTTACTGTGGTCATACCATAATTATAGTATTGCATCCAGTTCTAGGAGTCACATTTTAGGAAAAATATTGACAATCTGGAGAGGTTCCAAATGAAGACAGCCAGGATGATTAGGGGATTATGCAATGTATGATTGATTGAAAAAAACTGAGGATGATTAGCTACAGAAAAGAAAATTAAGAGGCAACAGTAATTTTCAAAAATATGAATGGTTGTGGGACAGGAACTGAACTTTGCATCGTGTTGGAGCTCAGAACTACCAAAAACAAAAAACAAAAGTTCTGAAATTGTAGAGCCAGATTTTATCTCAATATGAGGAAAAACTTAATAAACATTAAAGATGTCCAAAAGTGGAAGGGAAGATAATGAATTTATGATAACTACGGGTCTTCAAGAGAAAATGAAATGATCCCTTTGCAAGTGGGAATTTAAGAGGATCCAATCCAGCATAGACTCATGGGAAAACATTTTCATAGGATCAGGATCCAGAGTTAAAAGGGATTTTTAAGATCATAGACTAACAATTTCACAGAAAAAAAAGTTGTTCATTTTCAATTGTGTCCAGTATTTATTGACCCCATTTCTTGGCAAAGAGAGCAAGAGGTTTTCTTCATGTCTTTCTACAGCTAATTTTACATTAGTATGAGGCAATTTGAGTTAAATAAGAGTGCCAGGGTCACAGAGCTAGTAAATGTCTGAGACCAGATTTCCTACGTGTCTTCCTGACACCAGGCCCAGCACTCTAGCTGCCAAGAAAAGTGCTGCTCTCTAATGTTTATTTAAATTCTGATACTCTGGCTTCTCTGACTTTGGATTTAAAAAAAAAATTGGATATGGATTATGGTGTCTTTCTTTATTAGTTGTAAACTTTTTAACTTTATTTAAACTTTTTGATTCTTATTTTCTTTATCTGTAAAATGGAAACACAATGTATCTCACAGAAGTTATTTTGAGGAACACTGAGAAAATCACTTTTCATCCATCTCATTACAAATATCTAAGATTTTAGGTGGGATTATATGGATTATAAGAATTCTTTCAGTTCTAAATCTATGATCCTATGGTAATGTTGGGGGAAAATAATATGTAAAAGAAGCTATATGTAGGCTAAATAGAAAATAATAAATAAAAGGAAGGCACTGCATTAAGGACAACCAGAAAAGTTTATTTATAGAAGATGAGATTTTAACTAGGACTTGAAGGAAGCAGGAAGGCACCACAGAGAGGGAAAATGTTAACTTTTTGAAAGTGACTGGCATTTGGCAATTAAAGTTCAAGAGAGGAAAGATAAAAACCTTACACTGCACTGATGGAGCAGTCTAGTTCTTTGAAGGAAATATGCAGGGTGAATAGAAGAAGCATGAACTTGGGCATTTTAAATTACTATTTGTTATGAAGCCTCTAAAGTACAAAAGTAAGTCTCCTTTTATCAACAATTGTTCTTTATCTTGCTTTCTTTATTGAAGAGAATATTTAAAGGGATAAAGTTCTAGACAAGGCTATTAAGATAAAGAAACAGAATCCATGTAAGTTTCCTATTTGTCCCTTTCCCTACTTCAGATTCTAAGCTCACAGGGATGAGATTTAATCCTGGGGGTCCTGACCCTAGAATAGTCAGTTTCCCTCTTTACTCACATTTAGAGTTTATCTGTGGCAATGCTTCTTAAACTTTTTCCATTTGCAACCCTCTTTTCTCCAGAGAAATTTTAATGTAACCCTGTCTCAAATCTGAGCCAAGATATTTCTGACAGTGCTTGTGCATGTGCAATGCAAAATGAGCATATTGTTTGTTCAGAACCAAGGCAGCAGTGAAGTCGCATGATGAAATAGGGTCAAGCACTGCCAGAAACACCTTAGATTCATTATGTATTTGTCTTTGAATTAATTTTTGGCCATTGTATTCAGAAACCTTTACTGTTGCCAATTTTTTCACAACCCCCACATTCAGTAACGTGGCCCCATGTGGAATTGTGGCTCACATTTTAAGAAGCTTTGAAATAGGAAACCTTACTAAAAACTTAGGTTTGACTAATGGTTAGATTTTACAAAGTCCCCAGTAGGGGCTCAGTAGTTATCAGGTATGGGATAGTCTTCATTTCGCCTGTCACAGAAAATTAATAAGATTCAAATATTCACAGGCATCCATGAGCTAATGAGGAAACATAAAATATGAAAACATGCCATCAGATCCTTGCAGGAGTCGAGACACAGTTTATGGGACCTCCTCACTTCAGTACCATACACTCAGTTAGCCATACTATATACTCTCAGGCTCAAAGGAATCCACCACTTTCAGCCTCCCAATTAGCAGGAAATTACCAATGTAAGTCACTATGCCAGACTGTAGTGGAATCTTGTTTTATTGCATGAAATGGATGAGAAAATCAGAATCAGGGGAAGCTATAACATGTGCAATGGCCAAGCCTCAGTAAAACTGTTTTGGCCAATGGGTTAAACCAGGTTGAAGGTAGCTGACAAGCCTTAAACCTGTTGGTAAGTTAGGGGGCTATCTACCCCAACCTGTGAAAACTTCTCCCAATGGAATGGGTGGATGAGAACAATTTGTTCTAATGTCTGGCTGAAGCAAATGCTGGTCAGACAGCAAAGGGTATCAAGGTCAGCCAGTGCTTTTTGGCTGTCACCATTCATCCTGACTTTTGTCTTGCCACTGGAGTTAAATGACTGTAGAAGGAGGCACTGTAATGGTCCAGTGGATAAAGCACCAGCCCTGAAGTCAGGAGGACCTGAGTTCAAATTTGACCTCAGACACAACATTTCATAGCTGTGTGACCCTGGGCAAGTCACTTAACCCCAATTGCCTCAGCAAAAGTAAATAAATAAATATTACTCTAGAAGAGTGAGGCTGATAATTGTATGCAACTCTGCCTCACTTAAATCCATTCACATGCAAGTCAAGACATCATTTTTTTGATGTTACTGGTCCTCTTCAAAAATGAAGGTCAAGCAATAATTATTCCCTATTTAACACAAACCTGTACCATTTGACCCATTTATGACAATATCCTGGAGTTCTGGAGAAGTATAAATATCCTAAGGCATTGAAATTATCCCATTAGATATTGGGAAATTATTATTGGAGTAAAAACTTTACATCTTCTCCAAGAAATATGTTATTAAGGAAATCTCCTCTTTTTGGGAGGCTGATATCTAAGGCTGGAACTCATTAACTTTAAGTCACTCAATCCTGGAAGTCTATAACTACAGGATTATCCGTGAAGCAACCCCTAAGGAAGGTGGGATGGGAGAAGTGAATAGATCCATATAAACTTATTTCTTTGTAAATTGGGGCTCAGTAAAAAGTCCCATTTATATCTTGTACATGTAATAAATATGCTATGTTCATTTTTTAAAATGAATGAAAAACCATTTATTCAACACTTGCAATATGCCAAGTACTAGGAATACTAATAGAAAAAGCAGGACAGTCCCTGTTTCCAATGAGCTAACATTCTAATGTGGAGAAAAATCATATAGAGGAGATTCAGGGTGGAAGAGACCGTAGGGTTATGAGGCAGGGTAGATGGTAAAGTCTCAGTCTGGACATCCACATGGATCAGCAGCAAGAGAAATGGCAAGGAGGTGAGCTCATCTCTTAGTCCATCAGAAAGTTGACATCATTCAGCATCTCATCATTGAAAAAAGATAAAGGTTTCACTCAAAGTGAGCTTCATTGACTCCAAGACATAAACCTATAATTGATGCTGCCCTAAGGAGCCAGGCTGCTTCCACAGTCCTAGCAAAAAATGAAAAGACAGGTTAAGACAAAAAACAGGCACAGCTCTCACCACTATATCTGTGACAATGACCAAACTGCCCAAAACATTACCTATTGCTTTGGGATTTATGGCAGCAATAGCTGAGAAAGAAGGGGATTCATAGCTGCTAAAAAGGAGTAGGAATTGTTGACATTCTGACCTCATTTAGTCCATTTCAGTTTCTGTTGATGCTCTCATCAACTGTTGGGAAGTATGTTCAAATGTTTTTCAGAAGGTTGCCAGAGTAAGAGCTAGAATTGTGTCAAATTCCAATATTTTCCAAAGATATACTTTTAATGGTAGAGAGGTAAGGGATTACAAGCCATATCAATGGTATTGGAGAGATACTCCGAAAGATGGATTTTTGTCAAATTGCCAAGAACAGAAGATTCTAGGTACCCCATTTGATACTTAAGTTATACCTGAATGACTATTTATCAAGTATATTGAAAATTTCTTGCTCATGTAGAAATGAGTTATAAATAGTCTTTGAGATCGCTTCCTGTTCTCAGATTTTATGATTGTAGTGAGAACTACATGGACATGTGAGTATTTGTAAACAGAAGAGAAAACTGTTAAGGACAGAGAACAGTCTCCAAGAGATATCATGTTCTGTTTCCATCTACTGAGGCAGAAAATGTGCTCATTTCAATTCATTTACCTAGGAATTAATTTGCTCTGCATTTAAGTGCCTGTGATAGGCACTAAGTTTATTAGTATCTAAGCAGGCCAAAAGTTTCAACATAATCCTCACTCAATCAAATAAGGCTCGACATACTGCATTTGGAAATTAAAATATACATATATTCACACTGTCATCCTTTTAAAAGGAAAGATTTTGTTGGTTGCATGTATAAAGTTACTGAAAAGAAGCAACATTAAGTAGAATTAACTGTACTAATCATGAGCAGCAAAAAATGATAATTATTAATTTTTCACTAAAATCATTGTTATACTACTTTGCTTTTCACTTTCCTTTATTTGTAGTTTAATGGATTGCAATGGCAATTTATTTCTGTCATTAAATATGGTATGTTTATGCTACATAAAACATTTCAAGATACCACAATATCCACCATCTTTTACTTTTAGGGAAGATAGGTTGAGTAATGGATAGAGTGCTAGGCCTGAAGTCAGGAAGATCTGAGTTCAAATTTGGCTTCAGTCACTTAATAGTTGTGTAACTTCAGGGAAGATACTTGAGTTCTGTTTACTTCAGTTTCTCCTTCTTTAAAATGGGGATAATAATAGCATCTGTCTTCCAGTGTTGTTATGAGGATTAAATAAGAAGACACTTGGAACAGTACTCTGCACAAAAAAAGTGCTATATAAATGGCAGCTATTATCATTATACTAGTTATTGCCTCTGCTATAGAAGCTTGTGATAATTCCTTGTTTTCCTTATCAACCAAAGGTAGAGTTGCTGCCCAAGATCATAAAATTTTCACACCTCCAAGAAACAGCATCTATTTTAGTAATGTTACAAATCACACAAACTATCTATCTGCAGATTAAAACTAGTCAGGAATATTTTTTTAATTTCTAAATCAGCATGTGAAAACATACATACACACACACACGCACACATGCACACACACATGCAAACTTACCTTTGGAAAGACATTTAAAAGTCTTTGGAAGTCAAATATATAAAACCATGATCCATTCTCCAATAAATGTCTGTTCAAAGGTTATATAGAAACAGTTCTCAAATCATGAGCAAACATATGAAAAAGTGTCCCAAATTACTAATAATGAAAAGAAACACATTATAAAACATTAGAACTTCAACTCACTTCCATCAAATTGGTAAAAGGGAAACAAAGATAAGAATAGTTAATGTTGAACGGATTGTGGAGTGAGTAGCTCATAAATACACTTTGTGTGTGTGTGTGTGAGGTGTGGAAAAGTTCAAGAAAAAAAATCTCAAAATTTTTGAAACTCTAAAGTGATCAAGCTCCCCAATTGGCAGAGTTCCTCAATTAATTTACTGAGCTGTCTACCTATAGATTATAAACATGTCTTATGGCATTTTGTTAAGAGCACAAAGACAACTCGATAAGATAATTGACCACTTGGGACTCAAGGAGATAAACACTGGTTAGACACATGAACCTTATGCCAGTCTGTATCAAGGGGAGTTGACAGTCATCTATTCTCTTCTCCCCTTTTTAACCTATTTTCTTTTTAGAGAACACACCAAGGCACAGTCTAGTAGCCCTTAGAATTCAAAAGACATGAGACAAGACCATACAAGCATACAGATTCCTCCATCCAGGAAATGTTAATAGATGCCTTGAGACAGAAGCACAAAGACATCTGCTCACTTCTGGCTTTCTTACCCTCTTAGCTCAAGAGGAAAATTACTGACAGCAGACACTCTCAACCCAGGGAATGGAAGCAGTGAGACAACAATATATAGTCATAAAGAAGACATAGCCGAAGCTGAGATATACTTGCCCACATATCTAAGAGAAAGATTTTATGGATAATTTTCCTGGCACTCAGCTTCTTGTGTTGAAAGGGGGCAGAGGTGAGGTAAAGGGTATTTAACCCAGTTCCAATTGATTTGAAAGTGCCAGTTATTAAATTTTCAGTGTGAGCATTTAAATATTGTATCAGCATCATGCTGATCAGCAAATGCTTCAAAGCAGAGTTTGATATAGTGATTTGTTGAAACTTTAAGAAAGAGACATCAAAAAATGTTAATGTGCAGATTAAATTAAAAAGCATGTCATGCATAGGTTTGTTTTTCAGAGATCCAGTTGTTAAACATTTGCTAGCACATCTGTGAAAAAGGGGACCTACACTGCCTATGCTACATGATTTTGGATTCTAGCCTTCTAGCAGAAAAGTGAAATTTCTTCAGCAGTACCAGTCTTGGAAGTTTTAACCATGAGTTTAAAGAGTTTAGAAATCCAACCTTCTAGAGAAAAATGCTGAGTTCCTGAGGGACATACCTCTAAGAGAAGGAAGATGATAACTTACATAAATACCACAGAAAAAGCAGTGGAAAAGGAACTTAAAATACTGAGACTTTGCCATATCCTATTATGGCCATGAAAGATTTGCACAGTTCAGGTCTGATAGGAAAAGACTACCTGTCTAGCAAGACCAAAGTGTGTTTGCCTTTTAGGAGGAGTCCAAACCACAGAATAATGCTACATGTCTTGGGGAGACTATATAGGACCCTGAGGGAGAAATAAGTATTCAGAGGAATGTTGTAGTGTTGCCCTGCTCACATTCCTGAGTTTAGTCCTCTTGACCATAGACTTTATGAACTACTTACTGAGTGCGTTATCTGTTTTCTGTATCTGTTTACAGGCTCCTCTGAATGGCCTAAGTGTTTCATGTATTTTCTATATATGCTTATGAATTCCCATGAATCCTCTGCTTCTTCTGTTTTTCTTTGGGGTGAAATAAAAGCTAGCTTATATGTAAAATGCAATTGTTAGTTCAAATTCCTAGAGACTTATATTTGGAAATTCCTTGGAGTAAACTCAGAATGGGTAAATATGAAAATATAAGATGCTGACCCTTTTGCATCCATCCCCCTCCCAACATTAAAGTCAGTCCATTTCAACTCAGAGTTTGAGGGGCCACTTTGAGCTGGTAATCCCACCACTAGGTATGTGGTCCATGAAACTGAAAGACAGATAAAAAAGTCCCATATTGCCAAAATATTCACAATAGCTGGGCAAATTGTAATATATGAGGAATGTAATAAAATGTTATTTCATTGTAAGAAATGTGAAAAATTCAGAAGTATAGGAGAGGATATAAACAGAATATATTGTCACTCCTTTGTTAAACTTAATAAGCACATTTCTGTTTTTTAAAACTACATAAAAAGTTCACAGAGAGTTGTATGTGAAATTTTGAACTTGTACAGTTTGTTTTTTAAAGAAAAATGAATATGTTCAATTTATCAAAGGAGTAACAAAATTGTTTGATTTCTATCTTTTTCTGCACTTCTGAATTTTTCATATTTCTAACAGTGAAATAATTCTTGGCCCTCATGCCTTTATCCCATCATGCACAATTCTCATCCACAGCTTGGAAGTCAGGAGGTGATGGTAAAGGAGAGATGTAAAAGCCAAAAATGACTTCACTCTAAAAAAAAATGAAGAATTTCAAAATGCAGAAGACACAAAAGCTATTTTACTTTTATTTTTTTAAAAATAAATATGTTCATATCACTTCAAAACAATGTAATAAGTTTATAATTTCATGGATTTTATTGGTTTTAGTATGTAGAAAATGTAATTATTGTAAAGTTCATGATAAAAAATTAAGACAAGAAATAAGAGAAACATTAAAATACATATGAACTGATAGAAGAAAACAGAAAAGAGAATAAAATTTAAAGTAATTATGATAATGTAATTTTTTAAATCAAGAAGCCAGTTGAACTCAAATTTAATTTAATGACCAATCATAATCCTAAAAAACAGGTACTAAAACACATCTCCTGCACCATCACCACCACTATACTCCATGGCAGAAAAGTGAATGCCTCAAGGATCTAAATGTTGCTTTGTTATAAGATTCAGGATTTTTTTTGTTCAGTTTTTCTTTATTACAAAGAAAAGAATCAATAGAGGATATATCTGAAAACAACTATGATGTAAAAAATGTCAATAGAATGGTTTTTAAATTACTGGAAACTAGAGGAAGTTTTGTCAGAAGTTGGGAGGGGAAGAGGAATGGATTCTGGAAGCAGCTGGAGACACAATTGATGAAACATGGATTTGGAATCAGGAAGACATAAGTTCAAATCCACTTGTTAGTTGTGTGACTCTAAGCTAATTAACCTCTTTCCACCCCAATTTCTTCTTATGTAAAATGAGAATCACAATAGCACCAAGTCCTTGAGTTCAGGGGATCAAATGAAATAATGTTTATAAAATGCTTAACACAGTGCCTGGCACATAGTAGGGGATTAATAAATGCTAATTTTCTTCCTTCTTGAATAATGCATTTTTGCAACCATATATTTCCTTAGTTTTATTAACTATGTAATCTTCAAATGTCAATTCGAGCATTCAAACCAGATAGCAAAAAGATTTAATAGCAAACAAGAAATAATAAGTCTCCTTATAGTTCTCTATTTTAACAAAAGTAACTAGAGTGATACTTTGAAATACTATTATTCCTAAAGGGCAATCAATTCTTTATATATGCAAACCACTTTTTCAGTCATTATAATTATCATCACCACCATCACATCATCACTGCTATCTAATTTTTCTCATTTCTTTTTTGTGTACCTCATATAGATTAATCAGATAGATGGTGGTTCAGTTGGAACTGCCATCCTGTATATTATTCACTTATAGTTAACATTCTATGGACTATTGCAAAAGTAGAATAAATGTTTTTTGTATGTGCATGAGTGGATAAGAATATTGAAATATAATCTCTTTTTATGTACATTTGACTTTGGGACTATTATTAGTAAAAAAAAAAAAAAGACAACAGGAATGATATTTACTTCATCTTGCTTCCATATGTTTTTTTTTTCTTTTTGCTGAGGCAATCAAGGTTAAGTGACTTGCCCAGGGTCACACAGCTAGGAAGTATTAAGTATCTGAGATAAATTTGAACTCAGGTCCTCCTGACTTCAGGGCTGGTGCTCTATCCACTGTGCCACCTAGCTGTTCCCTTCCATATGCTTTAATCTCTTCCCTTAGGTTTTCACATTTAAAAATTTTTCCCTTCTATATTTGCACAGTTTTAATATTTGATGCAGTGACACATATAAAAAATATGGTTCCGAAAGTTTTATGGATCAATATTACATCTAAGCAGTTGTAGCCAGTGATGATGTCTATGAGGATATTCTTGTTTCAATATGACTTATTTGTTCAATTCTGAGGGATAATTGGGAAGGGGTTCTATTTGTAGGATGGGAGTTTGTCACCTACTAGTACATAAAACATGGAGATCCTCTGAAGTTTCATTCTAGTCATCTGGATGTGTAGGAATGCAGTCAGGGCTAAATTTCCACTAAGTATAATCATACATTGAAGTTTTCACTACTAAATTCATTAATATTAATTGATTGAAAAGTATATGTTCCTTAAGGAAAAACTTTTATTAATCTCTGGTGGCAATGATCTGACCCTGAATTCCTATCATAAACTCTTCCTTGTCTATAAACAAATCTGCAGTACTAAATCATTTCTTCTTCTACACATCATTAGATGAGCTTATGTGCTTCTCTGTCTTGGAATACCTTTTAATTCCATTCTTGGAACTTAGCCATTTTGTTGGATTTATCCAGAGATAAATCACTATCAGTTGTAGTCAAAAAATCCAGTGGTATACCTGATATCAAGATGTTTCTTTGTATAATGAAATGTTTGTTCCAAAGGTATTTGTGAAAATTCATAATCTGTTTATTGTGTCATTTAAGAAAATTAATTAATCCTTTTCCATCTTTTAATAGCAAGAGATTATTCCTCTTTCCATAGTGGACTTTGTATGAAGACGTTTATATTATGTTGAAATTGTATGAGTTTTTGTATGGACATTGTCTAGATCTATTGTCAACCATGTAATCCTTCTAAAATTATATGCTAAAATTGATATTGTAGAAGTTTGAATTATTCCAATTGTGTTCTTCCCATTAAGCTTTACTTCAGGATGCCAATGAGTCTCTTAATATGCTCAGTCTCAGCTTTTTCCTTGCTAGCTTTATGCTTTATGGATATTGCCTAAAGAAGACCAAGACATCTGAAAGTATTGCCTTCATCTATTGTTTCATTCTGTCCTTTGGAGTTAAGCTCAAGGCCTTTGATTTCTAGTCTTCCTTGACTTTCATTAAGAATTTTACTTTTATCTTCTATAAAAATGTTTTAACATCATTGAAGAAAGTTTCCATCAGATAAAAGAGCCAATTTCAGCTTCTTCAGTAATAAATTTGCCATTATCTATTGTACATCAAACAATTAATGGATATTTTGGTATTATTCCATCTTTGAGTTGAAAGCTTTAGTACTATTCAGTAATGATTATAATAATAGACTCAGTGTTAAGCACTGAAGGACTTAATTCAAGTCTTAGGGCTTAACTTTAAGCTTTTATTAGGCTTGAATTGGGCACAAATGATTTAGCCAATTTTTCTGGAAAATGACACATTTTATATCAATTGTTCCTCAAATTACTATGTTAATATCATGGTTTAAGTGGAAAACAGTCTACCATATGTATCTTAGTTACTCTAGCATGACCATTATGCTTGAATATATTTTATATATTGGTACTACATGACTAGGCCATAAATATGGAACTGAATTATCAATAAAGGCAATATAGAGGCAGCTAGATAGCACAATGGATAGATCTGAATTCAAATCTGGCTTCAGACACTAAATATTTACTAGTTGTGTGATCCTGGGCAAGTCATTTAATCCCAACTCCCTTGCAATAAATAAATAAACAAACAAAAATAAAGGCAGCATAAATTTTTGAGGGTTTGTCAGAATGTCTCAGGATTGTAAAGAAGCCCCCCTCCTTATTGATTCAGCAATTATCCCAAGGGGCTTCTTTACAATCCTGAGACATTCTGGCAAGCCCTCAAAAATATCTTTTTTGTGCATAATTAGAGACTTTTTGAGCAAAAAAAATGCTTAGGACCTAGATGCCTTGTGCACATCTTAAAATCAAAATGTCCAATCTGAGTTCATATTATCTCTCTCCCCAAATCCTTCTCTTTTACACATTTTTATGTTACTGTCAGTCTCACAACTTGGGCATCATCCTCAATTTCTCACTATCTCTCATCCCACTCGTATGAAATCTGTTGCCAAGATATGTTGCTTTTACCTTTGCAACATCTCTCCAATATACCACTTTCTCTTCTCTGAAACTTCTGGACTCAGGCCCTCATCTCTACATACCTATACCACTGCAGTAGTTTGCCAATTAATCTGCCTTCCACAAATCTCTCTCTACTCCAATCCATCCTCCAAATTATTTCCAAATTATTTTCCTAATGCACAGGTCCAACCATGTGACTCCCACTCACAATTTACTCAACTGGCTCCCTATCACCTCCAGAATTAATAAAATTTCTCTGTTATTCAAAGCACAACCAAGCAAACCCCAGACAAACACATACACTTTTCCAGTCTTATTCTTCCTGACATCTCTCTACATTTTGATCCAGTGACACTGATCTCTTTGCAGTTTTTCAAACCAAACACTCCATCTCACTGCTCTGGGCATTTTCATCAACTGTCTCTTAGACCTCTCCCTCCTCATCTCCACCTCCTGACCTCCTTCAAGTCCTGTTTGAAATTCCACCATCTATATGAATGTTATGCAATGTTACTGTTCTGTAAGAAACAACTAGCAGGATGATTTCAGAGAGGCCTGGAGAGACTTGCATGAACTGATGCTGAGTGAAAACAGCAGAACCAGGAGATCATTGTACATGGCAACAACAAGAGTATACGATGATCAATTCTGATGGACATGGCTTTTTTCAACAGTGAGGTAATTCAGGCTAGTTCCAATGGTCTTGGGATGGAGAGAGCCATCTGCATCCAGAGAGAGGACTGTGGAGACTGGGTGTGGACCACAACATAGCATTTTCAAGTTTTCTGTTGTTTGCTTGCATTTTGTTTTTTCTCAGTTTTTTTTTCTTCTTGATCTAATTTTTCTTGTGCAGCAAGATAACGGTATAAATATGTATAAATATATTGGATTTAACACATATTTTAACATATTTAACATGTATTGGACTACCTGACATCTAGGGGAGGAGTGGGGGGGGGGGAGAAGGGATAATTTGGAACAGACAGCTTTGCAAGGGTCAATGTTGGAAAATTACTCGTGCATATGTTTTATAAATAAAAAGCTTTAATAAAAAAATAAAATTCCACCATCTATAGAAAGCTTTTTCCCATATCCCTCAATATGACTGCCTTCCCTTTCTTAATTATTTCCTATGTTTTGTTTATAGCTTATTTGTATATAGTTGTTAACATGGAATTTTCTTTATTAAATAGTGAGACTGAGGATGGGATCTGTCTTTTGCCTTATCTTTGTAGCCCTAGAACTTAGGACAATGTCTGTCTACTTGCAGTAGGGAATTAATTCTTATTAAATAATTAAAGTAATATAAATCACACAAACACATAATCATCCTTTATCTGGGAGGATCATTTTTGATCTCATTTTTGTTAGTAAAATGGTAATGTCTTCTGTTAATAAAGATGAGATTCATATTGTTATCAGAGAAGAAGCAAGAAAAGTATTTTATAAGTCGTTTATGTACAATTATGAAGAACTTGGACCAATAAGTCTACCCATAACTGACAATTCTTAGTTTGAAAGAGAATTAGAGTTTAATTCAATATAACTTCTCTATCTGCCATATTAATTCTTCTATTTGCCATATTAATAACACAGAAGCTAAATACTTTGGAAACAAAGTTTATTTGTATGAAACTACCCATTAAAAATTCTAATAAATTCTGTAAAGGTAAGCTATCTCCACTGGCAACTGCAAGACAGAAACATTCACTTAGGTTTGTTTGTTTTCCCCAGTTCAGTTCAAGGTAAACAAAACTTACAAGAAACAGAGTTCTGAAGTATTCAGAGTTTGTTTTCTGTCATTGCTTCTACTTTTTGTATTTTTTAAAAAAATCTTTGTATCATTATTCCATATCTGTCCTTGTCTGACTTCTCTCTTTAACTGAAGTTCTGAATTTCCAAATGCCTGCTGAATATCTATAACTGGATATCCTTTTAGCTCCTTAAACTTACCTTCTACACACCAAACTTATCATCTTTGCCCCAAACCTGCCCTCATATCTAACTTCCCTATTGTAGCTATTATAATCATTGTTAATCATTTAAGCTGGTATTTCAAAATCACCTTTGACTCACTCATTTACCTCCAGGATACATTTAATTTCTGAGTTGCATCAATTGTTTTTGCATGATAACTGCCTAATCAGAACATTCTTTTCCATTCCAACTTACCCTATCTTCATTTGGAAATGTTTCTATATCACCAGTACTAAAACAATAGTATCTTAAATAATTTCCTTACTTCCATTCTCTTCTCATTTTAACTTACTGGACACTACATTGCTAGAGCAATCTTTCCAAAGCATGGCTCTTACTATGTCACTTTCCTCTTGAAAAATGATCATCTATTGCTTTATAAGTCATTTCAGCAATGTCTGACTCCTCATGACCCCTTTTGGGTTTTTCTTTTTTTCTTGACTGAGATACTGGGATGCTTTGACCATTCCTTTCTCCAGCTTATTTTACAGTTGAGGAACTGAGACAAACAGGGTTAAGTGACTTATCTAAGGTCACAGAACCAGGTAGGTCAGGCCCTCCTGACTCCTAGGTTGGCATTCCATGGCATTCCAAGGTGGCACTGTTTCATGTAGTTACCTATTTTGGAGAAAATCCCAAGCTATTTATCCTTGTATTCATAGTACCAAATTTCTTACATTTTCTTTTAAGTATTTTCCAGTGAGGGGCAGGTAGGTGGTACAGTGGATAGAACACCAGCCCTGAAGTCAGGAGAACATGAATTCAAATCTGGTCTTAGCATTTCCTAACTGTGTGGCCCTGGGCAAGTCATTTAACCTTAATTGCCTTAGGAAAAAAAAAGTACTTTCCAATGTGAATTCCTCATCCTGTTCATCTCTACATGTTGAAATGCTTATCATCTTTCAATACTATCTTCTCCACGAAGGTTTTATTCCCCAACCCCAGATTAGACATATTTCCCTTCTCAGAGAATAGCTACCATTTATATAGCACTTAAAAGTTTTCAAAGCATTTTAAAGTGATCTCCTTTTATCACGTATCTCGACACTTTGTTTATTATCATCATTTTATATATCATATCCTAGTCTAGTTAACACTAGAATATTTTATATAACTAGAATTATAGCACTAAATAATTGTTTATCTATCTTGTAATTTATAAGTTCTATGAAATCAGTAATTATGCTTTATTTAGAATTTCTTGAGAGCAATGAGAAATTTGTGAGAGTTTGTTGCTGTGAAAGTCTCACAGCCAGGATGTGTCAGAGGCAAGAATAAAACCCAAGTTAACCTGACTCTGAAAGCCATCTCTCAATTCATATGTTCCTCCTGCCACTAAATAAGTGCTTGATTAATTTATTTTAATTAAGATATCACTTATCACACAAGAAATGATTGATCATTCATTTGGAATCAATTTTAAGTCAGTTCTCTATGTAAAAGCTTGCTATACACACGTTAGAACAAAGATCAAAATGAATTCCAAATGGAAAAAAAAGAATAACAATTATAAAAAGAAATGGCATGCAATGAAATCAATTCCAAACTGACATTTTAGGAAAATGAAGATACCAAAAAAGAGGGGATTGGGGTGGTGCACAACAGATGACAAAGACAATTAAAATCCCTAAGGAAGTTCAACTGATGTAAATCAACCAGGAAAAATAATGAATCCAAAATAGTCTATAAACTTCCTTGGTCAACAAACTCTTAATTTACTGAACAAATGGAAATTTATTTATAAAATCTTAGTGGAGCAAGATGGTGGGAAATTGTGAGAATTACCTCATTAAACTATGGGAAGCAGTAGAGGGGGGAAAATAAGTTTATGGAAAGCTAAGCAAACTCAAGTCAAATTGTTAAAGAACATTAAAGGATGAAACTTAAATAAGAGCAATAATCAGAGAAAACTGGAAATGATCTGTCAAGATTATTACAACAATTCTTTCCATCAATAACAAGGGAGTTAACTATATTTGGACTCCAATATTTGAGAGTTCCCACTGTGTTGAATGAAGTGGAAATGGCAATAAAGACAATAAAGATGTTAAGAACAGCTGGATAAGAACAAGGGAACCTATGATGGAAGAGAGAATATTTTGAAAGCACTGAAGAATTGACTCTCAAGATATTTGAGAGAGGAAAAGATGCCAATGTTTGAAGGCAGAAATCACAGAAATTAATTCCACCAATAAAAAAGACATATCAATAAATACTTAATTTACTAATTCCTCATATTTGCAAAACTTTGATGTGAATAATTTATCCACATATTAATAGCACCCTTGATTAAAGCATGATAAAGAAAAAAGGAAAAAAAGTTGTAAATTTGTCTTTGTAATCTTTATAATCACACAATTAACTAAAAGGTGAGGAGGATGCTAGAATATATTTAAAAAGCATGTGATTTAGTAGAGAAAAAAATGCTACCTAATATGTTCTTCTGCAGAAAGGTGTTTCCCATCATATCTTAAAAATTTAGAGGATTCTCTGATAGAATATAAACACCAAAATTAATTTTTTCAACAATGCTCTGATTAATAGTATCAAGTGAGGCATAAAATGGAGACATATATTTGTCAAAGGTGTTCACAACTCTCAATCAGTATATCCATCACAAAGTCCAAATAGAAGAGGCATTCTCTATAGATAATAAGGTTGCCCAAATGCTCCTATCATCAGATGATGTTGTACTAATCAAGTCCTAGGATATTACAATGATTTCCAAATGGTATATGTAATACATTCAAAAAGATTTCAATCTCTCCACTCCTCTTCCCCCCCCTAAAAATCAAATAGATTAAAAGTGCCTATTATATAGGCTATTCTATATAGCTATGTGGACAAACTATAAAGGTATGTTAAGAATATTTTGGCCTGAGTCAGCAATTGAATACATGAAGAGGAACCTCAATTGCTCTTTTGTTTTTGCAAAACTGTCTTGTACTTTTATAATACACCAAAACTTATTTGTGAAACAAAAGCCAATCTTTTTAGCACGAAAGTTCTTGCAGTAAGTCATATGGCTCCAAAATTTAGACTATTATAGCCTAAAAAAATTAAAGGTATGAGTCATCCAAAAGGCAATGGAGAGGTGCATGGCAGGTATGAATAGACTGAAGAAGCAAAATACAGGTCATAATCAGAGATGTAAAATGAGTAAAGAAGTCATATAGAAAATGTGACAACTAATAATGAGCAAACCATTTGCTCATCTGGTATCCATATAAGATCCAGGGACCCTCTGTGGATAATATAAAGTTGGGACATGGATACAATTCTCATAGAGTCAAAATTCATAAGTGAGTTGCAATCTTTGATGCAGGAAGGGGATCTCAATAAGATCATAGGCTTGCGAATGTATGAGAGTATATAATGCTTTCCTGGTATCATTTTTTTCCTCACTATCAAAAGAGTAAAGGAAGAAATTTTAAAAAAACTATCTATTTATCCTTGATTTCTATCTGACTGATTATACTTCAACTGAAACTCAGTCATCTAAATTGTTTTCTTAAAAAATATTTGCTTTTTAAGTCTCTAATTTGCAATTGAGAAATTAAAGTTTTGCTTTTTTCAAACCTTATTAAATTAACTTGGGGCCAATCATTTGGAAAGATTTTGTGGATTAGAGGAAAAGGAACCCATATGTTAGTCCCTGAAGTAGTCTTACTTTAACTAGGCTGCAAAATGCTGGTTGACCCATTTCTATGTGTTATCTATACCAGTATATATTAGTCTGAGCAATAAGCATCTAATATTCACTTGAATTTTGCCATCTATATTGCAAAGTTGAACTCTTCTTGAATGGTTGTAACTTTCACTTATGTGGGTCTGCAGCATTCTATGACTTGCCTGCAATCAACACAATTTCATCTGCATCAAAGAGCATTTGTAATTTTTCACATCTTTAAAGAATATTTTTATTTGAACTATCTATTTGGACATCTTCCATGACAATGACAAACTCCTTTGATAAGTGTGTTTCTCATTGTCTTGGTTAATATCAATAATCAATATCATAAAACAAATTTCCTTCTATATTGTCATCATGGAAAACATGTTTAAAATTTTGTTTATTTTACTTTTAATTCATAAAGCAAAAAAAGCATTTCTATAATATAGTAGAATTGTAAAAGATGATGGCAAATTTATTATGTACAACTTGCTATTATTTTTGAATAATGAAGTTATTATATGTTTCTTTTTTATTAATGCTTTTTATTTACAAAATATATGTATGGGTAATTTTTCAATATTGACCTTTGCTTTCTGTTCCAATTTTTTCCCTCTTTCTCCCCACTCCCTCCCCTACATGGCAGGTAGTCTAATACATGTTAAATATGTTAAAATATATGATAAATCCAATATATGTATACATATTTATACAGTTATCTTGCTACATTAGAAAAATCAGATCTAGAAAGAAAAAAAAAACCTGAGAAGGAAAACAAAATGCAAGCAAACATAAACAGAAAGCATGAAAATGCTATGTTGTGGTCCACGCTCAGTTCCCACAGGCTTCTCCCTGGGTATATATGGCTTTCTTCATTACTGAACAATTGGAACTGGTTTGAATCATCTCATTGTTGAAGAGAGCAATGTCCTTCAGAACTGATCATCATATAGTATTATTGTTGCCATGTATAATGATCTGGTTCTGCTCACTTCGCTCAGCATCAGTTCATGTAGGTCTCTCCAGGCCTCTCTGAAATCGTCCTGCTGGTCATTTCTTATAGAACAATAATATTCCGTAACATTCATATACCATAATTTATTCAGCCATTCTCCAATTGATGGGCATCTACTCAGTTTCCAGTTTCTTGCCACTACAAAAAGGACTTCCACAAACATTTTTGTACATGTGGGTCCCTTTCCCTCCTCTAAGATCTCTTTGGGATATAGGCCCAATAGAAACACTGTTGGGTCAAAGATGCAAGTTTCTTTTGACTTATTCATCTTCCCTTCCCGCCCTCCCCCAGCCCTGATGGCTACCACTAGACACAATTATTAATGTGTTATGCATATAAATATGCATATGTGTAATTTTATAGGTATATTTATCTTTTCTTTCTCTGGAGTCAGATAGCATCTTTTTTCATATGTCCTTTGCAGCTAATTTGGGCTTTTATATTAGTCAAAATGACATAATCATTTATGTCATTTATATTGGTTATTCTTAAAATAATGTTGTTGGTACTATGTCCAATGTTCTCTTCATTCTGCTCATTTTGTTATTCATTATTTCACACAAGTTTATTTACAGTTTTCCAAAATCAACGAAGTCATCATTTAATAAAACACAGTAGTTTTTCATTATAATCACCTATTAATTGGAGTATACTCAGTTCTCTGTCCTGGCCACTCTTTTTTTTCTCTGCAATTTTCCTCTTGATGACCTTGTCAGATTATAGGAGTTCAATGACCTTCTCTATGAAAATGACTCTTAAATCTATATATCCAGCCCTAGTCTTTTTCTGAACTCCAATCCCTCCTCACAAGCCATCTATTAGGCATTTCAATCTGTATGTCCTATAGATAGTCCCCAATTCTGTTTTTCAAAGTGCTATTTTCTTCAGTAATTTTTGTGCCTCTTTTACCAATCGTTAATTTTCTTTTCATATTTTTTTTGCATCATCCTCATTTTTTTTCAGTTTTTCCACTACTACTCTTATTTCTTTAACTCTTCTTATTGGGTTTAGTTTCAATTAGCATTTTTCTTTGTTTTGTTTGTAGCATTTTCACATTGTTTTCTTCTTCTGAGTTTGTCTTTTTGGTCTTCCCTGCTACAGTAAGAGCTTTTTAATGGCCTTTTTTTTTCTTTTTTACATTTTGCTAATTTTTCTAGCCTGTTTCTTCACTTTGAATATTAAACTTGAATTCAGCTCATTCAGAGATGGGGAGGCATTGTCCTAAACCTAAATCATTGCATGCTTCTATTTTCAGAGATAATACTGGGGGTTTGTAAGCTTTTGATTCTTCCAAGGTGTGTGACTCTAAAAGAGATATAGTTGCTCTCCTGAATTGTGACCTGGTCTTTATTCAAAAAAGTCCCCTACATCCACTAACACTAGGGTTTTCTTTGCCTTGAAAGTGAGACCACAGTCCCTGTTCTGTGTGACTGGTCCCCACCACTCCTTTCTTCTTTGAAACCTTGACCTACTTGCTTGTGAGCAATAGAGGTGCCAATCAGTGCCACTGTACTCAGTACCAGCAAAGAGTTCTTTGTAATCTTTCTCTTACCTGTTGTTCAAATCTTTTACCATCTCCAAGCAAGAGTTCCTAACACTGCTGCTATTACTGCCAAAGCTACTCTTCCTGCTACCACATGTATCTTCCATAAAATTTTTAAAAATGAATTTATATTTTAAACCAATGTTATCCTTAGCTATATTTTTAAAATATTTGCTGACAGGCTCTTTTGGCTTCATCAAAGCAAGTTCTTTACTTGATTGAATTTTCATGGAATGTCAATAATTTTTTTTATTCATCTTTCCTCCATTTTGTTAGCATCAGTATTTTATTTGGATACATCAGACTAGAACCGTTTTAATCATAATGTAACAATGTTTTCCATTTATTTTTATCCTTTCTTTTTATATGATTTCAATTATGAACTTTTCTCTAACAAATTAATAGATGGTATTTTACATAGATACTGACATCATTAAGGACTCCCATATCAATAACCAGTGGTTTTCTATGTATGATACAATCTATTTCAATTTTTGTGGTATTTCATATTTTGTGCTATGTTGAGTAACATTCTCTTTTTTAAGAAAAAAAGTATCTAAGATACACAAAAATGAAATGTTTTTTGGTCTATAAGCTTTATATCTCTCTCATTTATCTCTCCTAGATTATATCTTCCAATAAAATTCAACTAACATTTATTAAGCACCTATTGTGTGATAGGTACTCTACCATTCTCTGGATATACAAAGACAAAAATGAAATAGCCCCTGACCTCAAGGAATTGTATTCTCCAACAAATATAATATAAAATATAAAAACAAGGAGTTTACATTCTAATGGGATTATATATAGATATAGATATAGATCTTACCATTCTTCCTATGCCTATCTTTTCAATGAAATCACCAAGTATCAAATAATGTTTTTCTTCTGGTAGATTTAAAATTCGGAGAGGTCAGGAACTGCATTATTTATGCTTTTATATGATCATTATGAAGACTGCAAAATAACTAGTGCCTCATGAAATTATCCTTCTTAATGCCTTGGAATGTATGTTGAAATATACTTCATCACCATCTTTATTTTACTTTCTAAGGAATATCTTTGAGCAATCTTTCCCTTAGATGAAATTTCTTGGTTTTCTTAATTTTAGCAAGAATATTAATATATGTATGATTCGAGACTTAAAAGAGTACATTGACTCTCTGCATTATCAAGACTCCAACATTTAGAATACTAATAACTTTATCAGTGTTTATGTCATATCCCAAAACCATGTGATTCTACCCTTTTCTACTACTACTGCAGAAGTATAAAGGTAAAACAAAACACTAATGGCTATATTTTATTTTATTTTATAGATTGTCATGGAAAAGGAATTAATCACTTATTGGCAAGATTATTGATGATTAATATCTATATACTTAAACAGGTTGGTCTTTGGACAAGCTTAATCCATTGTCACCTAAATGATTTCCAACCATAAATATGACATTTTTATCAAAGCAATGTGATCTTGGAAGACATTTTCTTCACTGACAGAGGTATTTCTCTGATCTTTATACAATAATACTAATTTCTCAGATAAACAATAGATTTCACTTCATAATTTTCTGAGTCTATGCTTATCACATTTTATTTTTGTCCCTTTGTGAAGTGTACTTTTTATAATTTTAAAGAGTTTTTTCAGATCATTACTAAAATAATTCTGCCTATTACTCCATTAAATATGTCCTGTCATTTAAATGTACCAAGTATCTAAAAAAAACTCATAGAAAGATTGGGTAGGAAAAAAATGTGTACAAAATTTTATACTCAGACTATGGATTTTGTAGCTAGGTAAAACATAGAAACAAACATTTACATATAAATCCTTATTTAAAAATTTTATAAGCAGAAGTCAATTAGTATTGCTTTTGAATATGATGGGGGGAGGTTAATATCTAGAATTATAAAAAATTTCATGTGCCTATACTAATCTATTTTAGATCTTAAGGAAGTCAAATCTACCTATTATTTAACTATGGGATTTATTAATAGCATATAAACTGCTAGAACCACTCATACATCCAAGACTTTAAAAAGAAATATATATGCTTACAATTCATTACCACCTCTAGATAACAGTTATAGTCTGATTCTAGGAAGTTAAGTCAAATTTTATTCCAACCCAGTGAATAAACAATATTAAGAATAGAGATCAATCTGCAACGACTGGTCCTAGAGATGCATTAGAATTGATGTGGTTTCTTTTTTTCTTTTTTTAACTGAGATCTATGAAGAAATGGAGTATCAGCCATCATTTCTCATGCCTGAAGTATATTTCTACCTCAGCTCTGCCTCTTACAGTACGACAATGTCATCTTATATATGAAGTTGTTTTTTGTTTTTGTTTTGTTTTGTTTTGTTTTTTGTTTTTCCTAATTCTTCCTGTTGCTAACACCTCAACCATCTCCTCCCACAAATTCATCCTGATTTGGGTGTGTATATATTCACATATAGTCAAACTTCAACATTGACATGTATAATTTTCATAACTTCAAGCAAATGTGATTTTAGTAGCAGCCTTATTTTTACTTTCCCCAACTGTGAACATTCCCAGCAATGCTCAGTGAAGAAAAAAAATAAGGGATATAATATGCACACATTTGTGGAGTGGCTGATATCCTATTAGGCCCTTCACTAGTCTTGTTCACCTTACTACTATAAAGAATTCCCAATATATTCATTACATATGTTCAGTGTTTGCTTTTAAAATTCAAGTAGTATTCTGTAATTATGCTCCCAAAATGTAGTCCAACTCCTTTGGTTCTAAGCTGATGCTGATTCCTCATCAATCTCAAAGTTTTCTATTAGCAGCAAATGAAGTCCCAATAACCGATTCTTTGGTTTTCAGAGGGTGGTCAAAGCAGAGAGATTCACAGCAACAGAGTATATAATGCAAAACTCTATCACCATTGATAAATCATCATTTAACATAATGGAAAGTAAGATTCAGATTAAAAAATGTTTTAAATTTAAGAATTTTATTTGCTACACAGTATTTATAATATTTTAGATTTCATGTGTTATAAAAAGTTAATATTATCTGAAATCAATGTTTTATTTTTAATTGAGATGTTGGCACAAAAGGTCAGAATTCTAGGGAATTATGAGTGAGAAAAATGTTTTACATGTTACCAATTTTATTTTGTGTACTGAATTTTAGGGGTTATTGTGGTTACTGTGTTGGGAAAAGTGCATTTTTTTAGAATTAATGTTTTGTTATGAAAATTACATGCAGGAAAGTATTTTTTAGCAGTCTCTAGAAAAAGATTTTAGTTTTTGGTTGTCACAGGAACCTAACCCTCTATTTCCCATAGGTTCAATGTATCAACTCACACTTTTTTTTTACTTTCCTTCCATTTTCTGGGAATGTTACCCACATGAAATTTGAGGATTGACTTATATAGACTTATGTGTTATTTTCTCCATTATGTTCCCCAAGTCAGGGACTACCTAATTTTTGTGTTTCTATCCTCAGCACCTAGTACAGTACCTGACACACATTAGGTGCTTAATAAGTACTTGTGGATTGACTGACTGATTTTATAAATAAAATAACCTAGAAACAGCAGACCATTTGGTACTTATGAATATACCAATAAATGGTAGTTCAAATAAAGGACTGAAATAATTCCTTTACTATTCGAGATTCATCAGTCATTCCAGATGTTTTATCTACATTCCCCCCTTCCTTTCTCTGGTGAAAAGAGTCCAGTCAAATTGCCTGAATTATTGTCTATAGATCTTTAAGAAGGAAATGGGATGATAATTAATTCTGTAATGAAAGTCATAGGAATAGAAGTATCAAATAGCACTTTGGTATAGGAAAGACAAAAAAAAGATGTATATTTTATGAAAGATCACTCTTGTGATTATATCCCAACCTAACTATAGCTTCTCAGTAGGGATACTAGAGTTTGTAGTGGATAGTCCAGATTCAGAAGGCACAGCCACATAATGAAAATAATCTCACTTCCTAATTAATTACTCTGCAATTCTGGGTGACTATAAAAGAAAAAAAAGTAAGAAACTACCATAATTGATCAATAAACACAATTCAAGACATCAAGGGCATAAAGAAAGGAAAGGAACCCACATGTGCAAGAATGTTTGTGGCAGCCCTTTTTGTAGTGGCTAGAAACTGGAAACTGAATGGATGTCCATCAACTGGAGAATGGCTGAACAAATTATGGTATATGAATGTTATGGAATATTATTGTTCTGTGAGAAACTACAACAGGATGATTTCAGAGAGGCCTGGAGAGACTTGCATGGGCTGATGCTGAGCTAAATGAGCAGAACCAGGAGATCAATGTACATGGCAACAACAATACTATATGATGATCAATGGCTGATGGACATGGCTCTCTTCAACAATGAAATGTTTCAAACCAGTTCCAAATGTTCAGTGAAGAAAGCCATATACACCCAGAGAGAGGGATATGAAATGTGGACCACAACATAAAACATTTCCATGCTCTCTATAGATGTTTACTTGCATTGGGTTTCCTTTCTCTGATTTTTCTTTTTTGTAGATACGATTTTTCTTGCACAAAAATGATGTGTGGAAATATATATATACATATATTCGATTTGTCAAGTATTTTAACATAATTAACATGTAGTGGACTTCCTGCCATCTAGGGGAGGGATGGGGAGTAAGGGGGAAAAATTTGTAACAAAGTTTTGTAAGGGTTAATGTTGAAGAATTACCCATACATATATTTTGCAAATAAAAAGTTTTAATAAAAAAAAGACCTCAAGGAGTTTGCCTCTCTGATAGACTTAGGCAGAATTAAAAAAATCTTCTGACAAGTTTTGAAGTTCATGAAAAGTAGAAAACTAAGGATCAGGACATTGGGAGATCACTGTGACCATGTCCCTTGGGGATACAAGAAAGGATCCTCATGAGGTTTGAAGGAATAATTGTATCCTGGATAAGAAACTGAAAAGAGAAGATAGTCATTCACTGGTATGGAATTGCATTTTAGGATGAGCATACAATCAATAAAGCCAAAACCTTCAAGGAGATTTGTATTGAAATAAGGGGATCTTAATTTGTATTGTGCTGCAAACCTCTTTACTTCTGTTGAAGCTTATGAACACTTTCTGAGAATAATGTTACTGTTTTCTTAATTTAACATTATAAAAAATGAAAAATTCAGTGTAACTGTTTTTTGTTTTCCATTTAAGTTCAAGAACACCCCCTGAAATCTTTATGCCAGTCTCAGTTTAAGAACATGTGATCTAAAAACTTCACAAGTAAAGATGTGTTATACTGGTCATGTATATGAGCAAACCAACCTTTAAACAAGGACTGAGAATTCATAACTAATAGGAAATGTTAAGACTTTGCCAATTCTTAAACTAGTTTAGTGTTCCAAGAACACCAGCACAGGACACATCACCTTTCCCAGTCCTATTTCTATGTTGATATCAGGACTGAAGATATGACAGCAGATGATTCCAGGGGTTTTTCCTTCATCTCTATCCTCCCTCTCAATGCTCAGTAAAAATGGTAAAAGATTAAAATTAAACATCCATGATTTTTAATAGAATGGAGAAGTGAACATTCCCAGAGCCTACATCAGAGCCTAAAGAGTCACCCAGCCTCACCTTCCCACACCTCCTACTCCCAAATTAACCAGGAATGAAGGGGTATCATTTGTAGTCGTAAGAGTTTCCTTCAGATTAGGCAGAGAAAGGTGTTCTGCCAGGATGCAGAGCTTCCATAAACATTTTTGAGACAGGCCTAGGAGACAGGACATACCTTGAATCACACCCTCCTCTCTATCAGAGAACAGGTGGATAACTGCCAGAGTTTCAGTTTTAGGACAATCCTCAAGACAAACACAGCTGTCTGGCTGGAATTCAGTTTTATTGGCATCTTTCATTAGTTGGGTAATCAGGTGACACCCTCCTTATTGGAATTCCTTTAAAATCAACCAAAAAATGGGAAGAGAGGATAAAACAATACACAGAGCCATCTGGCCTCACAAATGACAAAAATCCTTTGAAGGATTATTTTTAGCTGTAATCATTGAAAAAAAATGAAATGATTCCTAATTAGTATTGCCTACTAGCTCAAAGAAAAAAGTCATACAAATCAGAGCTTCCATTTTCAACTTACATCAGACTGACTCTTTCAAATAATATAATATTAAAGTTAACTAATCTTTTTATGCAGGCATTCAGGTGGTGCAGTAGATAGAGTACTAGGCCTAGAGTCAAAAAAGACTCATCTCCATTTGTGTAGTTTTAAGTATAGCATATGTCCACATATTACACTGAGATCGTATATGGTCATCCCTTATATTGTTACATACTTTTGCTTTTGTGCTTTATTAATTAAAAAGAAGAGTACTTAGTGTACATTTAATATAAAAATAATTAATTACAGGTAAGGAATCTGTCTCGCCTTTGATGTAAAAAAACTCAAAAGTTTTTTCTACATTCCTAGCACAGACCACTTGTAAAGAACTAAACTATCAAAAATGAATCATTGATTTTTGTTGGTTGGTTATTATTTGTTTTCTTTATTTTAATCTTTCTGTGGAAGAGACTGTTTTCTCCTTTGTATTCCTGGTAATTTTCTAAGAATTTTCAGGACAATATATAAACAGAATATTAGAATATTATGGATTAAAGTGTGAATATGATCTGAAATTTGATTTGATTTAAGAAGAAATATCATAAGTAACTTCTATTGAAATTAGAAAGACTTGTTCATAGAAGTGAGCTACACAACATTATCTGCTATAGAGAAAAAATATTCTATATTAACTTTTTGTCTAAGTATAAATTATGGGAAAATAAGAAAAAAAAGAATAACTAAATGCTAAAACTAATTCAAAAGGCTTTAGGTATCATGATTATGTACTATACTAATGTGATAAATAATGGCACTTCACTCATTTCAATGAGAGTAGGATTTTCTCAATGTGACATGAAAGTTAAAGGCAGATAAAACTTTAAACATATTGAAAATGGTATAGGCAGAATCAGTAATACAGCAGCACATTCAAAAGCACATACTACTGAAGTTACTATGTATTTACCTATTTGGTTTCCCAGGATTTGATACCAGAGCAGAATAATGGGGTAAATATAAGATATCATTTATATTTTATGGTACTTTGATGTATCCAAGATTTGATAAATGTGTGTACACTTCATAAATATAGATCACACTCTCCTCCACCTTGATATTTCTTTTTTGTTTGTTTGTTTGTTTTTATGTACATCAAAACATTTATAGAAGCACTTTTTTATTAATACTTTTTATTTGCAAAACATATGTATGGGTAATTCCTAAACATTAACCCTTACAAAGCTTTCTGTTACAAATTTTCTCCCCTAATCCCCATCCCTCCCCTAAATGGCAGGATATCCACTACATGATAATTATGTTAGAATACTTAAGAAATCGAATATATGTATAGTTATTGCATCATTTTTTTTGTGCAGGAGAAATCATATCTACAAGAAAGAATAATCTGATAAAGGAAATACAATGCAAGCAAACCTCAATAGAGAACACGAAAATGTTATGTTGTGGTCTACATTTCACATCCCTCTCTCTAGGTGTATATGGCTCTATTCACCGAACAATTGGAACTGGTTTGAAGCATTTAATTGTTGAAGAGAATGATGTCCATTAGAACTGATCCTCATATAGTATTGTTGTTGCCGTGAATAATGATCTCCTGGTTCTGCTCACTTCACTGAGCATTAGTTTATGCAAGTCTCTCCAGGCCTCTCTGAAATCGTCCTGCTGGTTGTTTCTTACAGAGCAATAATATTGCATAATATTCATATACCATAATTTATTCAGCCACTCTCCAATTGATGGGCATTCATTCAGTTTCCAGTTTTTAGCCACTACAAAAAGAGCTGCCACAAACATTCTTGCACATGTGGGGCCCTTTCCTTCCCTTATGATTTCTTTGGGATATAAGCCCAATAGAAACACTGCTGGGTCAAATGGTATGCATAGTTTGATAACTTTTTGAGCATAGCTCCAAATTGCTCTCCAGAATGGCTGGATCCATGCACAGCTCCACCAACAATGCATCAGTGTCCCAGTCTTCCCACATCCCCTCCAACATTCATCTTTATCTTTTCCTGCCATTTTAGCCAATCTGACAGGTGTGTAGTGGTACCTCAGAGTTGTCTTAATTTGCATTTCTCTGATCAATAGTGATTTGGAGCACCTTTTCATATGATTATAAATAGTTTTAATTTCCTCATCTGAAAATTGTCTGTTCATATCCTTTGACCATTTATCAATTGGAGAATGGCTTGAATTCTTATAAATATGAGACAATTCTCTATATATCTTAGAGATGAGACCTTTATCAGAACCCTTAAATGTAAAGATGATTTCCCAATTTGATGCTTCCCTCCTAATCTTGTCTGCATTAGTTTTGTTAGTACAGAAACTTTTTAACTTAAGATAATCAAAATTATCTATCTGCTGTTCAATTAAGAGTTCCAGATCTTCTTTGGACATAAATTTATTCCATCTCCACAGGTCTGAGAGGTAAACTATCCTATGTTCCTCTAATTTGGTTATAATATCACTCTTTATATCTAGATCATGAACCCATTTAGATCTTATCTTGGTGTTCGGTGTTAGATGTGGGTCCAGCCTTAATTTCTTCCACACTAGTTTCCAATTTTCCCAGCAGTTTTTGCTGAATAGTGAGTACTTATCCCAAAAGCTGGGGTCTTTGGGTTTATCAAACACTAAATTGTTAACATTATTACCTAGCTTGTCCTGATATCCTATCCTATGCCACTGATCGACTGCTCTATTTCTCAGCCAGTACCAATTGGTTTTGATGACCGCTGCTTTATAATATAGTTTTAGATCTGGTACAACAAGGCTACCTTAATCTGTCTTTTTTTTCATTAATTCCCTTGAAATTCTTGACCTTTTGTTCTTCCAAATGAACTTTGCTACTATTTTTTCTAGGTCTGTAAAATAATTTCTTGGGAGTTTGATTGGTATGGGGCTAAATAAATAAATTAGTTGGGGTAGTATTGTCATTTTTATTATATTCGCTTGGCCTACCCATGAGCACTTAATGTTTTTCCAATTGACTAGGTCTGATTTTATTTGTGTGGAACGTGTTTCGTAGTTTAGTTCGTATAGTTTCTGACATTTTCTTGGTAGATAGATTCCCAAATATTTTATGTCCAAATATCCCAAATATCTGTTATTCTGAATGGAATTTCTTTTTCTATCTCTTGCTGCTGAACTTTGTTGGTAATATATAAGAATGCTGATGATTTATGTGGATTTATTTTGAATCCTTCAACTTTACTAAAGTTGTGAATTGTTTCTAGTAGTTTTTTAGTTGAGTCTCTAGGGTTCTCTAAGTATACCATCATGTCATCTGCAAAGAGTGATAATTTATTTCATTACCTACTCTAATTCCTTTCATCTCTTTTTCTTCTCTAATTGCCAAAGCTAACATTTCTAATACAATATTAAATCGTAATGGTGACAGTGGGCAGCCTTGTTTCATTCCTGATCTTATTGGGAATGGTTCTAGTTTGTCTCCATTACATATGATGCTTGCTGATGGTTTTAAGTAGATGCTACTAATCATTTTAAATAAGAGCCCATTTATTCCTATACTCTCTAGTGTTTTTAATAGGAATGGGTGTTGGATTTTTTCAAATGCTTTTTCTGAATCTATGGAGATAATCATATGGTTTTTGTTAGTTTGGTTATTGATATAATTGATTATGCTGATAGTTTTCCTGATATTGAACCAGCCCTGCATTCCTGGTATAAATCCTACTTGGTCAAGAAGTATTATCCTAGAGATAACTTTCTGTAACCTTTTTAAATTTTTGCATCAATATTCATTAGGGAAATGGGTCTATAGTTTTCTTTCTCTGTTTTTACCCTACCTGGTTTAGCTATCAGCATCATAATGGTATCATAGAAGGAATTTGGTAGTATACCTTCTGTCCCTATTTTTTCAAATAGTTTGTATAGTATTGGAATTAATTGTTCTTTGAATTTTTGGTAGAATTCACATGTAAAATGATCTAGCCCTGGAGATTTTTTCTTAGGGAGTTGGTTAATAGCTTGTTCTATTTCTTTTTCGAAAATGGGGCTATTTAAATAATTTATTTCCTCTTCTGTTAACCTGGGCAATCTATATTTTTGTAGATATTCCTCCATTCATTTAGATTATCAAATTTATTGGCATAAAGTTGGGCAAAGAAACTCCTAATTATTACTCTAATTTCCTATTCATTGGAGGAAAGTTCTCCCTTATCATTTTTGAGACTAACAATTTGTTTTTCTTCTTTCCTTTTTCTGATCAAATTAACTAAAGGCTTATCTATTTTGTTGGTTTTTTCATAAAACCAACTCTTAGTTTTATTTATTAATTCAATAGTTTTCTTATTTTCAATTTTATTAATCTCACCTTTTATTTTCAGAATTTCCAATTTGGTATTTAATTGAGGGTTTTTAATTTGCTCTTTTTCTAGTTTTTTTAATTGTAACCCTAATTCATTGATCTTCTCTTTCTCTATTTTATGCAAATAAGCATCTAGAGATATAAAGTTACCCCTTATAACTGCTTTGGCCATATCCCACAAATTTTGGTATGTTGTCTCATTATTGTCGTTCTCCTGGATGAAATTATCGATTGTGTTTATAATTTGCTCTTTCACCCATTCATTCTTCAGGATTAGATTATTTAATTTCCAATTAACTTTTGGTCTATTTTCTCCTGGCCTTATATTACATGTGAGTTTTATTGCATCATGATCTGAAAAGGATACATTTACTATTTCTGCTTTTCTGCATTTGATTTTGAGGTTTTTATGCCCTAACACATGATCAATTTTCGTATAAGTTCCATGAACCCCTGAGAAAAAAATATACTCCCTTCTATCACCATTCAATTTCCTCCAGAGATCTGTCATATCTAACTTTTCTAACGTTTTGTTTATCTCCCTAACTTCTTTCTTATTTATTTTGTGGTTTGATTTATCTAATTCTGAGAGAGCAAGGTTGAGATCCCCCACTAATATAGTTGTACTGTCTATTTCTCCTTGCATCTCTGTTAGTTTCTCCTCTAGGAATTTGGATGCTATACCACTTGGTGCATATATGTTTAGTATTGATACCACTTCATTGTCTATGGTACCCTTTAGTAAAATATAGTTTCCTTCCTTATCTTTTAATTAGATCTATTTTTGCTTTTACTTGATCTGAGATAAGGATTGCTACCCCTGCTTTTTTTTGTTCACTTGAAGCATAAAAGATTCTGCTCCAGCCCTTTACCTTCACTCTGTATGTATCTCTATGTTTTAGATGTGTTTCTTGTAAACAACATATTGTAGGATTCTGGCTTTTAATCCAGTCTGCTATCCGTTTCCGTCTTATGGGAGAGTTTATCCCATTCACATTCACAGTTAAAATGACTATATCTATATTTTCTGCCATCTTATTTACCCAAAGTTATATTTTTCTCTTCCCTTTCCCCTACTCCCTTCCCCTCTCCCCAGTATTTTGTTTTTGATGACCACCTCCCTCTAACAGTCCTCCCCCCTTTAAAACCCTCCCTCTTTTTTACACCTTTCCCCTAATCTTTCTATTAATTTATCCCTTTCTTTTCCTCCTTTCCCTCCTACTTCCCTATACAGAGGGCCAAGTTTTTCCCTGAAATCAAATGCATCTGATATACTCTTTTAGAGCCTAATCTAATGAGAATAAGAATAATCATCACCCTCCCTTCTTTCCCTCAATTATATTAGATTTTCTATGTCTCTTCATGAGACTTCATCTTATTTTACCTCATTTTTATTTTTACTTTATTTTACCTCCATTCCCCTCCCCCCCTTTTTTACAGTATGATGTACCTTCCACCTCTAATTTCCTTCCGATTATTATCAAAGTAAAATCAAATTACACCCCCATTCTTTAAGGATATCCCTAGTAGAGATATAGTTCTTGAGAGTTCTTTCCTTTTTACCTTTTTACGCTTCTCTAGAGTTCTGTGTTTGGAGGTCAAATTTTTTGTTCAGATCTGGTCTTTTCATTAGAAATAGGTGAAATTCTCCTGTATCATTGAATGACCATCTTCTTCCCTGGAAGATGATGCTCATTCTAGCTGGATAGATTATTCTTGGCTGTAATCCAAGTTCTTTTGCCTTTAGGAATATCTGATTCCAGGCCCTTCGATCCTTCGATGTGGAAGCTGACAGATCCTGTGTAATTCTAATGACAGTTCCTCAGTATTTGAACTGTTTTTTTTCTAGCAGCTTGTAATATCTTTTCCTTGGTGCGATAGTCCTGAAATTTGGCCACAATATTCCTTGGGGTTTTAATTTTGGGGTCTCTTTCAGGAGGTGATCGGTGAATTCTTTCAATGCCAACTTTGCCTTCTGATTCTAAAACATCAGGGCAATTCTCTTTCATGATTTCCTGGAAGATAGCATCAAGGTTCTTTTTTCATTGTGACTTTCAGGGAGTCCAATAATCCTTAGATTGTCTCTCTTGGATCTGTTTTCCAAGTCAGTTGTTTTTCCTAGGAGATATTTCATATTTTCTTCTATTTTTTCATTTTTTTTTGTTTTTGTTTGACTGATTCTTGAAGTCTTATTGAGTCATTCATTTCAATTTGTTCAATTTTAATTTTTAAGGTATTATTTCCTTCAGCTATCTTTTTTAGCTCCTTTTGTAACTGGCCAACTGAATTTTTTGTTGATTGCATTCTTTTTCCATTTTGCCAATTTTATTTTTCAGTGAATTGTTGTCTTTGTCCAATTCACTAATTTTATTTTTTAGTGAATTGTTGTCTTTTACCAATTCACTATTTTTATTTTCTTGTGATTTGGTAACTTTTTCCAATTCACCAATTTTGTTTCTCAATGAATTGTTGTCTTTTTCCAATTCACTAATTTTGTTTTTCAGTGAATTGTTGTCTTTTTCCAATTCACCAGACTTATTTTCCAGTTTTTCACATCTCTGTTGCAGGGCGATATTTCCTTCTTGCACTGCTCTCAATTTATTTCCCCAATCTTCTTCTAGCTCTCTTTTGAGATTCTTCATGCAATCTTCCAGGTAAGCCTTCTGAAAGGGAGACCAGCTTAAGTCCACCCCTGTGGCTTTATCTGGGATTGTTTTCAGAATCTCAGGATCTGGGGACTTCTCTAGTTTCTCTCCATAAAAGCTGTCTGTGGTGAGAACTCTCTTCTTCTTGCTCATGATTTTCAGCAGAGGTATCAGTCACCAGCAGGGAATTCTGCAGCAGCAGCAGCAGCAGCAGCAGCAATTTCAGTTTGCCCTGGGGCAATTTGCCGAGTTGACTTCTGGTCTGGGGCTGATTTCCCTAGATCCGCATTAGGACCACACTTTCAGCTGCTCTCAATCCACCCTTTATCAAAGGCAGACCTGCCAAAGCACCTGCCCACAAGCAGAGCAAAGTGGCCCAAGCGTCTCCCAGGGACTTCCTGGCAGCCTAAAATCTTCTTGTCAGTCCCAGCCCCGAACTTGCACCCCAGCTGCGCACTGGCGTCTGAGCCCTGGGAGCTGCTCGATCCCCTGCCCGACTAAAACTGACCTCAGGAGTTCTTTCAAAGTAGATATTTGATAGAAGCACGTTGTAGTCCAAGTGTTTGGTGGCGCCCTCACTCAGAACCAGTTCGGAGGCTCAATTTGTCTGGGTCTGAGGGAAGGTCTCAGGACCTTACAGAAAACGCTGTCTGCAGTTCGCCATCTTGGCTCCAGCCCACCTTGATATTTCTGCAAAAAAATAATGGAAACTAGGTTTTTGTTATTTCAGGATTACAATTGTATCATATAATAATCCATTTGTTTCATCCCATTCTCACTACATGAATGACTCATCTTTTTTAAGTTATATGCCCTTGATGTATTTTATAATGCTCACAAACAAGTTATCTATGATAACAATTTGGAGGCTACATCTAATCATTGTGTCTTTCCATAGAGAAACAATATAGAATAATAATAACTATATTGTTGTTCAGTATTTTCAGAAATGTCTAACCCTTTGTGATTCCATTTATAGAGATTTTTCTTAGCAAAGACACTAGAGTGGTCTGCCATTTCTTTCTTCAACTCATTTTACAGATGAGAAAACTGAGGCAAACAGGGTTAAGTATATAGCTTATAGGGTCATATAGCTATTAAATGTCTGGGATTAGACATGAGCTCAGGAAAATTCATTTTCCTGACCCCAGACCTGACACTCTATCTACTGCACTACCTGGTAGTTCTTAAAGGGCTATGAAATGCAGGTTATTGTTATCCACTAAGGGTGGATATCACCTAAGGAGAAGCTTAAAAAGCTTAGAAAAAGCTTCACTCTAAATCAGATGACTTTGGGAACACTAAGCTTTTGGGATTCCTGACTCCTCATAAGATAATTAAAGGACAATGTGTCAAAAATACAAAGATGACATCAGTAAGACCCAATGAAAACAAAAGACAGCCAAACAAGGTCCAGATGCTAGAAGTATACAGAGATTAACCCTGACAAACATAAAAGAAAAATAAAATTATATGATCACATCAATATATGAATAATCATTCCTTTTAGCAATAATAAAAATTTAGGAATAGTTGGACCTTTCCTTAATATGATATATATATTTGTATGTAAATATAAACCAAAAAACTTTTATATGTAATAAAAAAACTTTCTGAAACCTCAACTTTTTAATGTAGTGCTGGAAATATTGCATATAGGAAGAAAACAAGAAAAAGAAACTGAAAAAATAAGCATAAGAGAAAACTAATTAAATCCTTCCCATCCCCCCACCCTGATGATAAGATAATTTATTTTGATATCCCGTAATAGTCAACTAAGAAATTTAACTGAAATAATTAATCAAGTCAGCAAAATTACTGGATATAGAATAAAATCCCATAAATTAGTATTTCTGTATATTACCAATGAAATGAAGGAAAGAAGGTTAAACATAAGTTCTAATTTAAATAACTGTTGGAATTCCAGAGACAGAATCAAGATGGTATAGGAAGAACACCAAGCTAAGCTCTCCCAACATTCCCTTCTAAACAAATTTAAAATTACACCTAAAATCAAATTTTGGAATGGCAGAGACAACAAAAGATCAGAGTGAGACATTCTTTCAGCCCAAGACATTTAAGAGGTCAGAAAGAAAGACATGAAGTTTGGACTAGAGACCACATGGATGAAACACTAGTAGTGGCACTAAGGGGTTTGTAACAGGAATAGCAAGAGCTTCAGAAATTCTCAAATCAATCAGTAGGGAGAACTAAGACCTGGTTAGAAAGAGATTACAAGGATCCCTTGTGCTAGTACTGACTAAGGACCAGATGCTGTTTAACAAATCCCATTGCTTCTACCCACTTCTCAGTCATAGTTCAAGGGCAGAGAGGAATACTTTTGATCCTGAATGAGGAGAGATTGTAAGGAGCAATAACCCTCAGTAATAAAGGATTGGGGAACTTGAGGAATAGTATCACTTCCAGTCTTAAAGGACTCAGGATCCTGAGGAACATTATAATTTCTAGTCCCAAGGAAGAAAGGGACCTAGAAATCAGTATTCATTTAAATCTCAAGGAATGAGGGGCCCTTCCTGGTTAAAGATCAGTGCAGATCAGAAGAGCAATTACCACATTCTCCCCAGACCATTCCATCTGAAAACACCAAAAACTTCCAAACTTCTGGAACTACCTCTAAAAAAAGAAGCTCAGAAAAAAGACTAAGACTTAAGACAGTACTTCACTACCTCCTCACTACTACCCTAATGCTAGGATCAGAAGCAACTTTAACATGAAGTTCAAAATCCAGAAATAGGGAGGAGAAAGGGGGGAAGAACCTGACCATTAAAAGCTAATATTATGACAGGAAAGATTAAGACACAAATTCAGAAGAAGACAAAGTCAAAACATCTACAAAGTTTCAAAGGAAAAGCAAAAACAAAAACATGAATAGAACATAAGTCCAACAAGAACTCCTAGAAGAAGTAAAAAATGAATTTTAAACTCAGAAAAGGTATAAGGAAAAGTAAATTAAAAATGAGAGCAAAGGAAATTTATGAAAAGAATTTTTTTAGTTTAGTATAAAGAGTACACATGCTAAAATATAGAAGTCAACAACTTAAAAAATAAAATGAGCCAAAATATTAAAGACACAAAAATCCACTGAAGAAAAAAAATCCTTAAAAAGAATAATTGGCCACAAGGAAAAGATTACTGAAGAAAATAATTACTTAAAATTAAATTGACCAAGTGGAAGCTAATTACTCCATGAGATATTCAGAAACAATAAACCAAAATCAGAATAATGAAAAAATAGAAGAAAATGTATTAAATCACATCGGGAAAAGACTGATATGGAAAATAGATCTAAGAAAGTTAATTTAAGCATTATTGGAGTACTGGAAGTCGTGGGCAAAAAGACAGCCCAGACATCATCTTTCAAGAAATTATCAAGAAAAATTACCCTTATATCCTAGAATTAGAGGACAAAAAAGATATTGAAAGACTTGAAAGACTTCACCAATCACCATTTGAAAAACTTAGTAAAATGAAAACTCTCAGGAATATTATATACAAATTCCAGAGCTTCCAGGTCAAGGAGTAAATATTGCAAGGAGTCAGAAAGAAATGATTCAAATGGCATGGAACTACACTCAGGATCACATAATATTTAGCCAATTATATATTAAAGAAATAGAAGGTTTGCAAAATAATATTCCAGATGACACAAGATCTGAGATTACAACTAAGGAAAACCTATTTAGCAAACTGATTGAAATCCTTAAAAGAAACAAGGCAAAAATGAATATTTAATGAAATTGAGAATTTTCAAGCATTTTTGATGAAAAGACCAGACTGAATGGAGAAGTATAAAAAGAAGGGTGGAGCTATTAGTTTGGGGTTCCAGGTCAGATGAGATAGCTGAGGTGAAGCTAAGAGATACCATCCTATCACCCCAGGATTAGAGGTGCTTATTATTAAGTTATGCTCTTAGGGAAAAAAAAGAACATACAAAGAAGAAAGAATCCAACCATAAAAACTTACTATTGGAGTAGGGAAAACTGGGGTTTATCTTCAGAGTAGAATTGTGACATTAAAAAAAAAGCCTTTTCTATCCCAAAGAGTAATGTTAGTTACCTACAGAAGAAAGTTATAGAATTAGACTTTAAAAGATTTTAGAAATTAAGTGAGAGATTGAGGAACTACTAAAAAGAAAATTAAAGCCATCCAAGAAAAAGATTACAAAAAAGAAATAACAACAAGCTAATCAACTAGAAAAGGAAATAGTCTTAAAAAAATAATAATTCTTTGAAAATTAGAATTGGACAAGGGGAAGTCAGTGAAGCTATAAGGGACTAAGAAATAACAAAACAGAATATAAAGAATGCAAAAGAATAGACTGTGAAACATAAGAAAAAACAACAGATCTGGAGAACAGATCAAATATAAGAATAATTAGGACTACCAGAAAGCTGTGACCAAAAAAACAAACAAACAAACAAACAAACAAAAAAAAAAAACCTTGACACAACAATGCAAAAATAATCAAAGAAAATTGTCCCGGAATGATAGAACATGAAGGGAAAGAGATCCTTTGTGGAAAACAAATAGAAACATAGGAACATCATAGCCAAATTTCATGAATTAAACATGTCATCTTCCACTATAAGGATGTAAACATTTTAACCTTTAAAAAAGTTTTTTTTTTCCCTTTTTCCCTTTTTATGCTTCTTTTAAGTTCTGTATTTGGAGATCAATTTTTTTTTTGTTCAGCTCTGGTCTTTCTATCAAAAATAAATGAAAATCCTCTATTTCATGGGATATCCAATTTTTCCCCCCAAAGATAATGATTAATTTTCCTGGATAATTTGTCTGCAGTCCAAATTCCTTTGCCTTCAGGTATATCATATTCCATTCCCTTCGGTCTTTTTCTTTTTTTTTTCTTTTTTTGCTGAGGCAATTGGGGTTAAGTGACTTGCCCAAGGTCACACAGCTAGGACGTGTTAAGTGTCTGAGGCCAGATTTCTTGAGAGATGTCGTCTAAGCCCTTTTTTCATTGAGGTTTTCAGGGGGTCCAATAATTCTTTCCTGGATCTATTTTCCATAATTACTATTCTTACCTTTTACTATTGCTTTTTAGAATCCTGCCATACTAAACTCTGTCCTTCTTGGTCACTTCTCCCCTTCTCTCATTTCTTTCTCTCTCTCTTTATCTTCCTATTCAGGCCTCTTAAGTTTGTAATCTTTTTTTGCCATCCTTCCTGGGCTAATCCTGATCAGTTTTTGTTTTGTTTTGTTTTTCCCCTTTCAGATTTCTATTGTCAATGGGATATTTGTCCAGTTTCCTTACCTGACTCTTACACCTACAATTGTGATGCTGATCACCTCTGTCCCTTGCTGCAATATTGCTGCCTCCTATCTTAAAGTCCTTGGGTGGTTATTATTATTGTGTTTTCTGTTCTCCTCCTAGGAGTTTGAGTGAAAGGGCTTCTTTCACTCTGTGGCTATTCTCCCTTCAAAAGTTCCATTGACTCCTCTTCAGCTTTATCATCTTTGCTGCTGTTCACAACAAAGTTCACTGTCTTTATCTGCTTTTTTCTCTTCTTTCTCTCAGGTTTGGGGGATGTCTCTACTCTGTTGTCTGGATTTCATTCATCAAAAGGACCCTGTGGTTTCTCCTTCTTTATCCTAGAGCTAGCTTCTCCAGATACTTCCTCTTATCCAACTGCTTGATTTAAAAATGTCTATAAAATCTACTGAGATCTTTCTATTTGGTTACATCCAGAAAAGGAAGCAGTTCTTTTTTTTTCTCTCTCCACTTCTTCAGCTCTCTCCCAAAATTTCTTCTTATGAACAGATAGATGTCATAAGTATCTCTTTATTATCAAATTCTCTTTTGTCCATTTCTCATTCTTACTGAATTTTCTTTTCCATTCTTTTTCTTGTTCTTTTTTTCTTCACTACTTTTAGGAAGCAGGGATATACTCTGTTTTTTTTATCTTTTACTAAAAGCAATTTGGGATTTTTTCCTTCTTTTTCTGCTTCATCATAAAACTGTCATATTTATATATGGTTGTGTCTTCAGTTAGGGCCACCTAGATTTCAAGTCTGGGCTATTTTATCACTTGCTTCTTGAAGGTTTCTCTTCGAAGGCTGTCACTTATGTAGGTTTCCTTGTCAGTGTTATTATCATAAAAGCCAATGACTTCTGCAAAATGGTTTTGTGAAATTGCCATGCTTTCTTGGGCAAAATGAACCCATGCTGATGGTACAGCCAAGATGGTGAAGAAAAACCAGGACAATGCCTGAGCTTTCTCCAGCTTCCCACAGAATCAATGCTAGATTAAGCCTTTGAATTAATTTTGGAATGACAGAACACATGCACATTCAGACTGTAATAATTTTCCCAGAGAAGGACTTTAGGAAAGAAAAGTCTGTCTGAATTGGGAAGTGAAGAATATGGCCTAGTCATGTGGCACAAGGAATGTAACAGAAGGCTCTTAGCCTAAGTACAGCAACTTTGGTTATTTAGTACTGATTCAGAGGGCTACTGGCTCAGCAGCCAACTGCAGGATCTCCAAAACAACCAGAGGAGGCAAATTGTGAGCCCCCATACCTCAGCATGATAGTAGGAGTAGGCCACAGTTATGTGTGATAGCCTGAAGCACTACCTGTCCCAGCACAGTCAGTGAGAGATCCCTGTCCCTCTATGATTTTTTTTAAAAAGCTTGAGACAATATTCCTGTACTCTAGGATAAGAACTCTGCTTTTAAAAATGAACAAAAAGGCAAAAATAGCCCTGAAATTAAAAAGCTACTATGGAGACAAGGAAGTTCAGAACACAAACCCAGAAAAGGCAAGCAATAAGAAAAAAATGCCCACACATACCTGAAGCTTCAAAGGAGCATATGCCCTCAAGCCCAAAAGACCCTGTTGGAAGAGCTTAAAAAGAATTTTAAAAGGTAGATAGAATAAAAATGGGGGAAATGAGAGTTATGCAATACAATTATGAAAGTTTGGGAGAAAAAGACAATAGCTTGAAAAAAGCATAGAAGCTAAAGAAAACAATTCCTTAAAAAATTAATTTGGCAGGGGCAGCTAGGTGGTGCAGAGAATAGAACATCAGCCGTGAAGTCAGGAGGATCTGAGTTCAAATCTGGCCTCAGACACTTAACACTTCCTAGCTGGGTGACCCTGGGCAAGTCACTTAACCCCAACTGCCTCAGCAAATAAGTAAATAAATGAATGAATAAATAAATTTGGCAAAATGGAAAAATAGTGAAGAAAGCAACTCTTTAAAAGAAAATAAAACAAGCAAAATGGAAAGAAAAAAAAAAACATTGAACAAAACAAGTCCTTTAAAAGTACAATCTGTCAAAGGTAGAGCCAAGATGGAGAGTAAAGGCAGGAACTCACCCAACCTCTCCACCAAATCACTCCAAATTCCTTTACATAATGAGTTAAACAAATTTTAGAGCCTCAGAATACCCCAGAAGACAGAATAAAACATTTTCTAGCCAAAGGCAACTTAGAAGTTCAACAGTAAAGGTCAGTCCAGCATACAGTCCCCGTGTAGGTCCCACCAGTGCAGCCCCAGCCCCAGCTCCAAATCCAGACCCAGGTCGGGCCCCAACCTGATCTCACATTCAGCCACAGTACTGATGGCTTCCAGACCTCTAAATTCAGAGACACCAAAGAAGACCTGGAAGATCAGCAGAAAATTTCTGTGGAAACAGAAAACAGTGACAAGCATGCAATCCCAGCATAGGGCACACCAGCACAGCTCCAGCCTCAGCTCTGCCCCAGCCGCAGCCCACATCCCAGTGTCATCAAGGTGGGACCTAGAGGCTTCTGGATGTCTTGCCCCAGGTTCAGCAAGGAGGACTGGGAAGTTCAGCTAAAGGGTGTGTGGCGATGGGGTGGAAGTGCAGTGGGCAGTCTCAATGCAGGCTGGGCTAGCACAGAAATAGTAAATGCATCCTTTTTTAATGCATGATGCAATAAAAATTACAGTTAATAAAGAACCATGGGGAAAAAACCAACTAGAAGCTAAACAACCTGATTCTTAAGAATGAGTGCATCAAATAACAAATCATAGAAACAATAAGAGAATTACAATAAGAGACAACATACCAAAACTTATGGGAAACAGCCAAAGTAGGTCTTAAGGGAAATTTTGTATCTCTAGATAGTTACATGAAGATAATAAAAAAACAATACATTAATGAATTAGGTATGCAAATGAAAAAAGCTAGAAAAGGAACAAATTTTAAAACGCCAATTAAACATCAAATTGGAAATTCTGAAAATCAAAGAAAACATTAATAAAATTGAAAGTAAATAAACTAATAAACTAATAAAACTGAGTTGGTTTTATGAAAAAGAATAGGTAAACCCTTGCTTAATTTCAAAAAAAAGGGAAAAAGAAAAACAAATTATGAGTATTAAAAATGAAAAGGGTGAATTTCCTATAAAGAGGAAATTAAATCAATAATTAAAAGATTTTTTCCCAATTGTGTGCTAATAAAGCTGACAATCTAAGTGAAATAGATGAATATTTGCCAAAAATATAGATTGCCCAGATTAACAGAAGAGGAAATAAAATACTTAAATCATCCCATTTTAGAAAAAGAAATTAAACAAGCCATCAATGAACTGCCTAAGAAAAAAAATCTCTAGGGCCAGATGGATTTACAATTGAATTTTAACAAACATTTAAAGTAATTTGAAACTATGCCCAAAGGTCTATCAAACTGTACATACCCTTTGATGCAGCAGTATCACTATTGAGGCAGTATCCCAAAGGATCATAAAAGAGGGAAAAGATTCTTATGCACCCACAAGTGCAAAGATATTTGCAGCAGCTCTTTTGTAGTAGCAAAGACCTAGAAATTGAGTAGATGTCCATCAATTGGGGGAATGGCTGAATAAATTATGGTGTATAAATGTAATGGAATATCACTGTTCTATAAGAAATGATGAGCAGGCTGGTTTCAGAAAAGCCTGGAAAGATTTGCATGTGCTAATGCTGACTGAAGTGAACAGAACCAAATGAATATTGTACACAGTATCCTTACCCACACAAACAAAAAATCTACCTAACAATACTTATTATTCTCCAACTCTCACTAATTATACAATAAAATTATGTGATGATCAATTGGAATGGACTTGCCTCTTCTCAGCAATACAGTAATCCAAAACAATTCAAGGAGACTTGGGATAGAAAATTCCATCTGCAATCAAAGAGAGAACTATGAAGACTGAATGTGGATAAAAGGATAGTATTTTCACCTTTGTTGTTGTTATTGTTTGTTTTTTTCCCTTTTCATCTGATTTTTGTCGCACAGCATTACAAATGTGGAAATGTTTAAAAGAATTGCATAAATTTAACTTATATCAGATAGTTTGCTCTCTTGGGGAGGGGAGAAGGAATGGAAGGAGGAAGAAAAATTTGGAACAGAAAGTCTTACAAAAATAGATGTTTATTTACATTTATTATCTTTTATCTTTACTTGTTTTTGGAAAAATAAAATATTATTGAATTTTTTTTTAAAAAAGAACAAAAAATTAACTTATAATGCCTGTGGGGGCTTAAAGCTGTCCCTGTAAAGTGAAGCTATTGCCCGTACAGACTTGACATTGACCCAAAGGCCCACAGATTCCATACCACACCCGCCAATGTAGAGCTCTTGCTTTTTTTTTCTATCACTGGCTTGCCAGCTTTAGCAGGGGAGGTCTGATTCAACAGTTCCAAGATATTCTTTATTTTTTTTCTTTTTAGACAATAAAATCTTTTTGGTTTAAGTTTTCATTTTTTTTAAGGTCACAAAATATCTTTCAAAAGTGTTGACTATACCCCTCTTCTGAGACATTTGACTGGTTTTACCAAATGAATATATTCCTAAAAAATTGGTCTGGAAGAATAAAAAGTCAAAAATATTAAGGTAATCAATGAAAAAACTACATATGAAAGGTCTAATAATTCCATATTTCAAACTATATTACATAGCAATAATCATTAAAGTAAAATGGTACTGACTAAAATATAGAAAGGTAAATCAGTATAATAGATTAGGTACACAAAACACAGTAGTAAATGACCCTGGCAATCTGGTGTTTTATAAACCCAAGATTTAAGATTTAGGGGTAAGAACTAATCATTTGACAAAAATTGCTGTGAAAACTGAAAAGCGATTTGGCAGATTGTAAGCATAGACCAGCATCTCACATTGTATACCAAAGGATAAATGATTTACATGTAAGAGAAGCACAAGAAAATATGCTTGTCAGATCTATAGATAAGGGAAGAGTTCATAATCAAATGAAGTAAAATGGGTAAGTTTTATTACATAAAATTATTTTCTTCACAATGCAGCTAAAACTGAATTGTGAAACTAGGGGGAAAATTTTGCAGCGAGTTTCTCTAATAAAGGCCTCATTTTCAAATATACATGAAATTGATGCAAATCTTTTAAAAAATAAAAGCTATTCCCCAGTTGATAAATGGTCAAAAATAAGATATGAACAGGCTATTTGGAGAAATCAAAACTATCAATAGTCACATAGAAACAGCATAAATCACTACTGATTAGAGAAATGCAAATTGAACCACTTGCCACTTCACATCTATCAAATTGATTAACAACAGAAGAAAAAAATGACAAATGCTTGAAGATATGATAGGAAAATTGTTACACCAATGCACTTTTGAACTAGTCTAACTGTTCTGGAAATCAATTCAAAAATATTCTTAAAGAGATATCAAGCTGTGCATGCCTTTCAACACATATCATTTACTAGATCTGTATGCTAAAGAAATCAAAGACAAAAGAACCTATTCATATGAAAGCATATATAACAATTGTTTTTGTAGTAGCAAAGAATTGTAAACTGAGGAGATATGTATCAATTGGAGAAAGGTCAAACAAGTTATGGTATATGAATATGATGAAATAGTATTATGCTATAAGAAATAATGAGTAGGATGGAGACAAACTTGAGAAGACATATAGAACAGATGAAATGTGGAGTGAGCAGAACAAGGAGAACATTGCATGTAGTAACAGTAATAAAATAATAATGATCAATTGTGAAATACTTAGCTACACTGATCTAGACAAAAATCCAAGTTATTTCCAAAGGATATATGATGAAAAAAGCTATGGACCTCCAAATTCAAAACCAATGAACTCTGAATGAACACTAAAGCATATGTTTTTAATTTTTTTCTTGTTTTATGCATCATGTATGCATATCTGCCATGTTTTGAAATCTGTGTATAATAATAATTATTACAAATCTTTTGCATTTATTATTGTAATAAATTATTATAAAATTCATAAAGATTCTGTGACAAGAAAATAAAAATAAATCAAAAATTACAGTACAAAACATGCTTATACTTTGATTCAATTTCCTTCTAATTTGTCATGCAAAAGAACATTTTTTCAATATGCCCTATTACAGTGTTGATAAATATATGATAGAAATAATCCAATGTTGTGCAGTGATATTAAAAAAATCTAAAGGGAAAGTAGGTAAAAATGTTGAAGTGATTTCTATTTTATGGATGTTATTTTTCTTTCATTCTATGACAAGGCAAAATCAGTACTAAGTAGTCATCTAACATAAGAATTAGGTTAATGTTGGCTCTATTAGTGATGAAAACTGATTTGGCCATTTTATTAGATGGTAGTAAAATATCTAAGAGGCATCTTTGAATTAAATGTAGAATAGAGAGTCAGACTTGCATGCAAGATATGTGTTTAGTTCCTGCCTTTGACAATTTGCCATTGTGAGAATGGATGAATGAATAAATGAAAAATCATCCATTAAACACTTAATCTTTGTGCCAAGCTGTGAGATTAGTATTCAGAATACTACAAAAGCAAAGATATTACCTAAGGAAGTTTGTATTCTAAGAGTGGGGAAGGAAAGCAGAGGATAGTGCAAAATGGTGAGTGGTAGTCAAAGAAAGGAAATTTGATCTAGAAAGTTATATGTATAGTGGAGGCATGGGATGTGGAGGAATATATATACATATATATGTTTTATATATATATATAATACACACACACACACATAAAGAGACATGTGTGTGTGTGTTCAAATATACACATCCCATCTAGGAACAATAGCAGAGTTGATTTCCATTATGGGTCTTGGTTCAAGTTTCACAAACTAGAATGAATATTGAGAAAGTTTAAAAAAATGGCATATGGATAATAAGAAATCAATAATCAGTATGAATTGAAGATTTAATATTCAGTTTTCTGCAACTGTAATTTACAGACATTCTGTTCCTCTGCACAAGAGAAATTTCTGCATTCAGAGTGTTTAATATCCTAACGTAGGAGATAACCATCAGCTATGAAGTGAATGCAAACATCTTTTTTTCATTCTTGTGAAACTTATAAATGAAGAAGGAAAAAAACGTTATTTCCTTTCAGTTTTGCCATTAGGAAGATGGGATCATTTTGTATTTATTTCTTTGGGATTTAATAAATAACTTTAACACCAATGGTGCATTTCATGTGTTAATTAAGCAAATCAGAATCAGAACTAACCTTACTCAAGGTGGTATGGAAGAGTATGTTTTAAAAGAACAATGGTAGCCTGATGACCTGATAATCTTCTGATCAGACAATTATGTGATCAAGGAGAGATATTAGATGATCACATCTAGCCTTGAAATGAAATGATATGCCATGAATGAAGGGTAGTAGGAAAAGGAAAAACAGAAATAGTTGAGATAAAAAAAATTTATGGGAATTTTACAAGCATGAAAGCTGTTTGGATAAGTGAAAAAGCTTTAGTAAGGTCCAAGAAAAATGAGAGAATTTATGAATAATTTAAAATTAGTGGGAGGAAAGAAATGAAGAACAACGTAAAGTAAGTACTACAAAGCAAAAATGATTAGTTTTTCTTATAATCAGGCAATACTGGGATGTGTAAATATGGATAAAATTTGGGGCTAGCAAAGGAATATATGAAATACATTCTTTCATATATTCCATATTTGTAAGGAGAATAAAGTAATTTGAATACCTGCCTATGTTTAAACACTAGTCAAATTACTCAGTCACCAGAGTGATTCAATTTCTTCATTTGCAAAATTAGTGGAAAAAATTTGGAATCAGAGAAGTAGAGTTAGAATCCCATCTTTGCCACACTACTTGTGTGGCCATAGGCAAATCACTTGTTATCTCTGGGATTCAAATAATTCATCTATAAAATGAGTGGTTACATATCATATCTGAGGTTTTTTTCAGCTTCAAATACCATATAAAATCCTATATGTTGTTTAATCCTCCTTTAACAATCAAGACAAGGACAGTTGACCACTAGTTCAATAATCTGTTTCTTTTCAAAGTTGGTATACTTGGATTCATAATTTGTCTCTTCTCCACTCAAAAAAAATCTGATTCAAAACTGCTTAGACTAAAAGCCTAACGATATAGTTAGTCCATAAAGCAAATATTTAATCTATTGCCCAATATTCATGTCATAAAGGAGCTTCCACTATAGATGTACTTTGCTTTGAGGAAATCCAATATATTAAAATCAAAGTTTTCATAAAATATTTTAAAGGTTTTGAAGATAAATTATTCTCAACAAATGAATCATCTACATCACAAAAAATCATAGTAAAATTTTCAAATGCACTTTGAATTATATGTATGTATGTATATGTATGTGAACATACTAATATATATTTCTCTGCAACTTTTACCTACAAAACCTAACCTAAAATAAATAAGGGAAAATGAAACATGATTTGAAATGATTGGGTTTTACTGAGTATTTCTCTTATGGACTGGTCTTAGCCAAGATATTTTATTCACAGGTAAAGGTATAATTAAATTTTTTAAATAGATATTGATGATTTAGGAGTGATCTGTGGTAAGTTTGAATATTAGTATCTTCATAGGAAAGAGCAGAGAGCTGGTGCCATGTTTTTCCACAGAAAGATTAAAAAAGACTTGGACCCAAAACATTGCTATAGGCTTGAATTCAGATTTTAAAAGTAAAGCTGTTGGAAACATCATTTACTGAAAACTATTGAAACCCAACTTTTCTATATCACACATGTCAACATCAGCCCACAGATCCAGCATGACCTATCAGTTAATTTGAAACATGGTCTGAAGCAGGAACCTAATATTCAGAGATGATTCTAAACTTATTCAAATATACTGGTGATTACACTGTATGGGAAATAAGTGATGAATACTCAAAATGGGACATATGGTGAAGTTATTGTAGGAGATCCCAGATGCCTATGAGGTCTTTCCCATTCTCAGCTTAGCAAGGTTTGGCAGTCATACTCTAGAAACATCTGGGGAGTCACAAGAGATGATATGAGTTTCCAAAAATGAACTTGCCCAGCTGGCTAGCCAACTGGCAGTTTATTGGAATAGAAGGTTGTGTCTGATTTGCGGAGGTTTTATCAGGAATATTAGGAAGTCAATATGTTTATTGAACAACATTAGGACATTTACCACTTTAATCTTTATGAATTACAGGTATACCCAAAGAGAAGATTTATTCTAGGAAATAGCAGTTTTAAAGTCTGCTATATGGCCCCAAATTTTAAATGTAGATCTTATATGAATGAACATTATTCTAAGAAATTTGGCAATATCAACACATTTATAATTCTATCTTCTTTGGAATGAATAATTATAATTTCTTTCTAAAACAAATTTTATTTATTTATTTAAATATATGACATTTAAATATATAAACAAAATACAAGAACATATGAAAAGTTATTTTGGAAGCTAAAACCAAACAAAACCCAAGTATTTGCAAATGATGGCTAAAGAAAAATAATATAATAAAAAGAACAATGACTTTAGAAAGGATTTGGGTTCAAATCCTGACTTAGCTACTTATTCTTTGTATGAACTTGAGCTAGTAGATTATTCTCTAGACCTCAGCACTTCATCTCTAAAATGAATGATTTAGACTAAATGGTTTCTAAAGTCACTTCCAGTTCTAAATCTAAAATTCTACAATCTTCATTATTTGTTGATTGTTAACACCAATTCCAAAGAAAAACAAATAAATAGATAAATGAAAATGAGAAAATAAGTACATTGACTTTAAAGTGGCCACATTGACTTTATTTTGCTATTTTACTTTCTTCACTTTATGTAAAATAATTTGTTGTTATTGTTTTTTTTAATTTTATTTTATTTGCAAAACATATGTATGGGTAATTCTTCAACATTAACCCTTACATAGCTTTCTGTTTCAAATTTTTCCCCCCAACTCCTCACCCCTCCCCTAGATGGCAGGATATCCACTACATGTTAACTATGTTAAAATACTTGACAAATCAAATATATGTATACATATTTCCAAACTTATCATTGTTGTGCAAGAAAAATCTTACCTACACAAAAGACATATCAGATAAAGGAAACACGATGTAAGCAAACATCAATCAAGAGTATGAGAATGTTATGTTTTGGTCCACATTTCATATCCCTCTCTCTGGGTGTATATGGCTTTCTTCAGTGAACAATTGGAAATGGTTTGAATCATTTCATTGTTAAAGAGAGCCATGTCCATCAGAATTGATCGTCATATAGTATTGTTGTTGCTGTATATAATGATCTCCTGGTTCTGCTCATTTCACTCAGCATCAGTTCATGTCTCTCCAGGCCTCTCTGAAATCATCCTGCTGGTCGTTTCTTACAGAACAATAATATTCTATAATATTCATATTGTTGTTATTGTTTTTAACTGAATATTTGAAGTCAATTTATATAACATTCTTCTTTGGCTTGGGGTTTTTCCTCTGCCTTATGTCATATAAACCTTCTCATAATCCTTTGAATTCTTCATCATTTATTATGCTGAAATAACATTTTATTCACAAATTTGTTTTATCATCCATATCTGATGGATCATTCTATGAGCTAGCCAAACTGATCTTCCTATTACTTCTTACAGAACATTCTGATTCCTGTCTCTTTGTCTTAGTGCAAACCATCTTCCATGCCTGAAATGAAATCCTTCCTTACCTCTGCCTCCTAGAATCCCATAACTCTCTGAATTCTGATTCAAACACCACTTTGTACATGAAACACTTCTGATATTCACAAATATATATACCTCCCCTCCCTGAACAGCACCATATTTATTCTGTGTATATACATATACACAAGCATATGTGTGTGCATGTTTGCATATATATAAACATATATTTTGTATATGTATATACATATATATGATTTGCATTTTATATATGTATACACACATATATCTGTGTGTGTAGATTGATTTGTTTATTTATTTACATCTACATATTGTCCCTCCAATAGACCATAACATCCTTAAGAACAGTAACAATTTCATTTTTATGGTTGTATCTCAAGTTCCTAGTTCAGTACCTGTCAAATAGTAAGAGCTTAATAAATGTTTGGTGACAGATAGATTGATCTAGTCTGTTTCCACTTTTTGGAGTTTTTGCTATGACAAATCATGCTTCCAAAATTTTTTGGGGGGGACACAATTTTTTCCCCTTTGAATAACTTCCCTAGGTTATAGTCCCAGTTTAACCATTTCATAAAAAATTTGTATTTCTCATTAGCTGTTCATATTTTCATACTTATTTTCAAAGTAGTTAAAGTGGCAATTTTATCCTTTGATCACTTACAACTGGAGAACAGTAATTATTTCAATTAACTTACATGATTTCCTTATATATTTTTAATTTCAAACTTTTGTAGAAAGAGTTTGATACAAAGATTTTTCCCCAAAAATTTGTTTCTTTCCTCTTCTCCTGGATACCTTTGTTTTTTATAACACACACACACACCATTTCAAATTTATTTTTATATAATTAAAATAATCTATTTTATTTCCTGTAATTTCCTCCATTTTGTCAAAAATTTATTATTTTTCCCCAATTTTAAAAACTATAATAAGTTAACATTTTCTAGGGATTTTTGAATGAGATATTTGTATTTACACCATTCATTCATTTAGAATTTATTAGGGTAGAAGGTATGAACTAGGGACCTGCTCTGATTTGGTTACTAAATAAATATCAAACTTTCTCAACCACTTTTATTAAATAGTAAATAATCACCCCAATGTTTTATGATCTTAGATTTTTTGAACACTAAATTGCTCTGTAATCTGATTCTCTTATTATGCTATAACCTATTCCACTGATCTTTTTTCTAGTTATCCGATACGACTAATTTTGATAATTAGTATTTTATAGTATACTTTGAAACCCAGATATATAGGTTCCGCTTTTGTTTTTAAATTTGTATTAATTTTGTATATTTTATTTTATTCTTCCAAATAAAATGTATTCTTTCTTATCTATTTCTATAAATTTTAATGGAGAATATTCTAGTCTCTAAAAATTGAAGTTAGGTATTACCTTGAGGGTGATATAATATGCATAGTGAGGATAAACAAATTATAACAAAAGGAACTTATGCAATAGAAACAGCACAAAAGATTCTATCCAAGAAAAGAATAACTGGAACAACAAAAAAAGTGGGCGAAATAACTAGAAGAAGAAATAATGGGTAGACAGTTCATGTCTTTCATTGACATCTTTGGATCTATTCTGATTTTGTAATAATTCATGTTATGTTTATTATATTATATCATATCATATAATAGGAATATGATGGATTCAAGAAAAATCTCAGAACTTTGTGTAGTAATCTTCTGAGAGGATAAGAATCATTAAAATGAGTACCCACATACATCTGTCATATGATTGTAGATGTTTTAGTTGTTGATCAAAGAAGAGCTAGGATCTTTGCCTGAAGATGCATAGGATAATGATAAATGAAAACAGAGAGAAGACAAAACAGCTCAATTCTTAATTTGTTTTTGTTCTGTCTAACACAGCAACTTTGTATTAGAAATGAAAGGAGAAAAGAGGCAAAGAGGGAATTGAAAGGTAAGTAAAGAGATAATAAAGAAGCATTTAGTTGTCCAAATGAATTACATCCTTCTTGTTTCCTGAAGTAATTGATGGATATAATGACCAGAAATATTTGAAAAATTGAGGAAAATAGGGGAAGTGTCATAAAATTGAAGAAAATACATGCTATCCTCAATCTTTAAAAAAATGAAAGAGCAGTCTGAAAACTATAGACCATTGAGTTTGATTTTAGTTTCTCAGAAAATTGTACAACATATTTAAGAAGGTTGATGAACACATAGAGAGGAAAGTTATGATTACAGAGCCAGTATGGATTCATCAAATACATGCCATGACAGACAAATCTCACTTTATTTTTAAAGTGTTATTAAATCCAAATGAGTTGAAGGAACTAGCTAACATACTGGATGACAGTTAAAACCCAAAAGAATTTTGATGCAAAAAGCACTGAGATATATGATAAATGTCAAGTGATATGTTTGAATACCAAAAAAAAAAAAGATCCACTATCACAAATATTTTAGGGGATTCGGTGTCCTAGTTATTCAACAATTTACCTGAAAAGGGTTTAGGACCTTAAGTCAACAATATGATGTGCCAGTCGAAAAATCTAATATGACTTTGGGCTGCAATAGGATAGGCATGGCTTACAATTGTGAGAAAGTGATAGTCCCTATATATGTCATTATCAGATATCATCTGGAATACTATGTTTTGCAAACCACAGGTTAGAAAGAAAAGTGACAATCTGGAGAGCAACCAAAAAAAAAGGGGGGGTGGGGATTGTGAAGGAAGGTCTTGCACTTGTTATCTAAAGAGTGATCAAAAAAATATGGATATTTATCCTGAAGATTAGCAGACAAGAAGGAGACCATGATAGCAAAATTCAAGAATTTGAAGGCTACCATGCATCAGATAGATGAGACTTGTTCTATCTGATGCCAGGGTGACAAATCAGGAGCAATGGGAAAAAATGTTAAAGAGGCTCATTTGGATAATATTAGGAAAAATATCCTCAAAATTAAAACTATCAAAGGTAGAATGGTAGAAATCCAATGACCACTTCTGGGTAGTCTAGTAGAAATTTCTTCAGGTTTAAGTCAAAACAGATGACCATTGAAGACATCTCTAAAATTCTGTGATTCTGAGTTTTGGAGTATACTACTAATGTTTTGATCTATATGGAATTAATTCATTGGCCTAATTTAATGAATACAGTTTTATTTACTACCTTAGTTCAGTGAAATCAATAACACTGATCTCTTAATTTGACTTTATTTCTAGAAACAATTCTTGTTTTTAGTTGATGTATATCATATAAGGATGTGTAGGATAGATTTAGACGTTTCAAATAATTGCCATTATTTTAAATTATAATTTTTTCTTACTTTATATGTATGTATAAATTCTGATTATTTATGAATTTTTTAACTAGACTGCTATGTTGCTGAAGTTGTATTATTTTAATGAATGTTGTTACTGATTCTTTTTAACTAAACAAAGACATAATATACAAATATGCTTCAACTTCACTAATGCCTATTTAATTTCTTTCCTTTCCAATATTTTAGCAATATTTTGCTTTTGATTTTTTTGCATAATATAAACATACAGAAAATATATTTATTGTTAATCTGATTTATTATGCTAATTGTTTTACCAATACTGAAGCATCACTCTCATATTCCTGGTAAAATTCCATTTTGCATAAGGAATTTTATACTAGATTATCAAATTTCATTTGCCAGTATCTTATTCGATATTTTTCCATCATATTAATTAAAGTTATTTGGCTATAGCTCTCCTTTTCTGCCTTGCCTTTCATCAGTATCATAACTATCTTATAAGTCTTTCTTATACAATTGGTGGCATGCAATATTTCTATCTTTTCAAAAGCAATTTATATAACATTAAGATTGTTTGCCCTTTGAATTTTTGGTAAAATTCAGTCCTCAATTCATATGGCCCTGATGTTTATATAGAATGTTCACAAAGTTTGTTAATTTAAATTACCTGATATTTTTGTTGATTTAGGTATTTACACTCTTGCATCTATTTCTCTCCTTTTAATTTTCATTTCCTGTTAATTCTACCTTTTTTGATAACATTCTCAATTTTCCTTAGGCTTTCACTATTTTTTCCTTCCCTCAACTGTTTTTAAAATTTTTATAATATGTTTTTTCTTCTTCAAATAATTTAGCTAATAATCCACTTATTTTACCATTTTATTTTGAAAATAGCTTACTTATTGATTTAGTTTGGGGATAAGATTTTAAATTATGTTAATTTATTCATTAATCTTAATCATTTCTAGTGTTGTTTGTTTATGTGTATTGTATCATTGTATGTTACATATATTATTGACTTTTATTTTTTTAAATGAAAACTGATCATCTCTTTTTCTCATTTCTTAGTATCACAATTCAGTGAAAGAAATGTGCTTCTAAATAAATTTATTTGGAAAAGCCTCATTTTTCAAATATAGAGGGAACTGCATCAAATTTATAAAAAAATAAGAATTAGTTTCCAAGTGATAAATGATCAGAAGATACGAACTATGCCCAAAAGTCTATAAATTCATGTAATCTTTTTAATTAACTATACCACTACTAAGTATGAATCCCAAGAGAAATTTTTTTAAAAGGGAAAAAATTATACCAGCTCTCTTCTCAGGTAAAAGATTGGAAACTTGGGAGATACCTATTCAATTGGGGAATGGCTGAATAAATTGTGGTGTGTAATTATGATGCAATATTATTGTTCTGTGGAAATGATAAGAAGGATGCTTTCAGAAAAACCTGGAAAGTCTTCCATGAGTTCAAGCAAAGTGAAATGTATTGTGTACAAATTAATAACAATATTGTGGGATGCTCAACTGTGAATGACTTGGCTATTCTCAGCAATACAATAAACTATGACTACACTGAAGGGTTGATGATGAAAAATCCTATTTATATTCAAAGGAAAAAAATGAATGTGTCTGAATGCAGAGTGAAGCACACTTTTTTTTACTTTATTTTTCTTGAGAGTTCTTTTTTTGGGGTGAGGAGATATATGTGTTTTCTTTCACAACATGACTTTTATGGAAATGTTTTACATAACTTCACATGTACTTTCTTAATAATTACTGGGAGTAGGAATAAGGGAGAGAGTCTGGGACTCAAAAGGTTTAAAAACAAATGCAAAAACTATTTTAAATGGAACTGGAAGAAAATATTAAATAAAAGAATAAAAATTAGAAAAAGTAAAAGAGAAATCTGTTCCAAAGGGGAAAAATACAAATAAAAATGTAAAAAAATGTTTTAAATGTAACCGGGAAAACATAAGATATTAAAATAAAATAAAATTTCTATATCTGCATCTCATAAATTTTTGTGTATGTATACTGATATAATATTATTATTTATTACCAAAACAGATGAAATATGGCAGGATAATGAGTTCATTTGAAGAGATTTGTTTGGAGCCTGATGATGATGGAGTCCAATTCCAAGAAGGGAAGCTGGTGGGAAATTAAGACTTGATTGGTCTGTCAATCCTCTTTAAATGGATGTTTGAAGAAATATCCTTTGCTCTGCTCTATTTCTTCCAATCAGAAATATAAAAGGCATCGAGGGTACTGAAGAGCTATGAGTACCCAAAGTGAAATAATTTAAACTGAATTTGAAGCACATTTGAACTAAATTAAACTAATAAAACAATTCATATTCCTTCATATATCTAATAAATATGATTTTCTAGCATCCTGCTCACTAAATTTCTTTCTAATTTATTTTTGTCTGACAACATAATCATAAATGGAATGTTGAAACATTCTACCATGCTATTCTTTTTAGATATTTTTTTCATTCAGACAATGTTGAAAGATTAGTTAGTATTCTATTAAATGTGTGGTGGTTATATGTGTTTATATGCATATGCATATATAGAGAATATGTTTTCACTGTCAATACTTTATTTAATCATAATACAGTTGCAAGTTTCTTTCTATTAAGAGTTTATCATTTGATTATCTGTACTTAACTAATTACATCTGTATTTAACTAATAAAAAAACTAATCTTTTCCTAACTTTATATTAAACATACAGGTTCCTTAATTATGTTCTTTATCAATCACACAGAATCAGAAGTTGCCTTTTTATACAATATGTAATCTGTTTTTTTAATTATAAGTGAATTTAATCCGTTAACATGTTTTAAAATGGTTAAATTTGAATTTTCCATCATGTCCAAGTGCAACTTTATTTTTTTTCCTTAGACAATTGGGGTTAAGTGACTTGCTCAGGGTCACAAAGCTAGGAAGTCTTAAGTGTCTGAGACCAGATTTGAACTCAAGTCATCCGGACATCAGGGATCTTGCTCTATCCGCTGTGTCACCTAGCTGCCCCCAACTTCATATTCTTAATAAAACATAACTAATTTATTCCCTTTGCTTGGTCTAATCTCTCATACACCCACAGCTCCAGAAGCTATCAAAATCCTTCTAATTACAAAACTACCTAGACATTTATCCAAATATCCCTTTTCCATACTCCTGGTTTCTGAACTAATTCAGTTACGGCTATGATTTTTAATGTTTTTCTAACTTTTCCTCTCTTTCCTTTTCATCTAAAATATATAGATCCCAATATATGCTTACAATTCTAAAATTTTTCTAAATTTATTCAGTTAAATCTTGATTTTTCCTCATTTTTAATAGGTATTCCTCTAATTTTCTTAGATAGAAATATCACTGTTAATAATGTCCCTTTGGACTTTTCCTTAAAATAACCAGTAGCATCTATTTAAAACCATCAGTAAGCATCATATGAAATGGGAACAAACTAGAGCCAATCTCATAAGATCAGGAGTGAAACAAGGCTGTCCACTGTCACCATTACTATTCAATATTGTATTAGAAATGTTAGCTTTGGCAATAAGAGAAGAGAAAGAGATTAACAGAATTAAAGTAAGTCATGAGGAAACCAAATTATCACTCTTTGCAGATGATATGATGGTATGCTTAGAGAATGCTGGAGAATCATCTAAAAAACTACTAGAAACAATTCACAACTTTAGCAAAGTTGCAGGATACAAAATAAATCCACATAAGTCATCAGCATTTTTATATATTACTAACAAAGTTCAGCAGCAAGAGATACGAAAAGAAATTCCATTCAAAATAACTGTCGATAGTATAAAATATTTGGGAATCTATATGCCAATGGAAAGTCAGGAACTATATGAACAAAACTACAAAACATTTTCCACACAAATAAAGTTAGACCTAATTAGTTGGAAAAATATCAAGTGTTCATGCCTAGACCAAGCGAATATAATAAAAATGACAATACTACCTAAATTAATCTACTTATTTAGGGCCATACCAATCAAACTCCTAAGAAATTATTTTACAAAAATAGAAGAAATAGTAACAAAGTTCATCTGGAAGAACAAAAGATCAAGAATTTCAAGGGAATTAATGAAAAAAATGATAATAAAGGTAGTCTAGCTGTGCCAGATATAAAACTATATTATAAAGCAGCGGTGTTCAAAATCATTTGGTACTGGCTAAGAAATAGAGTAGTCAATCAGTGGCATAGCATAGGATCACAGAACAAAGTTGGCAATAACTATAGCAAACTAGTGTTTGACAAACACAAAGACCCCAGCTTTTGGGATAAGTACTCACTATTCAACAAAAACTGCTGGGAAAATTGGAAACTAGTGTGGAAGAAATTAAGACTTGACCCACACCTAACATCACATACCAAGATAAGATCTAAATGGGTTCATGATTTAGACATAAAGAGTGATATTATAAGCAAATTAGAGGAACATGAGACAGTTTACCTCTAAGATATGTGGAGAAGGAAGGAATTTGTGTCAAAAGAAGAACTGGAACTCTTAATTGAACACCAGATAGATTATTTTGATTAAGGTAAAAAGGTTTTGTACAAACAAAACTAATGCAGACAAGATCAGAAGGGAAACAATAAACTAGGAAATCATTTTTACATTTAAGGGTCCTAATAAAGACCTCATTTCTAAAATTTATAGAGAATTGACTCAAATTCCTAAGAATTCAAGCCATTCTCTAATCGATAAATGGTCAAGGGATAATTTTCAGATGAAGAAATGAAAACTATTTTTAGTCATATGAAAGGATGCTCCAAATCACTATTGATCAAAGAAATGCAAATTAAGACAATTCTGAGATACCACTACACACCTGTCATATTAGCTAAAATAACAGGAAAAGATAATGATAAATGTTGGAGGGGATATGGGAAAACTGGGACACTGATACATTATTGATGGAACTGTGAACGGATCCAACCATTCTGGAGAGAAATTTAGAACTATGCGCAAAAAGTTATCAAACTGTACATACCTTTGACCCAGCAGTGTTTCTACTGGGACTATATCCCAAAGAGATTTTAAAGGATGGAAAAGGACCCACATGTGCAAAAATGTTTGTGGCAGTCCTTTTTGTAGTGGCAAGAAACTGGAAACTGAGTGGATGCCCATCAATTGGAGAATGGCTGAATAAGTTATAGCATATGAATGTTATGGAATATTATTGTTCTGTAAGAAATGACTAACAGGATGATTTCAGAGAGGCTTGGAGAGACTTGCATGAACTGATGCTGAGTGAAACGAGCAGAATCAGGAGATCATTATACACGGCAATAGCAAGACTATGCAATGATCAATTCTGATGGATGTGGCTCTCTTCAACAACGAGATAATTCAAACCAGATCCAATTGTTCAGTGATGAAAAGAGACCATCTACACCCAGAGAGAAAACAGTGGACCACAACTTAGCATTTTCATTTTTTCTGTTGTTGTTTGCTTGTATTTTGTTTTCTTTCTCAGTTTGTTTTCCTTCTTTAGCCAATTTTTCTTGTGCAGCAAGATAACTGTATAACTATAATGGATTTAACATATATTTTAACATATGTAACATGTATTGAACTACCTGCCATTTAGGGGAGAGGGTGGGGGAAGGAGGGCAAAATTTGCAAAAGGAAGTTTTGCAAGAGTCAATGTTAAAAATTACCCAAGCATATGTTTTGTAAATAAAAAGCTTTAATAAAAAATAATAATAATGTTCATTTTCAAGGGGGTAAAATGGTATGGTAGATAGAAAGCAGTAAGTTGCCTGAGCTCTCCTCAGTTTCCTTCAGAAACTGTATCAAATCAAGCTTCTAAATGGATTCAAGAGTGATAGAATCTACAAAAAAAATATGAGTAAAACAATTTCACAGTCCAGCATAGACTTTAGGAAAGGTCCATCTCATCTGGATAAAAGGGATGTGCAGTCCATTTTAAACAGTGGTTGGCTAAACTAGAGGGGGAGGCTCTTAGACACAAAACAAATCAATAACTGAAGTCCCTTGTTCTGACTCAGGAGACCAGTGGCATAGCAACCCAGCTCTGAGGCCTCAAGCCCCAGCACAACACAGACAAACTGACAGTTCAGGAACCCATGGCACAACAGGCACACCTAGGCTAGGTCACCCTAGCACCCTGGGAAAACTGGCAGCTCCAGAAGTCCCAGGGCAGAAAGTCCCTTGCCCTTAGTGTAAAAAGCTTGGGACAGTGCTCCCTTTGCCCCAGGAGCAGAGTTCAACTTTTTAAAAATGAGCAAAAAAAAAAAAAAAAAGAGCCCTGACTACAGAAAAATGGCAACAGGGAAGATCAAAACATAAACCCAGAAAAAGACAACAATATCAAAAAGTCTACCTGTGAAACCTCAAAGGGGAATATGAATTGCTTTCAAGCCCAAAAAGACAAGAATCAATGACCCAGCAAAACTAAACATAATATATGAGGGGAAAGATACCAACATTTATTGAAATTGACTTTCAAACTTTCTCGATAAAAAAAAATACAAGAGCTGAACAGAAAAACTGATCTTCAAATACAAAACACAAAAGAAGCCCAAAAAGGAAATAAGTAAACAAATTTCAGAAAAACTTGGAAAAACTTATGTGAATTGATGTTAAGTGAGCAGAATGAGGAAAACATTATACACAGTAACAGCAACATTGTACAATGATCAACTGTAATTGACTCAATTCTTCTCAGGAAGACAGAGTATAGAAAATACTATCCTTATCCAAAGAAAGAACTGAGGAGTTTGAATTGAAATGAAAGAAATTTAACCTTTTTTTTTGAAACATTTCCCTTTTGCTCTATTTCTTCTTTAAAACATGACTAATAAAATGGAAATATGTTTATATGATTTGAATATGCATGACCTATATCAGATTTCTTGTTATCTTGTGTAGGGAAGGGAGGGAGTGAAGGAGAAAAAAAATCTGAAACTCAAAATCTTATAAAAAAGCAATGTTGCAAACTAGCTTTATATATAATTGGAAAAAATAAAATACCATTTCCCCCCTCCAAAATGGTTTTTTCCCTTCCTTACCTACCTCACTTTTCATTATTTGTGAGAGTTAATTCAAATAATTCTTTTTTCTGGATCTCCTTTCTTTTCCTGTTTTTTAAAAAGCCATATGTATGTGATTTAATCATTTTAACTCTTTTTCATGTTTCCCTTCTAATTTGTATTCTTAGATTTTCATTAAAATTACTTTACCACTACATATTTGTTTACGCAATCAAAATCTTTATTGTCTTGAAACTATTTTAAACCAAGGATCTTCAATTTGGGATTTATTAATATGCATATGCATATGTATACATCCATATACATGTATATATAGATAAATACATATATGTGTGTATGTATTTGTAATTTGTTGCAATACAATTATTTTCCTTTATCTTATTTTTGCAATTAATACATAATTCCAAGATGAGAAAAATAGATTTCACCAGATTATCAGTTGTTTACAGCACTAAAAGTGTAGAACCATTGCCCTACAGTATCCATTTGACAGTAGGAGCACAGAAGCATAAAAAAAAAACTGATTAATTTTGAGTATATAATTCTTTCAATTTATCAATACAATATATTCTACCCCTTTCTTATCATTAATGCTCAAAAATTTTATAAAGACATTGATTTTGCACATGCAAAAAATTAGCACCAATGTACATAATTATAATTATCCATACTTTCATATATTATCAATGCCTTGGACAAAGTCTTAAATAGTGTGTTGTTCAAATGTATGGATAACAGGAAAAAGAAATAACAAACATAAATGAGTCAATATCCAAAAGGGTTTTGATTAGCTAGATGGGATAGAATTAAATAAAATGAAATCCTATTGGAATATATGAAAAGTCTTCTTCTTGGATATAAAACTTAGAAGAACAAAATGGAAGAGGTATGGTTAGAAAGTAGTTTCTCTGAAAAAGATTTGGATGCTTTAACAGGCTCTAAGCTCAATATGAATCAGCACGGTGATGTTGCAGGCTAAAAAGCTGATGCAATCATGGATTACTTTTAGAGAGGGGCTAATTTCCAAGAATGAAAGTGATAATCCCATTTTATTCTATTCTTGTCAGACCTCATTTGTAGTACTGTTTAATTCTGGGCATCATGTTTTAGGAAAGTCATTGATAAATATTAGTTCATGTCTTAGGAGAAGGAGTCAAAAGAAATGCAATGTTTCTGCTGAAGGAAAGATGAGGGAAGGAGATAGGCATATAGATTGTTAGCTGTCTTGGAGTATTAAAGGACTATCATATGGAAGAGTTATTAGAGTTGATCTACTTGGTCCCAGAAGCCAAAATCAGAAGCAATGGATAGATTACAAATAGTGGAATTTAGTCTTGATGTAAAGGAAAACAATATTTACAAGTATTCTAAGATGAAATGACCTTTCTCAAGATTATGTGATTTTACCTGCACTACAGGTCTTCAAATACATATAGAATGTACACATTGCCAGGTATATTTTGGATAGATAGAGGTCTTGATGTAAAGGAAAACAATATTTACAAGTATTCTAAGATGAAATGACCTTTCTCAAGATTATGTGATTTTACCTGCACTACAGGTCTTCAAATACATATAGAATGTACACATTGCCAGGTATATTTTGGATAGATAGAGATATAGTTATATATAGTTTTACATATGTATATATATAGTTTCTATGTGTGTATATATGTACATATTATGCATATAACATGTATGTATATAATTATATAGGAGAAGTGTCTTCCATTTCTAAAATTCTACTGAATTGTATCATCACCTAAAATGACTGAAAGTCATAATAAACTCTCATGATATTTTCTCCAAAGAGATCTTTCTCACAAATCCTTGAGACAAATTAAGGTCACAACACTTATACAGCTGTTTTATTTAATAAATAGATCAATAGATAGACTGATCAGTCAATAATAGATAATTATTAAGTACTATATGGCAGTCATTGTATTAAATGCTGTATAGTTTTTACAGGGAACCCTCTTCTCTTTATTTAATGATTTACTATTTTCTATGTCAGACTTCCTAGGGTGATTTGCATATTAAAGCTCCAAATTGTTCTTATAAAATATTGAGAACCAATAATATGTTCTTTATATATTATTCCCATTTTAACTTGATAGAAGATGCTGGGATAAAAGCTAGTTTTCCTTTATTTTCATTAAATCATATCCTTATTTTTTCCCTCTGTTATTCCTGAGCAGTGACTAATGCAGTACAATTTGAATTAGGGCATGTAGGTAACTGAACTTTGTCTTCTTAGTCACTTGTAAGATCCTCCCTTAACCAAAAAAATTCTGAAGTTTGGTGACAAAGTGTCTTGATGAATATATATTTCTGAGAGTTTCCAACAAAATCTAATAATCTATAATTTATTCTTTAATTTTTTGAGAATATTTGGAGCAATTTTCTGGAAAAAATGATGGTTAGGTGTCTTTACAATTTTTGGTAGATAATCCTATCATTCTATCTCCAATCTCCATCTTGAAATTCTAACATTTTTATTCATAAAATTTTGAATCCTTTTTTTCAAGCAAGTTGTATTTGAAGATTTTGTTCCATTTTCTATTTCCATAGATTGGCCTTTCAGCATTATTTCTCACTAATTCTATTCCTTTAATCAATTTGTCCATCTCTTTCTCCATGCTGTTGATATGTCATCAATTTGTTTTGTATTTTTGCTAATCATAGATTTCTCATCAGAAGCTCATTTGCAATGATGAAATCACTTGTCTAATTCATATAATTTTCATTATAAATTTTAAATCTTTCCTCACATACCATTTCTTTCTCCAATGAAATCAAATTTTTATTTAACTCAAAGTTTATATTAAATAATTTGTGTTAGGTATACATTTTAGAGCATTGTGAGAAATATATTTTGTCTTCTTTTCAAGGTCTTTTAGTTTATGGTATAATTTCATTATATTGAAAGTTTCCTTTTTTTTGCTTAATCAACTTCTTTGTCTTTTTCTATTTTTTTTTACTTGAGAACTTCTTTTGAGGCTCTTTCAACTTATTTATGAGGCAAGTCATCTTGGAGGAGGGTATGTCTATTCATGAGCAGGGCTTTTCTAGACCCATGGGAATGGGAATGGGAATGGGACAATGATGACATTGTTAGATTGCAATACATGCAAACATGGACATTGTTCATCAGAAACCTCTTATAAATGAGTAAGAATATAATGTTCACAACAGACATTTGCTGACAGAAGACTTATCAAAATTTTAGTCCAAGTGAACCCTATCTAGAGAAAGACATTTGTTTCTATTAACATGCAATTTCATGAGGAATTTGTGAAGCATACTATTTCATCACAGTAGATGTCAATAGATGGTGCTACACTAGGATTAATTTATAATCATTTCATTGGAAGCTAGTCACTACATTAAAAAAAATCTCAATGGTCTTCTAAAAAGAAAATTTTAATCTGAGTTTTAGATCAAAGACAACAGGAATGAAGAAACCTTTACAACTGTTGAAAATATGCATCAGATACTCTTATTTTTTCAGACCATGAGAGTAGCAAGAGTAGCAATACTTTTCTCAAGTATTGCTGACACAGAATGAGAAATGGCACTGCTTTCTGCAGGATCATCTCATTTCTTGGCAGTTGTTAGCATCTGATCAGTGGTGTGTAAACCAAAGAGTCACCAATGCTCTGGTGACTGAAATGTTGTGAAAATGATTTCAGAATAAAGTATACTGTAAGTGACTTGGAAAACTTCCACACCAACATGCTGTATTTCTGGAAATCTGAAATGCCATCATTTGATGGAACTTTGGAACTTAGTCAAATATAATGGTGTATATTTCCTGAAAATGTTCCTTTAGCACATCACCCATTGCCAACTGAATGCATTTGGATCTATAACCACTCTGAAGAGAGCTGGCTTTTCTTTAGGGATGACAAAGCATTGGTTTATAATACATGGCAATTTTTTTAAGGAAACAAGATTCTGAATACACATTGCTTTGCCATCATGGAGCTAGATATGTTTATGAGACATTGGGGCTTGGCATCTATTTCAAATATGGCATGAAAAGGAAATAAGATGAAGCTGTGGTCATAATTGCATCATGACATGGTAGTGATTTCCATGTCTCAGCTTCCTTTCCCATTGCTTTCCTTGATCAAAAGATTGATGGACAGTAGGTGTCAATCAATTAACAAGCATTTATTAAGGCTAGGCAATATGATTAGCTTCAGGTATACTAAGAAAGGCAAAAACACTGCTTACTCTCATAGACCTTACATTTTAATAGGAAAGACAAGATTGAATTAATTAGGTATGTTGCCCCTACTCAAAGAGTAGATGAAAAATAATCTGAAAGAAGACTTTAGAATCTGAAGAAATAGGAAAAACCTCCTGAAGAAGGAGTTAAAACTTAAGATTTGAATGATTATCAACAACTATTTGTGGCTGTCATGCATTTTCTTAAAAATCTGATTCTTAGTGGGAAGAAATTCTCAAGACAATAACAATCTAGATGGGGAAATAGAACTAATACACTTAGACTAATTATTGACCATCACAAGATAATCATATACAGTTTTTTCTTATAATCTCCCTTCCCTGAGACAATAAGAATTCAGATACAGGTAATACATGTGAAATTATGTAAAACATTTCCATATTATTCATTTTATACAAGATGACTTGAATAAAAGGAAAATTAAATAAAGAAACTGAAAAATGGCAGTCTTTATTCATATAATATCAGTTCTTTCTTTGGAGGCAGATAGCATGCTTCATAATTTGGGATTGTATTGAATCACTGTATTGCTGAGAATAGCTAAACCTTTCACAATTCTTTATTGAACAACATTTCTATTATTCTGTATACAACATTCTCCTGGTTATGTTCAATTCACTATGTTTCAGTTCATTTAAGTCTTTGCAGATTTTTCTGAAATCATCCTTCTTGTAATTTCTTATAGCAAAATAATATTCCATTACAATTATATACTACAGCTTGTTTAACTCCCTAGTTGATGGGCATCCCTTTGATTTTTAATTCTTAGCCACTACAAAAGAACTCTTATAAATATATTCTTTTTACAAATAACTACTTTTCCCCTTTTTTGGATATCTTTGGGGTATAGACCTAGCATTGATAGTGCTGGACCAAAAAAGAATGCACAGTTTTATTGCACTTTGAGCATAGTTCCAAATTGCTCTCTACATCGGTTGGACCAGTTCACAACTCTACCAACAGTGCATCAGTGTCCCAGGTTTCCCTCTGACATCCAACATTTTCCTTTTTTGTCATATTAGCCAATTTGATAGGTGTGAGGTGGTACCTCAGAATACAAACGTATATAACTGATAGACTTTGTGTTACAGACTACAAGTACTAGAGGACAATGAGGGAAAAGAAAGGTTTGTGTGCACTAGATCACCAGGGTTGAAAACAGGGAAGACCTGCATTCTAATTTCTCCTCTGACAATTACTATGTGACCGAGCTTTATAAATGTCAGTTTCCTTCTTAAATGCACATACTAATACCTGTAATTAACATATGCATATATGTGTATGTGTATATGTGTATATATATATATATAGCAAAGATATAGTATAGGATATATATGTATATGTGTACACATACATGTTTATTTATACACAAACATATGTATGTGCATTTGGTTGTGAGCTATTACTATAATTGTTTTTGTAACCAGGTGGGAAAATTTCATTTTAAAAAATTGATTTAAGCAAGATTTTGAAAGGACTTGGAAAGGTATAATCAAAGGGAGAAAAGAAGGCAAAAATCAGGACAGAACATTTCAGGAATAGTTTATGTGAGGGAGCAGTGGGAAATAGATTTGTTGTAAAAGGCAGAACAGGATGATGGAGTACCCTAAAACTGAAATAAAATGGTTAAGCTTTGATAGAGTAATAGGGAAACTTTGCTCACACAAACCCCCTGATCAAAAGTCTGAAGTAGCTCCCCATTGCCTATTAATAAATCAAGTTCAAATGATTACACAATGAAAACTAAATTGCAGTTTTTTGTTTCGCATTAAAAAAAATCTCCTTTATGTGTACTATGCTCTAGCCAAAGGAGAGAACAAATACTCTCCTTTGCAGCACTGCCTAATCTTTGAATCTTTCCTGGAGAAGAAAGTTTCCTAGGCTTAGAATACCCTGCTCCCCGAGTTTGAGCTGTCCTAATTGGTGAATGAATTTAAATAATCACTAAAACTATTCAGCCCTAGACTGTACTCCATATCTTTCTACCTGAAATATTTCACTATCTATCATACCTTCTATGTATGGGCCTCATGGTCCTGCTTCCCCTTTCTTGCTCTGGGCTCAATAAAAGGTCACATCCTATTATACATTTTCTAGGAATTATGTCTTATATGTATAGTCTCCCCATATTAGAATGTATCTCAAGAACAGGAACATTTTTCTAGATGCACCCTGCAACTAGTACAGCACTGGCACTTAGTAAGTGCTTAGCTATTTTTTCTTCTGTATTGAGATATCCATACATTCATTCCCACCACCCAGATCTAATCTATATCATAATCTACAACAGTTGAAATCCTATTTATTCTTTGAGAATAAACAGTGACCAAACCTCTCATTAGATAATACAACCTTGGAAGAACTGAAAATTTACAGACCTCCACAGAAGTCTGAAAACAGCATTATTAAAATACTGAAATGTAGAATACTGTCCCCTCCACTCCAGAAGAGCTAAACTTTAATATAATGTTAAAGTCCAGAAATAGAATGGAAAATGAGCAAACAGCAGCAACAAAAAAGAATCTTTCCAGGGACAATTACTATAGTGAAAGGGAAAGTCAAAACATAAACTTAGAACAGAACAAAGTCAAAACCATTGCATTCAAAGCCTCAAGGAAAAAAAAATGTGAATTTGTCTCAAAACCAAATACAGTTCCATGAAGAGTTTTAAAAGGTTTGTAAAAATAAAATAAGAAATCATGAAAAAAGTCAACATCTTAGTAAAGGAAGCACAAAAAATTCTAAAGAAAATAAAAACTCAAGAACCAGAATAGGTCAAATAGTAAGTAAAATAACATAAAAAGTTACAAATATCCACTGAAGAGAACTTAAAAGAAATACAAAAATTCACTGAAAGAAAGTCTTTAAAAAGTAGAATGAGTCAATGGAAAAGGAGGTAGCAAGCTCACCAAAGAAAATAATCCCTTTAAAAATGGAATTGGGAAAGTGGAAGATGACTCCATGAACATCACGAAACAACAAAACAAAATCAAAACAATGAAAAAATAGAAGAAAATGTGAAATTATCTCTGGAAAAAAAATTGCTGACCTAGACAATAGATTCAGGAAAGATGATTTAAGAATTGCATAGTAGATGTGCAGTTTCATGTGCAATCATTTTTAATCATGCTACATTATGGAAATGTCTGTTTTATTCCATAAATTAAAAACAATTTTTAAAAGGAATTACTGGATTACTTGAAAGTCATGATCAAAAAAGGATCCTAGTCATCATCTATTAAGAAATTATCAAAGAAAACTGCTCTGATATTCTAGAATTAGAGGGTTAAAATAGAAATGGAAAGAATCCAAAAATCACCTCCTAAAAAAGATCCCAAAATAATACTTCCAGGAATATTATAAAAAAATCCCAGAGCTCCAGAGGAAAAATAATGCAAGCAAGTAAAAGAAAGAGCTAAAATATTATATAGTCATAGTTAGTATTACACAGGATTTAGCAGCTTCTGCATTAAAGAATTGGAAGAGGGCTTAGAATATATTCTAGACGGCAAAAATGTTAGAAGTATATCAAAGAATCAACTATCCAGAAAAACTGAGAATTATGTTTTTTGTTTTTTTTTTTTTTGGGGGGGGGGATGTGGGGGAGGAGAAATGCACAAACCAGGAATGGATATTTAATGAAAAAAAGAACTTTCAAGCATTCCTGATAGAAAAAAAAATCAGCTAAGGCAGTAAAGACAAGAACTCACTCAACGTCTCTCCAAAACTGCTCCAAAGTCCTTTAAATAATGACTCTAAACAAATTTTAGAGCATCAGAATTCACAAAAAGATGGAGTGAAATCTTTTCCAGCAGAGAACAGTTTAGAAAATTAACAGAAAAGGTCTATGGAACCAGGATGGGAATGCAGTGTATAATCCCAGTGCAGGCTTTGAACTGTATACAAAGTATCATTGCTCTGGGATTATCAATTGTAAATTACTTTGCTAAACTCAGAAACATAATGATGCACAAATACTCTAAAGGATTTATGATGAAAAATCCTATTCATATCCAATGAAGGAACTGATTGTGTCTGAATATAGATTCAAGCATTCTCTTCCTCTGTCTCTTTTGTCTGTCTCCGTCTCTGCCTTTGCCTCTCTCTCTGTGTCTCTCTCTGTCTCTGTGTGTCTCTCTCCTCTCTCTCTCTCTCTTTCTCTCTCTCTCTCTCTCTCTCTCTCTCTCTCTCTCTCTCTCTCTCTCTGTGTGTGTGTGTGTGTCTCTGTCTGTCTCTGGTCTGTGTGTGTGTGTGTGTATGTGTTAGGGTGGAAGATCTATGCTTTCTTTCACAACATGACTTTTATGGAAATGTTTTCCATTATTTTATATTTTATTTCTTAAAGGAGCTTGGGGTAGGCATAAGGAAGAAAATCTGGAACTCAAGTTGTTAAAACAAATGCAAAAATGTTTTAAATATAATTGGGGGGAACTATTAAAAAAAAGAAATCTGTTACAAAGTGGCGGGGGGGAAATAGCTAAATAGAAAAACCTGACTTTCAAATAAAAGATTCAAGTGAAGCAAAATTATATAAAAAGGAAAGAGAAATTTTCATAAGGGACTCAATAAATTTAAATTATTTATATTCATACATGGCAGGATACCACCTCAGATTGGCTAATGTGGCAGAAAAGGAAAATGACAAATGTTGGAGGTGTGGGAAAACTGGGACACTAATGCATTGCTGATGAATTTGTGAACTGATCCAAACATTCTAGATGGCAATTTGGAACTGTGCCCAAAGGACTATAAAACTGTGTATACCTTTGACCCAGCAATACCATTACTAGGTAATAATAATTAAAAAAGAAAAAAAAAGAAAAGAAAAGGACTTATATGTACAAAAATATTCATTGTGGCTTTTTTGTGGTGTCAAAAAATTGGAAACTGGAGGCATATCCATCAATTGGGAAATATTGTAGTATATGATTGTGACAGAAAATTGTTGTAATATAAGAAATGATGAGCAGAATACTTTCAGAAAAACCTGGAAATATTTAAAATGAATTGATGCAATGTGAAGTGAGCAGAACTAGGAGAATAGTATACACTGGAAACAATAATATTGTATGATGATCAATTGTGAGTGACTTGGCTGATCTCAACAATACAATGATTCAAGATAATTCTAAAGGATTTGTGATTAAATTGTGATTGTGATTAAAAATGCTATGTATATTCACAGGAAAGAAACTAATAGGATATGAATGAAATTGAAGAATTTTTTTCTTTTGAAGGGGGTAGGAGGTCTGTGTATTCTTTCACAGTATGACTAATATGGGAATATGTTTTTACAAGAATGCATATATATATATAACCTAATCAAACTGCTTGCTTTCTGAATGGGTAGGGGAAGAAAATAAGAAATAGAAAGAATTTGGAGCTCAAATTTTTAAGAAAATGAATGTAAAATTGGTTTTTACATGTAATTTAAAAAGTAAAATATTTTTTTAAAAAGAGTTAGATTAGATGAATGGTGGTAATAATAAAAATACAAGAGAGACACTAGAAGCAATTTTATAAAAAACATTTATAGACTATACATAAAAAAAACAATGACACTGAATGAGTTAGAGCTGCCTCCATGTGTTCAAGATGAATGACTAGATGCATGATAGTGTTACTTATGAAGAGAAGAAAATTAATGTGGTTATTGTCTGATAAATAGGAACCTTACTGAAATTAAATAGTAAAATAGTTAAATTTTATTTCTAAAGTCTCAAAAATAGAAAAAAAACTGTATGGGTAATTTTTAACAGTTAACAAAATTTCACATTTTACTCTAATGAATATGTGCTAAAAGTACTCATCCCTGAAGGATCTAAACAACTATGAAAAGTCTTCAATGCCTTCTTCTTCTCCTCTACAGAGAATGGAAGAAAGACAAAATTCAATTGTTATTTTTTAATGGATTTGTTGGATAAAGCAGTCATAAATTGTTCTCTGGGGGAAAGCAAACATATTCAACAAACTCTAAAATTTCCAGGATCACCCAGAATCTGTAGAAATCATTTTGACTTGCAATTTTAAATGATGAATACACATACTGAGAAGGAAATTAGAAATGAAGGAGAAAACTGATCTCAGAGAGAATGAAAATAGCAACTGACATTGAACCAGCCTCAAGGATCAAGATGTCAATGAATAAGGCAAGGAATTCACTAATTAATCCTATATGTTTTATACTGGTCCTTTGGAGAGAAGGGAAATTGAAAGTCACTAGAAAAGAAGGTCAAATGATTATCTTCTCTATTTTATACTACCTTTAATCAGTCTATTCAGGAAGTTCTATTTTGTTGCCTTCAGCACTAGCAGTTGGTTACGGATTACCAGTAATAATAGCTAACATGTATATAGTATTTACTATGTACCAGGCACTGTATCAGCCTCTTTTCAGTCATGATCTCATTTGATCCTCACAACTCTAAAAAGTAGTTATTATTATTTACAGATGAGGAAGCTGAAGTAAACAGAGGTTAAATGATTTGTCCAAGGTCACATAGCTATTAACTATCTAACAATGGATGTGAATTCAGGTCTTCCTGATTCCTGGTCTAGGGCTCTATCCATTGCATCCATACTTCAGCTCCATTTCAAAGATTTGTATGGGCGGAGCCAAGATGGCAGAGTGAAAAGGTGACTTTCTGCCTGTCCTCCAATCTTCTCTCAAATCAACAATAAAATAAGCCTCTGAACTGATCTTCAAGTCAACGAACTCAGAAATATTTGGACACTGCTCTCTGGATAACTTCATATCAGGATAGTCTGACTCGGACAGAGAGATAAATAGACGAATTCTGTGTAGGCCAGAAGTGAGGGTGGGACTCAGCTCAGCTCTGAGAAAAGGCCTTTCTGGAAGATTGCTTAAAGAACCTAATAAAAGAGCTGGAGGATAAATGGGAAAATAAATTGAAATTAGTGCAAGAAGGATACAATATCTTGCAAGAAGGATATGATGCCCTGCAAAAGAGATATGAAAAAGACACCAATCTATTGAAAAATAAAATTAGTGAAGTGGAAAAAGAGTGCCATGAACAAATTGGCCAGTTACAAAAGGAGCTTTAAAAAGTAACTGGGGGGGGGGCGGAGCCAAGATGGCGGAGTGAAAAGGTGACTCTCTGCGTCCTCCTCCGAACTTCTCTCAAATCAACAATAAAATAAGCCTCTGAACTGATCTTCAAGTCAACGAATCAGGAAATATTTGGATACTGCTTGCAGATATCTCTGAAAAACTTCACATCAGGTTTGTCTAGCTCAGACAGAGGGATAAACAGAGGACTCTGGTGTCAGAGAACTCTGGTGGAGGCCGGAAGTGAGGGTGGGACTCAGCTCAGCTCAACTCAGACTGGCAAAAAACTCCAAACTCCAAATTCCAAATTCCAAACACCTGGAGTTTATCTGAGGCACTCGGGACACTCTGCCCTGATTGGGGGCAGGTGTTCTGGCAAACTTGCCTTGTTAAAGGAGTAATTCGGACTTAGTCCTACCCCCCACCAGCCCAGCACCTTAAATTAATTTGCCGAAGCCCTCAGGGCAAAATCTTCAGCCCCCGTTTCAGCCTCCATTTTTTTCCCCTACCTTAAAGAGATATTCACGCTGTCTAAAAAAAAAATGAAGAGGCAAAAGAGAGCTCTCACCATAGACAGCTTTTATAAAGAGAAAGAGGAGAAGACCCCAGATCCAGAGGTTGCTTTAGACATAACTCCAGAGGAAATCAGCAAGGACCATCACTGGTCCCCGTTTCAAAAGGCCTTTCTGGAAGATTGCTTAAAGAACCTAATAAAAGAGCTGGAGGATAAATGGGAAAATAAATTGAAATTAGTGCAAGAAGGATACAATATCTTGCAAGAAGGATATGATGCCCTGCAAAAGAGATATGAAAAAGACACCAATCTATTGAAAAATAAAATTAGTGAAGTGGAAAAAGAGTGCAATGAACAAAAAAATTCAATTGGCCAGTTACAAATGGAGCTTAAAAAGGTAACTGAAGAAAACAACACTTTAAAAATAAGAATTGAACAAATGCAAGTGAATGACTCAATAAGACTTCAAGAATCAGTCAAACAAAAACAAAAAAATGAAAAATTAGAAGAAAATATGAAATATCTCCTAGGAAAAACAACTGACTTGGAAAATAGATCTAGGAGAGACAATCTAAGGATTATTGGACTTCCTGAAAGCCATGATAAAAAAAAAGAATCTAAACACTATCCTCCAGGAAATCCTCAAAGAAAACTGCCCTGAGATTGTAGAATCAAAGGGCAAAATCACCATTGAAAGAATTCACCGATCACCTCCTGAAAGAGACCCCAAAATTAAAACCCCAAGGAATATCGTGGCTAAATTTGAGGACTATAGCACCAAGGAAAAGATTCTGCTAGCAGCTAGAAAGAAACAATTCAAATACTGAGGATCAATAATTAGAATCACACAGGATCCATCAGCCTCCACATTGAAGGATCGAAGGGCCTGGAACCAGATATTCCAAAAGACAAAGGAACTTGGATTACAGCCAAGAATATCCTATCCAGCTAGAATGAGCATTATCCTCCAGGGAAGAAGATGGTCATTCAATGATACAGGTGAATTTCACCTATTTCTAATGAAAAGACCAGATCTGAACAAGAAATTCGACATCCAAACACAGAACTCAAGAGATGCATAAAGAGGTAAAAAGGAAAGAACTCTTGAGAACTTTATTTCTACTAGGGGGATGCTTAAAGTTTGGGGGTATAATTAACTAGATATTACTTTGACAATATGAAAAAGAGAACTAGAGGGGGAAAGGTTGTCATACTGGGGAAAAGAGGGGAAAAGTGGTAAAAATAAGATCTAAAAAAAAGGAGGTAAAAACAAGGTAAAATCTCTTGAAGAGGCAAAGAAAACCTAATATAATTGAGAGAAAGAGGGGAGGGAGTTGAGCATTGTATAAATCTTACTCTCATGAGGTTGGGCTCTAAAAGTGTATATCAGACACTTGATTTCACATAGAAACTTGTCTGTTACTAGAAGGAAGTGGGAGGGAAAGGAGGAAAAGTAAGGGACAAACTAATAGAAGGGAAAATAGAAGAATCAGGGGAAAGGAGTAAAAACAGGGGGAAGGGATCTAAAGGGTGGAGTATTGTTTGGAGGAGGGGGTCATCAAAAGCAAAGTACTGAGGAGGGGGGAAGGGAGAAAAGGGAAAGGAAAGGGGAAAACATAACTTGGGTAAATAAGATGGCAGGAAATAAAGAATTAGTTATTCTATCTGTGAATGTGAATGGGATGAACTCTCCCATAAAGCGGAAGCGGATATCAGACTGGATTAAAAACCAGAATCCCACAATATGTTGTCTACAAGAAACACATCTAAAACATAGTGACACATATAGGATGAAGGTAAAAGGCTGGAGCAGGACCTATTATGCTTCAGGTGAACAAAAAAAAAAAGCAGGGGTAGCAATCCTTATCTCAGATCAAGTAAAAGCCAAGATAGATCTAATCAAAAGAAATAAGGAAGAAAACTATATTTTATTAAAGGGTACCATAGATGATGTAGCAATATCTATACTAAATATATATGCACCAAGTGCAATAGCACACAAATTCCTAGGGGAGAAATTAAGAGAGATGCAAAGATTTGTAAAGAAGATTCTGGTATCTGTTAAGAAAAAGGGAGTCATGGAGATCATTATATTTAGTTTGGGTATATCTTATGATGATGGACAAACAGCAACCTCTATGAGTAAACGCTGGCCCACAAACTGGAAATGATCAGTTGGAAGAGTCCTTCCTTTCTTCTTCCCTTCCACTTACCCTTCCATTTACCCTTCCTTTCTCTCTCCCTCCCTCCTTTCCTTCCTGTTTTCCTTCCCTCCTTCCCTTCTTCCTTCTTTCCTTTCTTCCCTCCTTCCTTCCTTTCCCTCCTTCTTTCCCTCCTTCTTCTTTCCCTTCTTTCCTTCCTTTCGTCTTTCCTTCCTTTCCTTTTTTTCTTCCTTCCTTCCTTTCTTCCTTCCTTCCTTCCTTCCTTCCTTCCTTCCTTTCTTCCTTCCTTCCTTCCTTCCTTCCTTCCTTTCTTCCTTCCTTCCTTCCTTCCTTCCTTCCTTCCTTCCTCCTTTCCCTCTTTCCCTTTCCTTCCTCCTTTCCCTCTTTCCCTTTCCTTCCTCTATCCATATAGGATATCTTACCCTTACCTTAAGATACTCTTAAACCCATTTCTTTCTTTTCTTTTGCACTTCTGAACCCTCTCAACATAGCTTGGGGTTTACTGGTTAGATTTCTTTCTTAAGGACCAAAATCAATCTGATTCTCATAGGTTACTAATAGATTATAGGCCAAGCCCCATTTGGCCATTGTTTGTGTCCCAGTTGAGTCAGATTGCATGCAAATATCAGTCATTTCTGCTTTGGCCAGAACCCCAAAGGGTCTTCCCCTCCAAGATTCATTTATTTATTTAGAATTTTTTGGGGGGAGGGACTAGGTGAAAGAGGAGATTCTTTGCTTCAGTTGCTACCTAGCCTTAATCACTGAATCGGTTCACCTTCAGTCAAACTGAGACCTGATGAAAACCTTAGCTTAAAATGGCCAAAGTCTCTCATTTTATCCAGGGTCAACTCCCATCATCATGATCTATATCTGGTAACTGGACTCAGATGGCTCTGGAGGGGAATGTGAGGCAAGTGACCTTGTACACCTTCTCTCACTTAAATTCAATTCACCTGCATGTTATGGCATCACCTCCCTGATGTCAGGGTCATCTTTGAGAACAAAGGACAAACAACAGCAACAATCTTATAATGATGAACATTTTAAGTCTATTAATTATTCTTCTAAAAAGACAGCTTAGTTTGATTGATAGAACCATCTGGAGAATCAGAATAATCTAGGTTCGTCTTAACTAAAATATATACAAATTTCCTAATCCCAACAAATCCCTTAACATTGCAGTGTTATAAGCAATTGCTAGTTCATAATTCATGGATATAGGAAAGGGAAGGGAAGTGAACAAGAATTTATTAAGTACCTACTATGTGTCAGGTACTGTGCTGAGGGCTTTATACATATTATCTTAGGTGGCAAGGACCTCAGAGGCTAAGTAATCCCACAGTCTCATTCTATAGAAGAGGAAATAGAGACTTTTAGAGGTTATAACTTGACCAAAGGAACATAAATAGTAAATGTGGGAGACAGGATTTTAATCCAGATCCTCTGATTCAAACTGGAACCAGGGCTCCTTGCAGAAAAATCCCTAATCTCAAAAATCAATGATCCAAATGATAATAAAATACTTCTTATACACAGATAGCAATATTAAGTTAATATACAACACACTATGTCTCCTTTAAATGACTAAGAGATATTAATGCCTCTTTTAAAACTTCCAGAAATTCTGTTACATTCAGTTTTCTTTATTTTTTTTAATTTTAAGGTTATAAATTTAACAGCCAACAACACATATACTTAAATCAAAAAAGAAAATAAAAGCATTATTCAATAAAATCACAAATTACAAAGTCCTTTACAATTTAAAATTAGCATAACAAAATAATTTAAAAATTCCATTTTTGTTTTCCTTTTCCTCTGTGAATTGCTTCTGAATTTGTTGCTATAAATATTATTTGCATAGGCATAGTTGATATTGTTATTGTTATTATCCTTTTTCTATTTTCTTCAGGTTTTATATATAACTCAAGTCATGGTTTGCTCCTTAAATTCCCATTCGCACTTACCAACTGAGTCCTACTCTCCCTACATTCTATATGTAATCCTGTGAATGACTCCTCCAATACTACTTATGAACTTCCATTAATATGCTTCTCATTAGGAGTCAATCAATAAAACAAAAAAATTTTTAGCAAAGGTATTAACTAATATGTCATAGTAAGAACAAGAGTACAAATATTCCCCAAAAATACTATGGCACATTAACCCATAAATATACACAACAGAAGAGTGGGTTCAAAAATAAAGCACATTAGTCGTGAGACACATGGGTAGGAATGATGTGTAAGAGGACAATTCTGTAAAAGGTTATCTCTCAAAGCCTTGTACAGCTTAGAACTTTTTTCTTCCTGAGAGACCCCAAGAAGCTCCCCTTCAGCTCCAGATCTCTGATGAATGAGCCACTCAGCTATACTCCTTGGGTCTGTTTCTTTTTTGTGTCTATAATCAATATTTCTCTCCACCATGTAAGGCCATGCTCCCTGAAACTATCATTTGCTTTATGTGGATGTCTTCATGTATCTTGTTTCTTTCTTCCATGTGCTTTGTTGCTGAATTCACTGTTTTCAAATTGCCCAACATCTCTGATCATATGACAAACATGGGGGAAGTGAAGAGAGTTCCCAATTAGTTAATCTTGAAGCCCAAATCCCAAAGTATTATCATGAAATGCTTCATATGCACAGTGGGATATACTGACCATTGGACCTGGAATCAAGAAGAGTGAAAATTTTGACTCCCCCCCTTCCTATCTCCTGGTATAGGTACAAATCATTCCTGAACCTGGTAACCTCAGTTCCCAAACAAACTTTTATACATATGTATGTGTGTGTATGTATGTGTGTATATACATGTATGTGTATATGTATATTTTATATTGAGTGCCAAGGGATTACAAATAATTTTCTCAGCCAAAGAAACTGATCTCTTCTTGACCAAATTATAAAGTATTTCATACCTGATAAAGGTGAATGGACAAATATTTACACATAATGAACTACTTTATTGGCTTGTAGGAAAATTCTTTAATTTTTTTGCACTTTATAATTACATTCTGTTTATTGACTCTGTGACTATATCATTTGAAGTGGGAGGGGAATCCCCTACCTTATATAAAAATCTTCCTATGTTTCATCAATCACAATTCAGTCTTATTTGTCCACAGTAAATGTTGACATAAGTGTCTTGCATAATGGAAAGTGTGGTAAGAATTCATCAAATACTGTTCTCTTGGCATCTTGACAAAAGATGTAGAGGTATACTAGGAAAAAATATTGCTCTCTTCAGATTTCTTTAGAAGACCTGCATGAGTATTTTCAGAAATAAAATACTTGTCTCTTTTCTTCTTGTCTCTTTACTTTTGATATACTTATGATCCCCTTGGAAAAATCCAGGTATTCCACAATTGATAAATAGTCAAAGAATATAAATAGGCAGTTTTCTGAAGAAGAAATCAAAACAATCAATAGTCATGTGGGAAAATGCTGCAAATCAATAATAATTACATGAATGCACATTAAAACAACTAAAACACATCTATTAGAATAGCAAACATGTCAAAAAGGAAAATAACAAGTGCTGGAGGGGATGTGGAAAAATAGGTATACTAATTTACTTTTGTTGGAACTGTGACTAATCCAATCATACTGGAGAACAATTTGGAACTATGTCTAAAGTGCTATTAAACTATGCAGATTTGATCCAGAAATACCACTACTAGGTCTATATCCTAAACAAATCAAATGAAAGAGGAAAAGACCTATTTGTAAATACACACACACACACACACACACACACACACACATACATGTATCTTTTTGTGGTGGCAAAGAATTGGAAACTGAAAATATATTCGTCAATAGAGGAATGATTGAACAAGTTGTGGTATATAGTTGTGATTGAATACTATTTTGCTGTAAGTTGTGATGAACAGGATGGTTTCAGAAAAACTTGAGAAGATTTATGTGAACTAAGGCAAGTTCAGATTAAGGAGAATAATTGTGTATTGTACACAATAACAATAATATTGTTAACGATGATCAACTGTGAAAAACTTACCAACTCTGATCAAGACAATGATCCAAAACAATTCTGAAGGGCTCATGATGAAAAATACTATTCACCTCCAAAGAAAAGAACTGATGAAGTCTGAGTGCAGATTGAAGCATATTTTTTCCTACTTTGTTTCTTGCCTTTTATTATTATTTATTTTTTGTTTTTTGCAACATTGTTAATATGAAAATATGTTTTGTATGACTTTATAAATCTTATGATACCATATTTTTGTTTTCTCAAAGGTTAGGGGAGGGGCTTGAGGGAGAAATAGAATTTGTCATTGAAAATTTTAAATGAATAATAAAAAGGAGAAAAAATCAATGTATTTATACAATTTCAACAGCTCTGAAGTAAGTCTCTTTCCTATTACTCTCTTTCCTATTACCTTATTTCTCAATCATTCAGCTTCCCTCACATTCAAAAATAAAGAACTTTTGTATAAGACATAGAGAGCCAACAAATCAAATGTGTGTCATGATAAACCGTGAGATACAACTGAATCTCAATATCAAATCTCAGTTCTGCCACTTACTATCTATGTGGCCTTTCCCATGTGGCACACTGATCTCCTTGATAAAATAGCAGTCTGACCCAGAGGTATGTGGAGGATTACTATTATACTGAGACCAAAGCCTTCTCATCTATAAAATGAGAGTTTGGGACTAAATGATCTCTATGGACCTTCAGATTATAAATCCTAAAAACCACTAATTCTTCCCTATGTCACTTTGATTCCTTTTCTCACATTTTACGCATATGCCATGTAGTTTTATCTGCTTTTCCAAGTAAAGATACTGTGCTATGTGAAGCACTTATCACAGAAACACTAATCATTTTATTAAGCTTGTGACATGTAGAAAAGAGAGAGAAATTGCCCCTCTCAAAAACTAGTCCTTTCATTATTTTGTTGGTGAATTTCCAATCCCTTCCTTCCAGTCCAATTTCCAACTCTGTGGTGTTCTCAAAGTCCCTTGTTCTTTGCCTTCTCTCATCTTAGTAAGGAGTCCCCAATTACTCAATTTTGAAGTCTAAATTATTGTATTTTGCTACTCAGTATTCATCATGTACAGTGGATATAGCACTGAACCTGGAGGTAAGAAGGCCTGTGTGTAAAATTGGCTTCAGACATGCATTTATTGGGTGAATTGAGTCACTTAACCACTTTTTGTGTCAGTTTCCTCATCTGTAAAATGGGGATAATAGCATCTATCTCTCACACTTGTTATGAGAATTAATAAAAAAAATTTGTAAAAACTTTGCAAATCTTAAAGTGCTATATGAAGCCAGCTATTATTACAAATGGTATTATTGTTAATAAAGCATCCACCAACTAGATCTCCACTTTTTTTTTCAGTAATTTTAGTGTCAGCACTACCTCCTTTTTCTCTCTAATTTTATGAACTGACTCTCATCTCTGCCCCATTTGACTCAAATGCTCAAAGGGACCTGGGATCTCATTAAGGATTGGAGATCCTTGTGGAGATCACAACTTATCCATTCTTGCCCATCCTATGTGATTTTTCACCTGTGCCTCCCAAATGCTGTCCACATACAAATGATAACCCCCTGGAGAGGAGGCAGTATAATGTAGTATTCAAGGAATGCTGGTTCTAATTTTAGGAAGAGCTAAGTTCAAATTCCCCTCTATCACTGTAGAACTGAGGGATTCCAGGCAATTCATTTTACACTCTTTTTGCAAAAAGCAGCTTATTAAGGGGAGCTAGGAGAGAGCATCAAGCTTGGAAGTAGGAAAGTTTAAGTTCAAATATGGCCTCAGATACTTACTTAGCTATGTTACCCTGGACAAGTCACTTAACCTGTTGTCCTCAGTTTTCTTATCTGTAAAATGAATTGGAGAAGAATATGATAAACAACTCTTGTATCTCTGCCAAGAAAATCCCAAATGAGGTCATAAGTAGTCAAATATGACAACTGAACAACTCATTACTGCTTTTCTTTTAAGTCACAGACAAGTTAACATCCCGAGTCATAAAAGCAGCTACTAAAGTGACAAAAATCATAACCCCTCCTTATACTGATAAATCACTCATAAAAAGGTTGAGGCTACTTGGGCTAAGGGAAACATCTTGTTCCTCACTATAACTTCCACAGTTTCCATAAAATTTTCTATAATTTTCATAAGATTTTCCATAATTCTGCAATTTTTAAGATACCAAAATTCTACAATTTATCACTTAATTTATATGTTTATTATAGTTTTTGTTGACCTCTAGATCACATTCTCTTCACTCCAAATTCTTGCTTACAGACTTGAGAAAATCACATTTTTTCCCATCATGGTTTGATGTATTATGGCTTCGGCATATGAAATTAAACAGGAATCTGGGGGGAGTTTTGCAAAAGTGTTGGATGACACACAAAAGCCAGAAGATGACACACAAAAAAATATAAACTCAGAAGTGTATAAAATGCATGTATAGCATTGTATAATATAACATATTATCTTTTAATACCATAATATTTCATACTTCTTCTCTGGTACCAAGGGAGGACCAAAAAGATTAATGTGGATTTTCAAGATTGTGGAAATGCCGTGGCTCTAACCCCTATGATATGCAAGTGATAACTGTAGTTGATATTTTTTCCAATATTTCTCACCTCCCAATGCTGACATCTTCACCCCACTTCAATGACCAACAAGTTTACTTTGACTCTATACTTAAGCCTCTTCCATAAACATAAACACTGATCTTTCTCTGATCATAATCACTTATCCTTCCTTCTCACCCTCTACACATCACTGTTCTTAAATCTATTGTTCATCCTTATCATGATCTCTGGTCACTCCAACTATCCTTCTTCTCTCTAGTCTATCACATGAAATTTGATCCCTTTTTCTTTCCTTTACAGTCATCTCTTACCTAATATTGTAGTAACTTTCTAACTGGTCCTCTAATTTCCTCGCCAATGCAAACAACTAGCAAAATCATCTTCAGAAAATAGTTTCTTACCATGTCACCCTACTTTTCATCTCAAAATCCTTCTAGAGCTCTGTTATCTCTAGAAAAACACACAAACTCTTCTGCCTGGAATTCTCCACAAACTTATTCTGATTTACATTTCTAATCTTTTTTTTTTCCCTATCACTTCCCTTTCTGCATTCTACATTCCAAACCAACTGAACTATTAATTCTTCCTGAAACTCAGAATTTCAGCTCTGGTCTCCATGCCTTCAGGCAGAACATTCATGCCTGAGTAAAGAGACAGAAGGTAAACTTGATGATCAACTTTTCCCTTATAGATTCCCACTGGCAATTTGCCAAGAGGACAACAACGATTACAGATTAGTCCCATGAAAATGGGATAAATTGAAAGATTTGGAGCCATCCCTTAACCTCTCTTGTGGGATGGGTCTAGTTATTGGAATTTCTATTCTCTTGCTCAAGATGATTTGGCTCTTAGGAACAGACTGATAAAAGAGCCTTGTTGCTGTGTTAGCCTATAGAAGTGATTCTATAGGTGCCCCAGACAGTTAGAGGATTATTTTTTTACCTTTTCCCTCATCAGAGAACAAAATAGAATACAGAAAAGCAGACCTAGGTTCAGGGAATAATAATAAGAAAAATATGCCTGTGAACACATACAGTTTCTTATTACCAACTAAGGGCTGCCTACAGACAGAAACTCATGGAAGTTTCATATATACTTGCCTGAAGCTCTATCACTGGTTACATATGAAAGAAGAGCCTCTGAGAGTGAGTTTTCTAGATCTGTAAATAATTGTAACCAGAGAAAGGGTAAGGCATCCAGGGTTTCTGCAAGAGTACATGGCAGAGATGGATATGTGTATAACCACATGGCAGAGGGAATTCATAATTAAAATTTCTGAAGCCCAATAATGCTTCAATAGAGAAGAAAAGTTTTAATTTTCTATACAGTATTATTTCAGAGTTCAGATTTCTTTCTAGAAAACAGTACCACCCTTGTTGTTTAAAGCAAACTTCTTAAATTAGGGTCTATGAATTTAAATTTGTTCTATATATTGATTACTGTGTTTTGACATATTGTTTCCTTGGGAATCCTATATATTTTATTTTATTTTATAAACTTAAAACTTTATTCTGAAGTACCCATAAGCTTGATTAAATTGTAAAAAAGGTCCATGAAACAAAAAAATAATAATAATTCTTGTTCTGAAGCAATGCCAAGTATGAGAGTTTGGGCACATGACCTTAAAGATTTCATGGGATTATAAAGGAGCTGCTACAAAAATTTAAGTTCAATTTCCCTGAGTGATTCACTAATTTTTATAGATTATTTCCAGTCTTTTGTACCTCCTTACTTTTCTATAGGGTAAAATAATGGCTGCCCTCTACTCAATATATTTTTGTTAATTTCAGTGCTCATATAGGAGCTAGCAACTATAATAACCATATTTGTCAAAAACTGAACATAAGCTATTTATAAGCTATATTAAAAGCTTTCCCACAGAAATCCATGGAAGCTTATAAACTGGAAGGATATTTTCCTTTTGAGGTTACTCATGTTAGTGTTTAGGAAGCTCTGGAGAAACCATTATATTTTGGACACAAATCCATTCTCTACAACATACCAAAAGGCAGTAACTCCAAACCAGTCAATCATTTTGGTTCAGCCTCAGGTTCTGGGAAGTATGCTATTAGGAACTCTTCTTATGCTGAAAGAAAGTTGTGAACAAAATCACTTTATTCTCCCATAATTCTGCAACAAAGCAGTCTGTTCTTGATAGACTAGGAATGCTCAGGTTTCCCCAACATCACTATGGCAGAATCCAGGTACATTCTAATGTGCCTTGATCTATGCTCTAGTCAGGGAGAAAATGCAAAAGAAAAAAAATTAATCATGTCTATGAGTTTACTTTTATAGGCCAAAGCAAATGGATAACTTCTCCCAAAAGAATTCATGATTACAACCAAATAGTCTTTCAGAAGAATCCCAGTCAGAGGAATCCATCCCCTAGGAGGGGCTAAAGGATGACTTCAAGCCATGTATTTTGGTTCAACTTCAGTCATTAGGACCACAGATCAAGAATTGTCTTTGTTTTTCAACAAAATGACAATGGGCATATTCACATTATAAAGTGATATATTTTCTCCATAAAAAAATAGTTCTATAAGAGGTAGTTCCTGAGTTAGCCTGAAAACAGAAATATGTTTAACTGTCATAAGTGAAAAAATAGTATTAATAGTTATAAAGAGCTTAACTAACTTTCTATGTGAAGTCATGCTCCAAATATTTAATATCTAAATATTTCATATTTTTGACACTCACTATACATACTCCCTCAAAGACAACAAAATTAGAGGTCAAGGTTCCATTTATAAACAATACATTTGTTATATCACTCTTTGGAATAGAAAATGCTGCTCTTGATGATTTAACAGATTGTGTTGTATCTACATAACAGAATATTATTATATGATAGGAAATGACAGATACACTAATTTACAAAAATTTGGGAGAGTAGTGTAAAATGACAAAGAGTAAGAAGGTTTAACTAAGAGATTACTACTACACAATGATCACAATTTCATAAAAGAAAATAATAGTGTCATTAAAATTCAGATTTATGTCATTCAGCCTTGATTCTGAAAGATTAATTATGAAACAAACCTCTCTTCTCAATATATATGTGACAGATTTAAGTGCAGAACACTGCACAGGCTGTTGACATGTTCATTATATTGGTTTTATTTCTTTATTTTTAATTTATTGTGAAAGAAAATTAGAGCAATTAGAAGGGGAAAATGTTGAGAAATGAAAGTGAGCATCAATAAAACATTTTTTAAAAGAATCCTATCATTTGACACCAATGAATGTCATTTTCTCCAAACCATTTCAAACCTCTAACCCACAAAAAGAGGTAATTATCTACCAGATGTAGAGTATTTCAAGTTAAATCCCTAGAAGGGAAAAAAGCTCTTAATGTATGTCTGTAAATCATCATCATCTCACACACACACACACACACACACACACACACACACAAACTTTAATTCTTAGAGCACCTATTCAGCACACTTACTCCAACCAACCTTGACTCAGGTACAGAAATGCAAACTAACTCCTGGGCTCATGTATGAGACAATCTAGGAATTCGTGACCACAGTGATTCTGCTTAAGCCACTCTGCTCTTTTTCAATTCCCAAGAAGTGGAAAAACCTGATTGTTTCCAGCCATATGCCATTCATCCTTATTTTTCAAAAACTAATGACATTATAAGGTGATGTCTTGACTTGTGCATGATTTGGATTTAATTTAGGCAGAGCTACACAAAAGTCATCAACCTCCTCCTCTCTTCCAAGGTTACCAAAGATCAATAGCAAAATAAAAGTGGAGATGACTGGTGATAATGCATGATGCAGTAAAAGATTTTGGTGTCTTCAGGTCTGACCAAGATTTAAATGCTCTGCATTGCCTGTTTTACTGCCCATTCCACCAGGGAAATCTTTACATGTTTTGGGTTGGCAATGACCAATTCACTGACATTTGAGGTCTGTCAGTAAGCATACACCTGGTTTGATTGATCTGCCAAGACAGTTTCTTCCAGAGTAGCCACTGCATGCTACAGAGGGGAGCCCAGCCACATGAGTGAACAAAGGAAGAATTGAGTGGACTTGAAACCTGCTGCCTTTGGACTAGAGCCCCACCTTGGGTGAGGAATTCACTAAGATTATAGTGACACTGATCAAATACTACCCTTTTTACCCCAATTCAGCAAGACATGGTAGTATCTTCATTGATTCTGATTCTTCACAACAAGGAAAAATTAAGGAAGAAGAGGGGAGAAAGTTAATGAGGTATGATTCTAGTGTTGAGGCTGTGGTAAGTCTGAAAAAAAAGGTAATTGAAACACTACTACTCTTATCAGAGGTTACTCAAGATTACCCATTCTGGAAAACCCAATATTCCCACAAAACATGGAAAACAAGGTAACATTGCAGTTCAGCATCAGTTTGTCCATCAGCACAGGAGAACAGGGTCAGAAGCAACAGGGAAGTTTTTAAAAGGCTGAAACAACAAAGACAAAATAGCAACAACAACAACAACAAAAAAATGATCTCAGTAAAAACCTAATCCAAAACAAACAATAACAGAGGATCCTGAAACTATAAAAGGAGCCCCACATCCCAAAGAAAATACAAAACTTCCTGAACAAATATAATATTAAAGACGATGAACCAAAATCTGATTAAAGACACAATCTTGAAGACTCACCAAAAAGCATGGGAAAAATTTTAAGAAAATCTAGAATTGTTCAAAAGAGAAGTGAAACCTATATAAGAAATTAGAGCTCTCAGTGGAATATTTACAAGCTCAATTTGAAGATTTGGAAAAAATAATTCAAGTTAAAGAATTTCTTTTGACAAGAAAGTAGCAGATCTAATGAAAAAAATGGCAAAAGAGAGGCAAGTGACTATAATATTAAAGGCAATAGCATAAAAAAGTTGAATTTTATATAAGATAAAAATGACAAATGTCAAAGATAAGATACACAGGAATAGCTTAAGGATCATAGAGTTCCCAGAATAAAAGAATGTATTTTTAATCTAAATTCAATAATGCAAGAAAATACATCTGACTACAGAAAACAATCAATGAAGAGAATACACACAGTCAGACAAAAAACTTTCATTACAAATTCCAAAACTCATAGTGTCCAAATTGAACGACTTTGATGATAAAAAAACAAATTTTGAAAACATCTAGGAGAAAGTTTTTTTCAAACATGAAGGAAAGGTACTTAGGATAGCACAAGTTTATTTCATATCCATGAGAAATAGTAGAAAGGATTAGAATAATATATACAAACTAAAATGGCATACTCTGCAAAAAAAGAAAACATATTCCAAGGTCCAGTGAGGAATATAAGGTGTGTGTGTGTGTGTATATATATATATATATATATATATGTATATATGTTAATTCTTCATACCTCATAATTAGTACCAGAAAATATACATACACATACATATATACATACATACACATACTTTGTGTGCTTCTACCCCCCCATATTTCTATACTTTACCCCTATATTTTTGTACAAACCTGACTCCAGTGGCTATTCTTCTGAGAGGTTAGGACAGAATTAGAGAATTCTGAATAAGCAATGGTTTTTAATCAGGATGTGGGGGGTAGGTTTACTAAGAATGGAAGGATGGAAAGTTTTTGAGGGGTTCAATCCTTTTCCAAAACATCAACAGCTCCCAGAGATAGTAGTAAGTACAGAAATTTGAGCATAATAATCCAGGGTTGTGATAAAACAGGGTTGGGTCCAAGAGAAATTATTTTTCTATTATAGTAATAATTCATTATTAATTAGGATCCAGGTTTTTTTTATTTCCTCATTCAGTAACCAGCCCTTTTAGGTGAAAGTCAGCCAGTCTCTAAAAGGTATGGTTAATAGAGAACATTATCCTAATCCTTGGAGTACATGTTCCTTATTTTAGGGTAATAACCTCAATTCTATCCCTAACCAGGAGACCTTACTTCCAACCAGATGCATTTCATATACAATATATTGACCTTATGCCCCTGAACCCCTCCATTGAAGTTTAGGGTGACCCAGTTAATGAAGAAGAAAACCAATCAGAATGGCTTGGGCAGAGATGAATTCCCCTGTCTAGAGTGTTGGAGGCAAATGATTTTCATGATCAAGCTATGTTCTTAGCAAAAGGAGCTAATTCTTCTGTCAAGGATATTCCCTTCCAAAAAATATTCAAAGCATTCAGAATTTCTATGAGATGTCTTTGTTTACTGAGAGAAACCACTGACCATCAATTTTTTGATTATTAGATAGACTAATTAATAAGCTAATTATTAATTACCCAAAAATTCTGTCTCTCAGGGTTTTTATTTGTCACAGTTCAGTGGGAGCACATGACGATTTTTGTGTTTTGGTTATTTAGGCCATTTTAATTATATAAAATGGAGATAAAATTTTCTTCAATAGTTGGTCTCGTCAATTATTGGGCAAGGAGGAACTGAAAAGTTATATTCTCTGACAACTCACTGTCAATTACCACCACTATAAGCAGACCAGATTAGACCAGTTTCTCCAACTTCCTCCTGCTAACACAAAAAATACATAGACCAATAGAGGGATAAAAGTGTCCCTTTTTCTTTGGAGACTTAAAGATAATACCCACCAGAAGTGCTAACTGAAAAGGAAACATATTCTTGAACAACACAGCAAAAACTTAGGATTTAGTCAATCAATAAGCCTTTATTAAGTATTTATTCTGTGCTAAGCACTAGGGATACAAATCATCCCATGCCATCTCCAATTGGTTTGATCTATATCCTGCCACTGCATCCAGATGATACGAGGAGAAAGTGAGGCTGGTGACTACACAGCTCATCCTCAACTAAATCCCATTCATTTTCATGCTGAGGTATTACCTTCCTGATGTCATGATCCTGTTCAAAAATGAAGGACAGGGGCAGCTAGGTGGTGCAGTGGATAGAGAACCAGCCCTGAAGTCAGGAGGACCTGAGTTCAAATCTGGTCTCAGACACTTAACATTCTCTAGCTGTGTGACCTTGGACAAGTCACTTAACCCCAATTGCCTCAGCAAAAAGCAAAAAAAAAAAAAATGAAGGACAAATAAAGGTATACAAATAAAGGCAAAAACATAGTCCTTGCTCTCAAGGAGCTTGTACTTTAATGGGAGATCCCTATGTGCAAAAAAAAAAATTACTTACAAAATATATGAATAAAGATAATCCCAAAAGAAAGGTACCATCAAATCCTCTTCTGAGTACAAAAGCTTGGATGACTTTTGTTTCTATATATGTCAAGTCTCTCTGGAAAAAAAATTAGACTAAGAAGTGGTTGAACAGTTCATTGGTACTGACTTGTATAGAATGAACCATACTGCTTAAAATGGAGTATTGGATAAAAGTAGGAGTGATGTTAATCTAGAAAGTGGCTATAAATTAAGTTAGTTGGGATGTTAATTACAGGCAGTTTTGTTTTTCTCCTTTCTTTTCTATAAATGGACAAAATCTGGGAAGCCTAAATTCAGACAGCTGGAAGCTGCCTAATCTGTAGATTCTTGTATTAATAGATTTCTGATACTTGCCCTTTTGTCTTCCTGCAAAAACATACAAATTTCCTCTAGAAATATAGAGTGTACATTTCACAACAATGAGCTGTGAAGATACCCGAAATAAACTATTGTGAGTTTTATTCAGTATTTAATACAATTCTGACATTCACACATTAATAAACTATGTCATCAGTAGAGGAAGAAAATAGCTAACAAACAATTATGTTGGAAGTGACTGCAGTACATACCAAAATATTATAGTCATCCAAAAATCTGCTCTCATATACCCTTGTGATTCTGTCAGTTTGGGCTGAAATCAGTTATCTCAAAACAAGCTTTGGCACTTCCTTTTACTCTAGAATCAAACAGTGAAAGGGTAGAACACTAAATACAGGGTTGGGAGGGAGGGGGAAATGGAAGAAAGCCAGAATATTTCAAATAGCATTGTAAGACTATGGTGTGCTTCTCCCCCCCCCCCCCCCCTGTACTAAATTTATTAGATTTGACTAAAATCCTTTGATTTGCATTAAAAAGGTTTTGTTTGTTTCTTTTGGCTTGAGCTTTGGTGAACATTGTAAAAATGCTAATGTCATGTAGACCAGCCAACCATTTTTGCACATAAATACTGGATATTCTAGTATTTTTTTTTCTTTTTCTCTCCTTTTTTTTCATTTTAACACTTTTTATCTTATTTAATATTTTATTTTTCCAAATACATGTAAAATTTTTAACATTCCTTTTTTTTCTAATTTTGAGTTCCAAATTTTCTTCCTCTCTTCCTTCCTCCCCCTTCCATTGAGAAGGCAAGCAATTTGTAATTTTTCTTAGTTGTTTGTTTATTTTGAATGGTATTTCATTTTCCCAATACATGCAGAGAGAGTTTTCAACATTCACTTTTGCAAAACCTTGTGTTCCAACTTTTTTTGCCTCTCTCCTCCCTCCCCAAGACAACAAGAAATCTGATATAGGTTAAATAAGTGCAATTCTTCTAAACATATTTCCATATTCTTCATGCTGCACAAGAAAAATCAGATCAAAAGGAAAAAAAAAACTACAAGAAAGATAAAAACAAGCAAACAACCAAAAACAAGGTGGAAATACTATGCTTTGATCCACATTCAGTCTCTGTGATTCTCTCTGGATATGGATGACACTTTCCATCATAAATCAATTGGAATTGCCTTGAATTACCTCATTGTTTAAAAGTCCATCACAGTTGATCATCACATGATCTTGTTACTGTGTACAATGTTCTCTTGGTAGTACAAACTTGACTTAGCATCAGTTCATATAAGTGTTTCAAGCTTTATTGAAATCAGCCTTCTCATCTTTCTTATAGAACAATAATATTCCAATACATTCATATATCATAACTTTTTCAATCATTCCCTAATTGATAGGCCTCCACTCAATTTCCAGTTCCTTGACACTACAAAAAAGAGTTGTTACAAACATTTTTTGTGCATGGGGGTTCTTTTCTCTCTTTTGTTTTCTATTTGGGATACAGATCCAGTAGAGACACTGCTGGATCAAAGGGTATACACAGTTTGATAGCTTTTTGGGCATAGTGCCAAATTGCTCTCCAGAATGGTTGGATCAGTTCACAACTCCACTAACAATGCATTAGTATCCTAGTTTTCCCACATCTCTGCCAAAATTTATTATTTTTTTCTGTCATCTTTGTCAATCTAAGAAGTATGAAGTGGTATCTCAGAGCTGCCTTAATTTGCATTTTTCTAATCAATAGTAATTTAGAGCATCTTTTTTATATGACTAGAAATGGTTTTAATTTCTTCATCTGAAAATGTTCTGTTCATATTCTTTGATCACATATCAATTGAGAAATGGATTGTATTCTTATAAATTTTAGTCAGTTTTCTACATATTTTAGAAATGAGGTTTTTATCAAAAAACACTGGGTCTGAAAATTTCCCTCAGCTTTCTGAAAGCAAGCAATTTGAATAGGATATACATGTATAGTCATGCAAAACACATTTCCAAAAAAATAAGAAAAATAAAGGAAGTAAAGAAAAATAATATTTGACCTGCATTCAGGTTCTACAAGTTCTTTCTCTAGAGATGGACAGCACCTTTCATTATATGTTCTACAGAGTTATTTTGGATCATTCTATTGCTGTGAATGGCTAAGTTATTCATAGCAGATCATCATACAATATTGTTTTTACTATATACAATGTTCTTCTGGTTCTGCTCATTTCATTTTGCATCAGTTTATGTTAAGTCTTTTCATGTTTTTCTGATAGCATCCAGTTCATAATTTTTTGAAGCACAATACCATCCTATCACAATCATATACAATAATTTGTTCACCCATTCCCTAATTGTTGAACATTCCCTTAATTTCTAATTCTTTTCTTAAAAACTGCAATAAATATTTTTGTATTCATAGGTGCTTTTCCTTTTTGTTTTTTATTCCTTTGGAATATAGACCTAGAAGGGGTTTTGCTTGGTCAACAGAATATGCTTGATTTTATAATCCTTAGGGCCAAATTCCAAAACTACTCTCCACAATGGTTCAATCAATATATAATTTAGTCGATACTATATTAATGTTTTCATTTCCCCACATCCCTTCCAATATTTATCTTTTTTTCCTGTCATATTAGCCAATCTAACAGGTATGAGGCAGTAGCTCAGAATAAGTTGTTCTTTATTTGCATTTCTCTCATCAAAAATGATTTAGAGCATTTTTTTATGTAATTACAAATAGCTTCGTTTACTTTGACTGATAACTGCCTATTCAAAACATTTAATCATTTATCAATTGAGGAACAGCTCTTATTTCTATAAATTTTACTCCATTTTCAATACATTTGAGAAGCTTTTTTTATCAGAGAAATGCAATGTAAATTTTTTTTGCATAGCAGTATTACCAATTATATATTTCCATGCATCCTATTTTCCCCATTTATCCTATTCTCTCTCCTTTTACCTTGCCTATTCTCAAAAGTGCTTTGCTTTTGACTTTTACCTTCCTAAAACTTCCACGTCTTCTATTAATTTCACTCCACCCCCTGCTTTTATCTGCTTCCCTTCCTACTTTTAGGTAGGATAAGATAGAATTAAGTGTGCTTATTAATTTCTCTTTAAGCCAATTTTGATGAATGTATGCTTCCCTCTCCTCTTCTCCCATTGTCCCATCTACTGCAAAAATCTCTTTCAGGACTCTTTTATGTCAGACAAATTATCCCATTCTACTTCTCAGTGAATTCTTTTTTTCATTCATTAATTTTATTTTTTTTTAGATAATTAAATTATAACATTACATTCAACTTATAACTCTGCTTTCTGTCTATGTATGTTGCTTCTAATTGTCCTAATAATGAAAAAGTTTTAGAAATTATAAATATCATTTTTCCATGTAAATATAAACAGCTTACCTTATTTTCTCTTTCCTGGTCTTTTTTTTTCACATCTTTATGCTTTTGGGGGACATATTTTATTTGAAAGTCAAATTTTCTATTCATTTCTGTTTTCATTAGGAATTTTCAAAAGTTTTCTATGTCATTGAATATACATTTTTCCAGAATGGATTATACTGTTTTGCTGGATAGGTGATTGTTGGTTATAATTATAGTTTGTTTGTTTTTTCCCTCCAGAATATCCTATTTCAAGTGCTTCAATCCTTTAATGGAGAAGTTACTAAATATTGTGTAATCTTGACTCTGGCTCCACAATATTTGAATTATTTCTTTTTGGCTGCTTGCAGATTTTCTCCTTGATCTGGGAGTTCTGGGATTTGAGTAAAATATTCCTGAGAGTTTTCATTTGGGAATATTTTTTCAGGAAGTGATCAGTAGATTCTATTAAATTCTATTTTACCCTTTGGTTCCAGAATATCAGATCAATTTTTCTTGATAATTTCTTTAAAGATGACATCTATTCTCTTTCTTTTATCATGAATTTCCAATAATTCAATAATTCTTAAATTATCTCTCCTGGATTTGTTTCAGGACAGTTGTGTTTCTTATGAGACATTTCACATTTTCTTCTATTTTTTTCATTCTTTTGATTTTGTTTGTTTCTTAATGTTTCATGAAGTCATTAGTTTCCACTTGCCCAATTTTAAGTTTTAATGAATTACTTTTTTCAGTGAGCATTTGTACTTCCTTTTCTATTTGGACCACTTCTATTTTCAAGACATTCTTTTCTTTATTAAATGTTTGTGTCTCTTTTTACCATTTGGTCTATTCTGCTTTTTAAGGTGTTATTTTCTACAGCATTTTTTGTGACTCCTTTACCAAGCTGTCAACTTTTTTTTCATTATTTTCTTTCTTTACTCTCATTTCTCTTCCCAATTTTTCCTTTACCTTTTTTACTTGATTGTTAAAATCCTTTCCAAACTCTTCAATAACCTAATAAAAATTCATATTTTTCCCCTGAGGCTTTGGATTTAGAATTTTGACTTTATTGTTTTCTGAGAATGAGTTTTGATCTTCCTTGTCACCATATTAACATTCTAAAATCAGAATTTTTTTTCTGTTGTTTGGTCATTTTCCAGTCTACTTCTTGACTTTTAATTCTATGGTCAAGTGATGTTTGGCTTCCCAAGTGGAGGGGGCACTGTCCCAAACTTCAGGATTTTTGTGCAGGTTTTTTCAAAGGTAATTCTGGGGACTTGTAAGTTTGGGACTTTTCCAAGATAGTATGATCTAGGGAGAGGTATGTTTACTACTCTCTTGCAGTGTACTGTGTACTGGTTGTGAGTCCACGTGGATTCTTTTCAGCCCCAGAACTGGGACCAGGGTTCTAGCTCTCTTGCAGCCACAAGCTCTACTGTGCTAGGTCTCCTCCTCACAAAGAGACTAAGACCCAGGACTGCGATCCAGACCTAAGTATAGGTAATGCAACAGACACCTCCTCCTGGTGCCAGCCAGCAAAGGAACCCTTATAAATTTCCTTTTGAGCTGTTGTCTGATCTTCTTGCCATGTGGGCTGAGAGATATGGAAACTATCACTGAAGCTCCTGATTCATGACTGCTCCTGGTTTGCTGGAGCCTGGTCTGCACAGGTATGGTCTGTGCTAGACTGTACTACTAGTGCAACAGACCTTTCACATCAACCTTCTAAGTTGTTTTAAACTAGAAAATTGTTTCATTCTTATGTGCCATTCAAAATTTTGCTTAGAGACACTATTTTAAAGTATTTGGAGGTTTTTGGAGAATAGCTTGGGGAAGTCCCTATCTTTACTCCATCATCTTGGCTCTGTTTCCACCATCTTAACATTTATCTGAGAATAGTATCGTTTACTTTCATTACTCCTGGATTAGAAATAGGAATGTGAAAGTGACAATATAGTAGTTGTGATCTTTTTAAAAGTGAATATCAGCAATTATTTGATAACACATACCAAAAGAAAAATTATCATACCTGTTGTAGAAAAAAAAAAGTATTGAAAACAAAACAAATTACCTGCTGACATTCCATTTGCCAAGACTTTTAGTAAATTATTTTGCTAAAGATATTATGTTTCTACTTAATCATTATTCACTTAAGTGATTCTTTGCTATTCAGAAAGTTTCTATTTTTGCCAACTACTTGTGCTCATTTATTAACCACATTGTCACTGAACTAGAAATTATCTAGTACAAACTGATTTCCAAAGGCTGTGTGATTCTGAGATATTTATATAGCATTTTATATATTCAAAAGGGTTTGCAATCATCTCCACTTCTCCTGAATAACCCTGCATATTCTTTATAGCAAAAGTTAAATGAAAATTACATTCTCTTTGCCAGATAAAGAATCAAGAATTAATTACAATCAAGACAAATAAAATATCGCTAAACATCGAAAGCAGATTATCTTTAGTATCTACTCCAACAACAGAAAAATAAGCATTCATATTATTTAGACAGGCTGTTCCTGCAAATGTACCCAGCCTAGCTGTGAATATACTTGTTCTTGAAGGACTGCCAACTAGTCCTGGTTCCAAATTATGGAAAAATAGCTATACCAACTTTTAAAATCCAAATTCTCAACAAAGATACTAGGATGTGATGGAGAGAACACCAGACTCTGAGGTCTTGCCTCACATCCAGAAGATTGACAATGATAATGACAAAATTAAATAGAAACAGTCGATGTTGGAGGGGTTGGAGAAAGACAGGCTCACTAATACAATGTTGGTTGAATTGTCAATTATTCCAAGTACTTAGGAAATCAATTTGTAATTACATAAACTACTTAGATGCTTTAACAATGCTTTCTATGCTGAGCATAAAGCTCAGGGAAAAAAAGATCCAATATGTAACAAAATATCAACACCACTATCAGTTGAAGGACAGCTGAATATGATTATATTAAAATGTTATTGCCCTGTAAGAAATAATGAATTATGAAAAACACCTGGGAACTTGTAGAAAGTGATGAAGAGTGAAGAAATAATACAAAAGAAAATAAGTGGTGACCTTCTCCACCCTCCATATTCCCACCCAGTATTTAGTAAAACAAATTCTAAAAGCATTTGAGAAGAATCCTGGAAAGATGATAGAATGAGAGAGAACCTAAAACTGCTCCCAATGCTACAGCAAATAAACAAAGGAACCATAAATGCATCAGAAACAATAAAGACAACAAGAAGAGAAAGAATCAATACCAAGATAATTCTTCCAAAATAAATAAATAAAAGACTAGGGAAGGGGGAAAAATAATGGAGGGAGGGATTTATATAGCATCTACAACCTACCAGACACTGTGCTAAGGGCTTTATAAATATGATTTTATTTGATCCTCACAACAATTCCACAAGAAGATGTTGGTTTTATTTTTATTTTTTTGTTGGTTTGTTTCTTTCTTTTTTTTTTTTTTTTTGGAGGCATTGCAAGAAAACTGGAGTTAAGTGATTTGCCCAGGGTCACACAGCTAATAAGTATTAAACTAATCAGCTAATATGCTAATAAGAACTCAGGTCCTCCTGACTTCAGGACTGGTGCTCTATCCACTGCACCAACTAATGGATGTTATTATTCCTGTTTTACAACTGAGGTAATTGAAACAAAAGAGGTTAAGGATTTGCACTGGATCAAATGGCTAGAAAGTGTCTGAATTTGAACTCAGGTCTTCCTGACTCCAGGCTCAGTCATCTATCCTAGCTCCCTCAAAACAACACAAATCAACTGAGTTGCCCCCTGGGGTACCCAGCCACTATGTTCCTCATCAAGCCATCTTCAAATAAACATTAACATTTGGAATTAACATTTTGTCAGTTTCCCAGGAAAGTTCACCCAAGTTTGGATCGACGCCTGTGAACTATACCAACTCCAAGACTTAAAATGGCAGAGAGTAGTTATCGGGGTGTGGAGCCAAGGGACATGTGAAGGATAGAGTACAGTAATGGTTACCATTATCTAATACTGTAAACTAGGAATTTGTGCAGACACAATTAAAAATATTTCTTAAAGAAATAAAAAATGACATAAATATCTAGAAGGTTATTTATTGTTCATGGCTAGACTGTGCCAATACAACAAAAATTATATTATTTAAATTAATTTACAGATTTATTGCTATAATAATCAAGCTATTAAAAGGATATCTTGCAGAGTTGGACAAAATAAGAATTCATTTAGAGGAAAAATCTAGAATATAATATCAGGAAAGTTTTGTTTTGTTTTGTTTTGTTTTGTTTTTTCCAAATAGTAATTGAGAAGGGGGCAATACCGCTTCCATACCTCAAATCATATTATTGATGGAGTCCTACCAAATTCCTTTTATAACACAGATAATGGTGCTGACATCTAAACTAGATAGGATCAAAACAGAGAAAGAAAATTATAGATCAATTTCCCTCATAAATATTTAATATCTTAAATGAAATATTAGCAAAGAGATAAACCATGACCAAGAAGGATTTATACCAGGGCTGGTCTAATATTAGGAAAACTATTAGCATAATTAACTATATCAATAACTAAACTAACAGAAATCATAAGTTTATCTCAATAGGTGCAGAAAAAGCATTTGACAAATTCCAACACCCATTCCTATTAAAAACACTAGAAAAGCATAGGAATAAATGGAGTTTTCCTTAAAATGATCATTAACATCTATTTAAAACCATCAGCAAGCATCATATGTTAGTTATGGAGACAAACTAGAACCATTTCCAATAAAATCAGGGGTGAAACAAGTTTGCCCACTACAACCATTACTATTCGATACTGTTTTAGAAATGTTAGTTTTAGCAATCAGAGGAGAAAAAAATTAAAGAAATTAGAGTAGGTAATAAGGAAACAAAATTATCACTCTTTGCAGATGGTATCATGACATACTTAGAGAATCTTAGAGAATCAACTAAAAAGCTACCAGAAACAATTTACAACTTTAGCAAATTTGCAGGATACAAAATAAAGCCACATAAATCATCAGCATTTCTACATGTTACTAACAAAGTCCAGCAGCCAGAAATACAAAGAGAAATTCCATTTAAGATAATTGTGGATAATATAAAATATTTGGGAGTTTACCTACCAAGAACACAATTATAAAACACTTTCCATACAAATAAATTAAGATCTAAACAGCTGGAAATATATCAAGTACTCATAGGTAGGCTGAGCTATTATAATAAAAATGAGAATACCTAAATTAGTCTACATATTCATTGCCCTCCCAATCAAACTGCCAACAAATTACTTAACAAAGCTAGAAAAAAATAATAGCAAAGTGCATCTGGAAGAACAACAGGTCAAGAATTTCAAGATAAAGGGCAGCTAGATGGTGCAGTGGATATAAGTCTGGAAGGTCTGTGTTCAAGTCTGACCTCAGATACTTAATACTTCCTAGCTGTGTAACCTTGGGCAAGTCACAACCCCAATTGCCTCAGAAAAAAAGAAAGAAAGAAAGAAATGAAAAAAAAAAGAATTTCAAGGTAATAAATGAAAAATGCAAATGAAGATGGTCTAGTTGTACTAGAGCTAAAACTATATTATAAAGCAGTGGTCATTAAAACCATTTCATACTAGCTAAGAAATAAGAGTAGTTGATCATTAAAATAGGTTAGGTTCATGAGACACAATTGTCAATGAGTAGAGTAATCTAGTGTTTGTTAAACCCAAATACCCCAGCTTCTGGGATAAGAACTCACTACTTAAAAATTTCTGAGAAAATAGTATGGCAGAAACTAGGAATTGACCAACACCTAATGCCCAATACCAAGAAAACTTCAAAATGGGTTCATAATTTAGACATAAAGAATGATACTAATAAGCAAATTAGAAGAACAAAGGTTAGTCTATCTCTCATATCTGTGGAGAAGGAAGAAATTTGTAGCCAAAAAAGAGAATATATTCTGAAATGCAAAATGGATAATTTTGATTATGTTAAGCTAAAAAGTTTTTATACAAACAAAACTAATGCAGACAAGATTAGAAGGAAAGTAGAAAACTAGGGGGAGGGAAAGGGGAATTCCATCCAAGGGTTCTGATAAAGGCCTCATTTCTAATATATAGAGAGAACTGACTCAATTTATAAGAATGGAAGCCATTCTCCAATTGATAAATGGTCAAAAGATGTGAACAAACAATTTTCAAATGAAAAAATTAAAACCATTACTAGTCATATGAAAAAATGCTCTAAATCATTATTGATCAGAGAAATGCAAAGTAAGACAACTCTGAAGTGCCACTACATCACTCTCAGATTGGCTAAGATGAGAGGAAAAGATAATGATAAATGTTAGAGGGGATGTGGAAAAACTGTGATACTAATGCATTTTTGGTGGAGTTGTGAATTTGATCCAACCATTCTGGAGAGCAACAAGGAACTATGACCAAAGGACTATCAAACTGTGCATTTCTTTGATTCGGCAGTGTCTCTACTGGGCCTGTATCCCAAAGAAGTTATAGAAAAGGAAAAAGGACCCAAATGTGTAAAAATGTTTGTAGCAGTCCTTTTTGAAGTGGCAAGGAACTGGAAATTTAGTGGATGCCCATCAGTTGGAGAATGGCTGAATAAGTATATGAATGTTATGGAATATTGTTCGGTAAGAAACGACCAGTAGGATGATTTCCTAGAGGCCTGGAGAGACTTGCATGAACTGATGCTAAGTGAAATTAGTAGAACCAGGAGATCATTGTACATAGCAATTGCAATATTATACAATGAATAATTCTGATGGATGTGGCTCTTTTTAACAGTGAGATGATTCAGGCCAGTTCCAATGATCTTGTGATGAAGAGAGCCATCTGCACCCAGAGAAAGGACTGTGTAGTACTTTCATCTTTTTTGATTGTTTCCTTACTTTTTGTTTTCTTTCTCATTTTTTTTCCTTTTTGATCTGATTTTTCTTATGGAGAATGAAAATTGTGGAACTATGTATAGAAGAATTGCACATTTTTAACATATATTTGATTACTTATTGTCTAAGAGAACACAAGGTTTTGCAATGGTGAATGTTGAAAAGTTTGCATATATTTTGAAAATAAAAAGCTAAAATAATAAATATTTCCCAATTACAAAAAAAAACTCATTATAAAACTTTAATAATCATCAGCAGTACTTGGTATTCATTTAAAAAATTAGGAAAATAGACCAATGTAACTAACTAGACAAAGAAAAATCAGAAATAAAGTAATTCAATAACCTAGATGTAGTTTTTAAATAAACCTCAAAATAGAGATTACCTGATGAAGAACTCTTTTTTGAACACTAATTGTTGGGAAAATTGGAAAATAATTTGACAAAAACTCTTTGTAGACCAACTTCTAATGCCATATACCAAATAAGCTCAAAATAGTACATGATCTAAATATTAGGTATTATACTACATAATTGTTTAAAAAATAAACTTAGAAAAATCATAGATATAATTGTGAATACAAGGATAAATATATGTAATTTTGATTGCATAAAATTTAAAAGATTTTTAATGAACACATTTAGGGCAACTGGATAAGAAGAGAAGAAGCCAACTGGAAAAAAATTCTCTGTACTATGTAGTACTATCTAGTAGAATCAGGAGATCATTGTATGCAGCAATACAAGGTATATAAACAATTATTAAGCATTTAGTTTGTGCCAAACAGTATACTGTGTTGGGATCACAAAGGATTAAAAAAAACAGTCACTGCATACCAAGAGATTTCAATTCACATAATCCACATATAGCAAGTTCACATATAGATATATACAAGAGACAAACTAACTTTAGAAAAGATACTGTAGTAGCTAGGGAATTGGGAAAGGCATCCTCCAGAAAGTATCACTTCATTTATATAGTAGAGAAAGCCATACATTCTAAGTGGTGGAAGTGAAGAAGTAGAATATGGTGTACAGCGAATGCAAAAGCATGTAGATGAGAGATGGGGAAATAGCAAATAGACCAGTACAATTGGACCATAGAAGAATAATGGTCAAGAAGACAAGATAGGAAGGGATCAGAGTGTGAAGGATTTTAAATACCAAATAGGAGGAAGTGGGGAAGTAGGATGATGATAAGGAGGGGAAAGAAAAATAAAAATAATAACAATAATAAGAGGTGAAGGAGGAAGGAATGAAGAGGAAAGGAATCCACTTTTTTTTCACAAATTGGGGCAATATATGTGTAGAGTATCTCTGATAACATTAGACTTTTTGTAGCATGTTGTTTAGTTTTGCTAATATGCTTTTTTTCTTCTTTTTTTAAAGGGATAGCTTTCTGAAAAGGAAGAGGAATATATTCAGAAATTAAAAAGACAGAAGATACCAATAAAATATTTGGTTGTGTCCTTTAAAATATATCAAAATAACAGAAAATTGTGAATTTATTTTAATACCAAGATCATTTAAGTGTTAGGATTACACCTATTGACAAATTCCATATCATTTCAATCTTACTGAAATTCTCACTGAATAGATTTGCTAAAGCTGATGACCCAACATTGAATTAAAGGTTTGTCCTATTGTGTGGACCCAAGTAGTAATTTGTTCCATTTTAAGCTATCATTTCTTCTTGAATCCCAAATTCAAAATGATTTACTGCGGGAACCATTCATTGGATCATCTTCCTAACTTTAAAAGGCATTTGTGGAAACAGCCACAAGTTTCATAAGAGAAAGGCCACAAAAGTACTATGTGTGCAAATATAGGCTGCTCTTCCTCACTTACACATCCTGAAATATTATAGACCACACAATTAAAATGAGATTTCTTTGAAAAGAAAAAAATAATAGCATCAATTATAATCTGCACTCAGATTTTATACAAAACTTGAAGGGAAAGTTCAGAATAAATAACTGAAGAGAAGAAATAATGATTCTGGTCCTCAGACAAAATCTTCCTCAAGGTTTCTCATAGTTCAAATGAGGCATAACATTGATACAATATTTGCCAGAATTTCTTTCATTTCACACACTGGCATGAAACCATATTGTGTAAATCCCTAATTAGTGACCCACACATGTTTATCTTCTTTTTCTAATATAAACACAGGTCATAGACATCCTTTTTCAACTACAATTTGTGATCCAGTTCTCCCATGCCAACTTTCTCTTATCTACGTGCTTCAGCTGAACAGCAGGTGAACAGCATCTGCAGAAAGATTGCTTCCATCCAGCTAGTGAGCTTGATTTAGGGAGTTCTGGGCTACAGTGGGATAAGATAATCAGGTGTCTTCACTAATTTCAGCATTAATGTGATGAACCCCCCCAGAGAAGGGGGCAGAATTCTAGCTTGTCTAAAGAGGGGTGAACCAACCCAGAACAGATCAAAGCTCATAGCTGACTTAGTAGTGGGATCAGATCTAAGTAATCACTACATTATCCATATCTCTACTCCCAGCACCTAACAGTGTTTGCCACAAAGCAGCTGCTTAATAAATACTTGTTGATTGAATGATCTGTCAGTATTCCTTTGAAATGAATAAGCAGAACTAAAAACAATATTCAAGCAAGTATTTAACAAACACATATTAATCACTCCTTATGTGCCAGAAACAGTCCCAAGCACTGGAGATAGTATAGATTTAGTCTGACCAGTGGAAGGTACAACAAAACTATTAAATGCCATAGGCACTAAATTTCTTTACACAGTCTACAATTACAAATTAATTAATTGTTAGTTATCCCTCCAATCTTTTTGTCTTCTGCACATATGATAAGCAGTCAATTTATGCTCTTGTTTATGTTTAAAAGGCACAAGGCCATGTTTAAAGGCTCAGAGCCAAGAAGTATCTCCTGGGCACTCCAATAGATACTTCCCTCCACACTCTAATAGATACCTCCCTCCATTGATCATCACTTAAAAAAATATTACCCTTTTTGAAGGAATTTCTGGCTCTCAGGCAATCACATGAAAGAAAAAGTCCATGACACAAATAAGTCCTCCACCCAATCTCACCATTCCAAAATAAGGATCCCTGAATGCTAGAAGATAATTTAAGCATTCTAAAGATGCCTCCTGAATAGTATACTTTCAGTGATTCATTCTCTCTAAGTCAATTCATTGAGTAGTTAAATATCCTAAATTCTCTGATTTAAGGGAGTTAACATTTAAGCACATTCACTTTTCTAAGTCTTGAGACTTTTTCACCTCAGTTAAACAACCACAAATTTATCACTAAAGTGTAGTATGCAAGCACTTGGACCAGACAACGAGGGAGTTTCTGTGAGAGACGTTGAGGAATTTGGCCCTGAACCTTGTTTACATGTCATGGTGTTTAGGCGATGGCTCTTACAGCTGTATCCCAGATAGATCTTGGGCACCACAGTAGATCACTTTATATTAGTCTCTTTTAGTGCTCATTTTTCCAGTTTGCCTTAGTACATTCTCCAGACACATGAACCATTATGTCAGAGGATATTGAGGGAATAGAAAATTGGTGGAATGTTCTGTTTCTCCTTACTTCCACCTGGAAATCCAATGGAGATTAGATTATTATTCCTATAAAGCCCAATCTTAGATTAAAATTTTGTTGGAAATGTGATTGTGACTTCTCTCATCCTACCCTTAGGCCATAATTCAATACCGGGGACCCAGGTTCTCCAAATTTCTCATTAGCATGGCAGGTTCTCAGGGCAGCTAGGTGGCACAGTGGATAGAGCACCAGCCCTGAAGTCAGGAGGACCTGAGTTCAAATCTGGTCTCAGATACTTCCTAGCTGTGTGACCCTGGGCAAGTCACTTAACCCCAATTGCCTTAGCAAAAAGCAAAAAAAAAAAAAAAGCATGGCAGGTTCTCATAAGCCCAGCCCTGAGGAATTCCACTTCAACTTTACAATGAATGCCCTTTACCTCACTGTTTTCCCAATACAAAATATGGCTTTCTTTGATGAAAACTCTAAAGTTATTCTTAATTTTTTTCTCTAAGATGTATTCAGAAACAGGGAAAAACTATGTGCCTAAGTCCTTCATCTCCAATGTTTCACTTCCCTGTATCACCACAATATTACCTAAAATGACTCCCCTGGAATAAAGCAGATTTTCCCCCTTGCAATAGCTTTTTGCTTTTTCTTGTTAGAGATGTCTTAAAACTGGTATTTTGAACAGTAAAGGAGTGTTCCACAAAAATGGCAAGGCAACTGGGATTTTGATACAACTTTCTGATTTTCTCTTCTCCCTGCAGGATTTTTCAGAATCTTAAATGGAATGTTTCAGCACAGTAGAGTCATATTATAGTGCTGGGACTAGGGGACAAGGATAACATATGCTTTACAAGCTTTTTACATGATTGAGAAACAAATGCACTATACTTCGAACACTGGGGACATGAGTTGGTTGTTGATATTATTAAATGACAGCATTACAAGTTGCTATAAAACAGGATTTTCAATGGCTAATGTAATAGAAAACTTCAAACTAAGCTACATTAGTAAAAAAAATTCACAAAATAGATCAAATAGCTTGTGAACTCTGAAAAGCACCATATAATATTTAATAATTTGTGTACAATCAAATATGCATACAGATGCATGAAGATAATTGTTTTTGTTTTTGACAGGATTTGTGAGCTATCAGGATGCAGATATCAATGAGGAGCTCTGACAGAGATATTAGAGGTAGAGATATATAGATACATATATCCATGTTACATCAATACATATATATATATGGATGGATACATATATATGCACATAAATATTTTTGAAATTTATCTTAATTGATTTTTATTATAGTGACTTTATATTCCAGAATCCACATAAACCAGATTCAGTATTGAGGGCTTCTTCATAATCACAATCTTGGCTTGAGACCTAAGCCAGGTTTTCTTTAGAAAAATTCAAATCTGACTTGTATCTAAGTCTCCACATAAAATAAAAATTGTTCTCAACTTCCATTCAAGCATCCTCACCCTAAACATGACAATTTCCTTCACCTTCCTACACACACACACACACACACACACACACACACACACACACATACCCCTTATATTCAAGGTAATAAATATTTAAGATAATTTCTTTTCCCTCAGATCTGTGAACCCCTTCTCCTCATATAATATTCCAAGCATATAGCACAACTCTGGGTGGCCAACAAAGACAAGGGGAAGAAACTTTTCTAAATAGTCCAACAACAGTCAAGTGGTGAATTCCACTTCCCATGATCTTCCATATTTATAACTTCCATATTTACAACTCACACATACCTTTTCTCAATAGGAAGCAGCATTCAGACATCCTTAGCATCAATCCCCTTCCCTGGGCCTTCACAGGCCACAGTAGTGACAGTATCAATAGAGAGGAAAAAGGTTCCCTCATGATTCTGTCACTTGTTTATCCCTGTTTCTACTTAGTCTAGAAGTGTCTTGCTTTGGTTCTTTTCATCTATTTATAGTGCTTTGATATATATTTTCCTGATGGACATTTTTCCCTGGAAGGGTTATATGAAGATTTCCTTTTAGAGAACTGAATGCATTTGTTTAAACATTCAGGTTTCCTATTTTTAAAGAAGAAATCCTAAGGCTGTTACTGGAAACTAGCTAGTTGCATATCATTAATCAATCATGATCAAGGTGGTAAAAAAGAGGCATATAGGAGAGTCCATACCTTGTCATAGAAATTTCACACCTGAATTAGGATGCATTCTCAATGTCAGAACAAAGGACAGTACCAATACGTTGTGTAGGAGGACATCATCAGTGCCAGATCAATGATTCTTCTCACTAGAGCAATAAGACTCACAATAATTTCTGAGTTTACACTCTACATAACTTAAAACAGTTCATTATATGATTAGAAAAATATGTGTGCATATATGTATACATATATACACAAGTCAATATTTTTCATTACTCTCACCTATATTGAAATTTAAATTATTAACCCTTTTACGGAAAACTAAGCCTTCTGAGTAACACTGAAAAAATGTATGAAAACTTTGATAAAAACTAACATGTTAAATAAAAATGTGAAAAATTATATCAAACTGTCCATTTGCCACCCTATAATTCTGTTTTAGGAAAACCAGAAATATGGAGGACAATGAAATAAATAGCTTATTCTGATTTCTGCTTCTTATAAATATGAATATGAGCAGATTTAATGAACCTAAATTATTCTGATTAATCAGGGCTTATTATCAATGCCTTACAAAAACTCTCAATCATATTTCTATGAAAAATATGAGAAAAGTAATTCTCATTCATTGTCATATTAGAATAAATAATATTTAAAAGACAAAACAACTTACAAAATGAAAACTGGGAAACTCATTCAGTATGCCAAATATATAGGAGTTATCATTTGTTCATGCCCCAATTCTAGCTTGAATCTTTCTCTGTCCTGATGACTGTAAAAGATCAAATATTATCTTTGCCACCTTTGTATCATAGTCATAATCTTTTTTTTCTAATTCTGTTTGCTACATTCTAAGTATTTATACTCACTCTCTTATTTTAAAGCTTTAATATATTCTTCCTTCATAAGGGCAAGATGGTATGCCAGTGTGGGATGGATCCTTTTGTGGTCCTTTCCTTCTACTACTCAGAGTTCTGCTTTACTGCTTTAAAAATATTACTTTGTAGAAAAAAAAAAAAGAAAAGGATTTCATTTGATTTTTTGCTGGTCTTCTAGAACACATTGGCCAGAGGCTTCAATTAGCATAAGGAAGCTGCTTGGTGTTGCAAGTTTCCTATATATCTCATAACAATAGTTTTGTTTTCAACTCCCTTCTTGGTATCTTGGAAAATTCCAGATTTATTTTTAAAAGATTGTATTTTTTCCCCTACTCATTTGAAATGCTTAGTGACATTTTTTTTAATTTTCTTTTTTAGCATATGTTCTTAGTCACTCATTCAAATATCTACATCTGCTGATTATCTGGTACAGTATGTCTTCAGTATCAACTACAAAACAAAGATAGTTTAAATCTTAAATAATTATGCTCTGCCACGGCTGTCAAATCAACTTCTGTTTCAAATTCCAAAGAGTAGCCCTTTTAATTCTTAAGTTTTGTTCTTGGAAAACAGTAAAACTTCATCTGTCAAGTCATTTGTGCAAATGTAAGCAAAGCTTTAACTTTGCTTAATGGTAGAAATAGGAATATCTGTGCTCTAGCTGGTCAAGTTTGGGAAACTGGCATGTTAGCTCAGAGGTCATATACCTTATGACTGCTTATGAGCAGAAACACTGGTGGAAAGAACAAAGGTAGTGACTGTGAAAGAAGAAAGTGTAACTACAATAATACAATAGAGCAGCAACAAGTGAAAAAACTAGAAGCAGATGCCTCCCAGCCTCTGATTGGGAGGTGTTGGACTCCAAACCAATGACCTACAGTCACTCAACCCCTACTTCACAGTAGATGAGACTAAACTGTCTTGATCTTAGCAGTTATTGGACACCACAAGCAATAAACTACAGCTTCAGCTCACTGCTGATCTTCTGACCCTGGAAAAAATAAACAAACAAAATAAAGCTTACTATTCCTAGGTCTTTGTCTTCCTTAACATCCAAACTAATTAGAAAAACTCATATGTTTAATTGCATTTCTTCAGAACATCTTTATTTCTCAAAATAAGCAAACAAAAAATGTAATTATGAATATACAACATTTTAAAAAACAATGTCAGAAGCCTAATTCATAGTCACCCAAATCAACAACACCTTCACCAGATAGATCAGTTTCCCTATATAAGCCTACTAGAAGTTTTAGGATGTGATATACATATATAGATGCAGATAGATATACTTTTTTCAACTATAAAACACTGATGTAATTCTTCATATCACATTGTATTTAGGAAGGAGATTTAAAAGTTGAGTAATTCCAAGGGTTGGTGATCAAAATAGATAGAGGATTTGAAATCATGTCATGGAAACACTGGTAGAAGAAAAGAAAATGTTTAATCCAAAGGGGGAAAAAATCTTATGAATCATATGATCTTTGAATATTTAAAGTGCTTTATAATGTAAAAAGGATTAGATTTATTCTGCTTTACTTGGAAACCAGAACAAGGTAATCATCAGTTATATAAGTCTTCTCAATAAAAGTAGAGATGGTCTTCTTGCTATAACATGAAAATGGAATGAGCTACTTTGATAAATAGTGAGTTCCCTGATAGTAGAAGTTCTGAAGCAGTACCTAGAAAACCATTTGTCAGGAATTTCCAAAAAGGGAGTCGTGTCTCAGGTAAAGGCTGAATTATACAATCACTAAAGTTCACATCAATTCCAAGATTCCAATATTCACAAATGAAATGCCACAAAATGTCCCAAAGGGCCATGAATTTGAACTTTCCTAGATTTGGAAAGGGAAACAATTACCAAAGACTTATCACTAAAACTAGGCAGAATGATCTATAGTGATGATTTCCATCTTGATAACACCAGGGAAAAGTTTATTTTCCCCATGATTTGAATAATTCCATGCAAGGGACAAGAATCTATGAAAACATTGTGTCCCAAACAATTGTCTATGATGGGGCCTCAGTAAGACACGAGTGTGCAGGTTTCAATTATATTTGGACAAATTTCTATAAACTGAAATAACAGGAACACTATAGCTCAAACTAAGTACTTCAGAGAAAAGTCTTCCATAGTATTTGAGCTATACAGAAGAACTCTGACTTCTAACAAGACAGGGAAATTCAAACCTTTTCCTATACCAAGATGACATTTCTGACAAAGGAGGGCTTCCTTTGACATAGGGCTATTGACCTAAAGAACAGTAGCTACCTCCCATTTGGATAGAAGGCCACAAAAGAAGCAATAATGTGGAAAATTGCAGCACCAACATTTACAAATGAAGCCTCTAAACATGCTGAAAACCATAGGAAACCTCAAGAAGAACCTACCCCATGAAGCTATGTGAGTATCTCCAGGTCATTATTTTCCATAAGTTATGACAAATACTTCCATTTTTTTCTGTAACCAGTTTTTTTTTTCTTTTTTTCCCTTCTTTCTTTCCTTCTTTCTTCTTTTCCTTATTCATTTCATTCTTTCTTTCTTTCTTTCTTCTTTCTTCCCTTTTTCTTACTTTCCTTTCTTCTTTTGCTTTTTGCTTTCTGAACTGTACGATTACAAAAGACACAGGTTATCAGGCAGAACAGCTAAGTGGTACAGTGAATAGAGTATTGAACTTGGTGTTAAGACTTAACTTGGAATTTGGATCAGCTATTTACCAATGATGTAGTCCTGGGTAAATTACAATCTCTCAGCCTCACTTTGATCTTCTGTAAAAAGGGGATAACAATAGCACTTCACAGTTTTGTTGTGAGGATTAAATGAGATTACATTTGATAATCCTTAAAATTCTGTATAAATAATAACTATTATTAGAATTAGAATTATCAATCTGGGTAATATCATAAAGAAAATTTTGTGGATTTTCTATGTGCAAGTAATGAGTCACTTCCAAACTGTATTTAGGTTATTTTTGTCATGTGAGAACCTTTGACTCAAAGTTTATACAGTGATCACTTGTGTTTCTCTCCCAAAAAGTGAGAGTAAAAGGGACCTTAGTGACCATCTAGTACAACCTCCACACAAAAGGAATTCCCATTATAATATTCCTGGCAAGTAACATTTAACTACATCTGCTTCTTGAGGAAGTCCATCTCACTTTTGAATAATTATAATTCTTTGCAAGTTTTTTGCTAACATAAAGCCCAAATGTGCCTCTTTGTCACTTCTACCTATTACTCCTGGTTCTGTCTTCTGGGGCTAAATAAAGCCCAATCCTTCTTTCCTATGACAATTCTTCAAACACTTGAAGAAAGTTATGATGTTCCCCATTGAGCCTTTGCTTCTTCGGCTAAGCACTCCTACTTTCTCAACTAATTCTCATGTGACACAGACCCAAGGTTTTTCATCATCCTGACCAGCCTTGTCTGGAAACTCTCCAGTTTGTAAATGTCCTTTTAAAATCGTGATATAGAGAACTTAACACAGTATATACCAGAGGAGATCTGGCAAAGATGAAATAAAGAGAAAGTATCACTTGCCTATTCCTAGAAGCTTCATCTCTCTTCAAGATCTTATTAGCTCCCTGGTTGCTACATTCAACACCTAAGAAGCTTGTAGTCCACTAAAACTCCCAGATCTTTTTTAGAATAATAGTAACCTGTCTATGCCTCTCTTACCTTATACTTCTGAAGTTAACTTTTTTCATAACCAAGTTTAAAACTTCAATTTCATCCCTACTGAATGCTATTATTTTGACAGTTATGTGGAAGATGGGCCAGAGAAATGTGTATGGTACAGAGAGACCAAATAGAAAGATATTACAATAGTCCAGGTGAAAAATGACAAGAGCTATATATCTGAAATATATTCATAAAATCAAATTATAAATTACATTAATATGATAATTGTTTTAATGTGTGCTTATGCAATGTCTATTTATTAAATGCTATACTTATTTTGATAAAGATATTATGATTATTATTTTCTTGAGTAATCCCCATTATGCCTAAGTAGTTAATCTTTAAGAAGTAATAAAGATAAAAAATTATGTGCAAATTTTTTATAATGAGTTTTGTTACATATTTCAGAAATTGTGACTTAGACAAAAATCCATGGCATTTTAAATACTTACATATCCATACATAAAGACATATTTATCTATGCATGCATGTAACTTTTCCCTCCCATTTCCACTCGATTTCTAGACTTCAAAACTGTGGTATAACTGCTACCTTTCCTTAGAAACTTCCTCAACTCTTGTAGCTTTCTTACCCCGGAAAAAACAATTCTACAGTCTTCTCCCCCTTTCATCAGCCTCTCCTAAGCCTAGCCCTTTCAATCACTAGCAAGATTCTCTTGGGATCTCTATTTTGTGAAGGAGCCCAGGATATCTAGCCTTCACTCAATCCCAAGCTCCCAAGTTGGGTATGCTAATTTTCTACCCTTCTCCCTTACTTTTCAGATTCCTTTTGTTTGTTATTTTCACTAATAAGAAGGTAAGTTCCTTGAGGATTTTTTTTTCTTGTATTTATACCCTCCATACAATTTATACCCTCAACGCTTAGCTCATAGTAAATACTTAATAATTAGAATAGAGAATGAAGTGATAAAGCAGTATCTTTTTATAGATGATATATTTTTAAAAATTTCCAAAGACTCAACTAAAATGCTAGTTGAAACAATTAACAATTTTAGCAAAATAACAGGATTTAAATTAAATATACACAAATCATCACCATTTCTATATATCACAAACAAAACTCTATAAAAAGAAAGTAAAAAATACCTCACCAATAATAATGCTAGACAGTATGAAATACTTGGGAGTACATTCACCAAAACAAACCCAGGAACTACATAAATAAAATTATTTTAAAAAAAAATTAAACCAACAAAATCAGATTTAAATAATGGAGAAAATATTAATTGTTTATAGGTAGGCAGGGCCAATATAATAAAAATGATAATTTTACTTAAACTATATACTCAATGCCATCCCAATTACCAAAAATTGTTTGAGTGAATAAGAAAAATAATAAAATTTGGAAAAACAAAAAGTCAGAAATATCAAAGAAAATAATGAAAAAAATATAAAGGAAGGTCGTTAAGCAGTTTTAGATCTAAAACTGTATTATAAGGCAGTAAATTATCAAGACTACCTGGGTGGCCAAGAAACAAAATGTATGCCAGTGGAATCCAGTACACATAGAATTTACAGCAGCAAATAAACATAATAAACCTTGTATTTGACAAGTATAAAAATTATAAGATTTGAGGGTAAGAGTTCATTTTTTGGTTAAAATGGTTGGGAAAACTGGAAAACAGAATAGAAGAAAATGGACATGAACCATTATATCACACCATTTACATAAGGTAAAAATGGATACATGACCTAGATATAAAAAGAGATTTTACAAGAAAATTAGAAGAACATGGAACATATTATGTATCTGACTTATGGATAGGTGAAAATTTTATGAATAATTAAGAGATGGAGAGCAAAATTAGGTGATGTGGCAATTAAAATTATATTGAGACATAGTTTCTGGATAATTTAATCACTTTATTAATAAGGTCAGCATATTATTAATAAAAGGATAAGAACAGGCAGTTTTCTAATGAATAAATCAAAACAATTTAGTAATATAAAAATGCTGTGAGTGATTAATAAAAATGATCATTTGGCCATCTTTTTTGGATGAAAAGATCCTAATGGGACTGGGCTTACACTTTACATGCCTTTCAAAGAGTAGCTGTATCTGTAGAGTGCCAACTAACTCTAATTGGATAATGCAATGGGAGGTGTGCTATACTAAAAAAAACACCTTGAAATATCTGATGTAATATGATTTATGATATGGGGTTTGTCACCAAATGATGGCAGGTACCAAAAGTTGGGGTTTGGTCATGTCATATTCTCTTTGGCAAAAAGTCAAAATGAACAGACAAAATGAAGGGATACAATAGACACCAGGAATGGTAAATATGAAATAGAGTGGAAGAACATATGAAAAGACAAGATTTTCAGGGGAACTCACAATTACCCAGTAGAAAGGGAGCACCCCATGAGATTGGGGCATGCCCTTAGCTGGCAGGTTAATTCCTAAAAGGGACACAGCACCCTAAAAGAGTTAGTTATAAGGCATGGGGAAAAGGGAAGGGGAAAGACTCCATAAGGCAGAGTACAGTGGCAGGCTGACTCAAAGGAAGATAGCAGCAAAGTCTTGGACCATAAGTTATTTTATAGGGAAAATTTAGCCTCAAGATATTGACATAACTTAAATTTCTGACTGGATTACCTTCAGAGAGTGAGACCATGGAATTAAACTTAACTTCATTATCAGAGCCTTCTTCTTGCTTGCCTAAGGGATTAATTTTTATCAATTACTCTGCTAAAGACACCTAACAGTGAAGACCTCATCACCATCAGACTGGATAAAATGATTTAAGGAGTAAGAAATGTTGAAAAGAATGTGGAAATATCGGGACCTTTATTCATCATTGGTGGAATTTTGAAATAATCCAAGTATTTTGGGGAGCAATCTGGAATTAGGCTCAAAGAATTATTAAATTACATATGTTCTTTGACCCAGCAACACCACTACTTGGTCTATTTCCAAAGATAATTAAGGGAAAAGGGAAAGAACCTATATGTTCTAAAATGTCTATAGTAGCTCTCTTTCTGGTGGCAAAGATTAGAAATTGCAAGGATGATGATCAATTGGAGAATGGCTGAATAAGTTACGTTATATGTTTGTAATGGAATACTACTATGCTATAAAAATTAATTATACATGCACACCCCTATTTGTGTCTAATAATGGCCATCTCTAAGGTTGGGGAATGGAAGAAAAATAAGATGTTTACACAATAATTTTGTTGTACATTTGAAAGAAGTAGCAAGTTATGAATAGTAGATTTTTAGTTTTATTAATAATCATCTTTTTATTGTATTGTTAAGGAAATGCTTGTTTTATTCTATAAATTAAAAATAACATAAAACAAATATTTGCTTCCTTTCTTCCTTCCTTCCATCAGCAGCAACAGCATGTCAAAGAGTATGAACAATTTAGTAACATTTCTAAGAAAATGCCAAAATATTTCAAATAAGATTCTCACAGAAGCAATGTTATAAAGGATTACTAGGTTCCATAATACAATGAGTACTATTCTTCAGCTGTATCATTAGTTTAATAGACTTCTGTTCCTAGCTAGCCTTAGCCACCTTTTATACTACTATTTCTAAGGCAAAATATATCCCTCATTCTAACCAATTTGCAAATAAACTTTTGGAACACAAACCATTCTTACAATGAGAATTGACTGCCCAATAACAAGAATACATCCTCAGTGTGAACATCATCTGCCAAAACATTATGTTTTTCTTGTTCAAGTAGAAGGGATTTCATGATTAGGATCAAATACAGAATTCACTGAGTGCTCATTAAATATGCTTACAATACTCCAACTTGTGCTTTCATCCAATTTTTTTTTCATAGATGAATTGTAAGTAATATTTTTATAAGCCATTCAGGAAGGTTACTATCTGGTATGCTTTTTTAATTCAATGAAAAGATAATGTTTAATTAAGAGCACCACTTGACTGGTCAGATTATGGTTTAGAAATTCTGTAAGTGAATTTTAAAAACTAGAATCTGGTAAAGGGCAAGGTGAGCTGCTTAGAATATAAATTTTCTTTGAGAAACACATTTTATTTTTTGTATTTCTATTCCCAGTGCCTAACTCATTGTCTGTCATATAGCAGTTGCTTCATAAATCTTTACTAGTTGGGTACTAGATTGCACAGGTCAAGGAGGAAACTGAGTTCAATTCAATGAAGCACATGGGGGGTTGATGGGAAGGAGTTATTTATTTGTTTTTAGTTAACTCTTATGTGTTAAGCACTGATGTAAGTGTTGAAGCTATAAAGGAAAAATTATTCCAAATCTTCAAGGAACATGGATTTTGTTGAAGTTTATAACATGTACAAAGACAGATAAACAGATGTCTTTCTGAAAAGAATTAAGTTCTATCAAGATTAAAGAAGGCCTCATAGGAATGGTGCTTCATGAGCTAAAACATGAAGTAAAATAGAAATTTTGAAAAGCAACGATGAAGTGAGTACCTAGTTATAAGTGGGAATGAGGACAATTGAGGAAATCCTCTGATCAATTTTATAAGCATGTTGTTGTACAATCATGTCTGAGGGTGACTCCATCTGGGGTTCATCTAGAAAAGACACTGGAGGACTTGGTCATTTTCTTCTCCAGTTCATTTTACAGATGAGGAAACTGAGGCAAACCAGGTTAAGGAATTTGCCCAGTGTCACACAACTGGTGTAAAAAGCTTTATAAAAGAAAAAACAACAACAACAATAAATTAGAAAGATTAGGGGAAAAATTTTTTTTAAATAACAAATATTATCTCATTTGATTCTCACAACCTTGTTATTTTATTATACCCTTTTTACAGTTAAGGAAACAGAAATCACATGACTTACACAATTGGTAAATGTCACCACCAGGGCATATTAGAGTGTTCTGTCCTATAAAGTGGCAGGGAGGGAAGAAAAGAGGGAAATTTGTGCATGCACATAGTCTGCCTTGGATTTTCTTGGTAGCAAAACCTATGGAAATTGTTGTGTAGATACAACTTTCATCCTTACTTATCCTAAGGGAAAGGCTCCTTGGAAGAGATTTCACATAAACTGAAGTTTAGATAAGATGGATTATCTGTTTTAAAGCTACCTTTGGATTCTAGTAAGAGATTGGTTTCAGTGACCAAGATGTAACTGTTCTTAAATTTTGAATTTATAAGATTGACCCTTCCCCCAAAAATAAAAATCACTTTTTATTCACATGCTGCTCTCATTTTTCCTCTCTCCAAAATGTGTGTGAATATCTCCTTTCTCTCTCTCTCTATCAGGAACAATGGTGTGACTTCCTACAAATGGCAGCACAAACATCTCCTTGGCTGCATTTTTGGTCTCTGGCTGCTTCTTCTGCTATGTGTGTGTGTGCATACCCTTGAGAATAGGGGATCAAATTGTGATGATAAAGAATAGACTTTTCAGAAGTGCTTGCTTGCCTCAGGAGATGAAGGACTCCTGATTTTACCAGATGGCACCTAGAATATTTCAGAAAATATCCCTTGAAACTACTCCAACAATTGCCAGAGGAAAAAATGACCACAGAAAGGAAGGGTGGGGGGAAGATTGTGACCAATGAGATTTATATGGAGGGAGCTATTAGTAGTCTTGAAGTGAAGTTTAATTTCCCATTAAGAAATCTTGCATATTATCATATTTTGAAGACTGAAGAATCCACTTTCAGAGAATATTATAGGTGTTGTGATTTCTGTTTCATGTAACAACACATTGGTGCTGGGCCCAGGCGAAGCAAGGTCACTTCTGAATATTTCTCAATGGTCTATTATATGAGTATTTTTTGTTTTAGTTCTAGCTCTGGTGTAAAGGTATGCTGTTAGTCTGGGCTGGTGAGATGGAGGTTGTCTTTCTCTAGGCTAGTCCTCTAGAGTAGCAGTTCTAAAAGTGTGCTCCAGGAGGACTCCTTCAGAGAGTCTACTGAGTCAAAACTATTTTCAGAATAATACTAATGCAGTTTAATTGCTGATATAGTAAACATCACAGAAACAAAAGAACTTTGAGGACTCTCAATAATTTTTAAAAATGTAAAAGAGTCCTGCATCCAAAAAGTTTTAGACTTCCTGCTCTAATTCTTTACTTCCTCTTCTGCCAGGGCTGTTGGGAGAACCTTTTTCAAAAATTATTTACTTTTTAAAAATTATTTTATTGATTACCTTGACTTAAAATGATGGGTAAAATATTAACAATCCCCTCACAAGTCACACATATACAGTTTCTTTAGAAAGCTGTTTTTTTTAACCTTTACCAAAACACCTGCCTCCCAAAGCCACCCAGGTAGACAGATATAGCCTCTAATACCCTAAATTGCTGAGTAATTCATTGCCCAGAAACAGAGGCTTCAGTTAAAGTCTCTATGCTCTGGAAAGTTGTAAATATGAATTAATAATTTTTTTTTGTTCTCTCCTAAGCCCAGCCAGAAAAAAAATTGTGGTCTAGCAAATTGCCACAGTTTTAAATTTTCTTCTCCCTCCTTCCATCTCTCTCTCTGTCTCTCTGTCTCTCTCTGTCTTTCTCTATCTCACTCTGTCTCTCTCTCTCTTTCTCTCCCTCCCTCTGCCTCTCTGCCTCCCTCTCTCTCTCTCTCTCTCTCTCTCTCTCTCTCTC